>JAPDPK010000039.1:0-600000 GCA_031772115.1 Heritiera littoralis | reverse complement strand
TGCAACCTCGCACTCTGCCACCAAGGGGTACCCTGCCGCAACCTTGCACCCTGCCATAGCCTCGCATCCTACCATCAAGGGGTACCCTGTCGTAGCCTCGCACCCTGTCGCAACCTCGCACCCTGTTGCAATTTCGCACTCTGACACCAAGGGTACCCTGCCGCAACCTTGCAACCTGCTGCAAGCTAAGGCATTCTGTTGCAGGTTAAGGCACTCTGGTGCAAGTTGAGGCACACTATTGCATGCCTATCGTGCACCTACCACATGCCTGTCGCAAGCCTACCACATACCTGTCACGGGTTTACTGGTTGTTGCGTTCTGCCGCACGCCTGACGCATTTTAACCCTGTTGCACGCCTGTTGCGCGCTTTTTGCCTATTGCACCCTACTTTGTGCCTACTGTGCGTTGCACCCTGCTGCACTCGACCACATGTCTGCCACACCTATCGCTTGTTGAGGCACCTTGCCGTAGGCCTACCGAGCGTTGCACCCTGCAGCATGCCTATTGTGTACTTGCCGAGGCCTACTTGTTGTTGCATCCTACCGCATGCCTGACATGCGTTACACCCTGTGGCACGTGACCACATGCCTGCCACACCTATCGCTTGCTGAAGCACCATGCCGCAAGCCTACTGTGCGTTGCACCCTATCGCATGCCTACTGTGTACCTGTCGAGGCCTACTGGTCGTTGCATCCTATCGCATGCCTGATGTGCGTTACACCTTGCCGCATGCGACCACATGCCTGCTGTGCCTATCACTCATTGAGGCACCCTGCCACAGGCCTACCGCACATTACACCCTGTCGCATGCCTACTGTGTACCTGCCGAAGCCTACTGGTCATTGCATCCTACCGAATGCCTGACGTGCATTACACCCTACAACACGTGACCACATGCCTGCCGTGTCTATTGCTCGCTGAGGCACCCTGCCGCAGGCCTACTTCACGTTGCACTCCTGCCACAGGTCTCCTACCTTGGTTTGCCACCTAATTTTCCATATGCTTCCACATTCTACCATAGGCCTCTATACTCTTTCGCAGATCGTGTTCTCGCTATCTTTTATACTTGGCTTTTTTGTTTGTTTCTTACAGACAATGCCAATTATTGTTGCACAAAACAACAATTAATGATTGCTGACGTAAGCTCTCTGTATTTCTCTCCATGTGTGTGACGTCCCCGTCACTTCATCTTATCACTTATCTTTTTCCTTCTTTATTTAGATTTAGTCCATCCAGTGTCATTCTTTCCTTATTCTTAAGCTAATTATCTAATAGCTTATGAAATACTGTTCAATTTCTATAAACATAAAAATGATATATATAAATATCATTTCATTTCCGCAGGATCTCATACATCATCTTAACTTATATCCCCGACGTCTTATATACATTATTTCTACTTGTACTGTACTGTAGCTGAATTACAATTTACTATATACATGAACATATGAGTATACCTTCTATGCTAACCGGGAAGCGTATCAAGAAGGTACACCTTGATTCTTCAAAAACAAGCTCCTCTAGTCGGAGCGGGGTTCACTGCAGATAGTTTGTAGGAAAAATGGTCGTAAAGGGTGAGTTTACGCTCAGTAAGCAAAGTATGTAAAAGAGCGTGCTATGCCTCTATATGCATTTTTCCTACTTGGCTCTATAATGTCATATAAAGCATTATAAAGCATGCATTATAAACATCTTTCATGCATCGTTTGCAACCATGCATATTTATTTCAAATGACATGGCAATTATACTTTGTATGCTTCCGTTAAAATATAGCATACAAATAAAACATGCATCATACTTCTTTCTTTAAAACATCATACTTCATACATACTTTAAAACATACATCATATACTTCTTCATACATACATCTTGTACTTTGAAATAGATGGAGACTATGTACAATGTTTAAGCGATTGAGTCGTCATATGAACCGTTCATTCCCATTCATATGACTCATATGACTCTAATCATGCATTAGTACATTGGTATACCATGTAGAGGTCAGGGATTCTCTCCTGCCTTAATAATACCATAGTGAGCACTAGTCAGGTGTCACTTATGGTCTTGAGAACCGGACTAGGGTTCCTCACTTAACATACATATTACTGAGGACTTGATCAGAGTCTCTCAGCCATCAGAAATGCATAATCATTACGCAGTCCATAGCCTCAAAACATTTATAATATACTTTTCAGAAAACACCTTTGTGTTTACATTGAATAAGCTTTGAAACATCTTTTCATACATGGCAGTCGACTGGTCTTATATGGCAGTCGACTGCTGCTTCATAATTCCTTTTATCGAAATTAGTTTCGTTTAAAATTTCGATAATTTCATCTTTGAAAATACATGAGGGCAGTCGACTGGTCCATATAGCAGTCGACTGGTTTTCAAACAGAATGCTTCTTAAGAAATAGCAGTCGACTGGTCCATATAGCAGTCGACTGTTTTTGAAACAGAATGCAATTTGGTAAATAGCAGTCGACTGGTCCATATAGCAGTCGACTGGTTTGAAACAGAATGCTTCTGGGAAAATAGCAGTCGACTGGCTTACATAGCAGTCGACTGGTTTGCATCGGTTTTCGGAAAACGGCGTTTTGGTTGTCTCTAGGCAGTCGGCTGCTACTTAAGGCAGTCGGCTGCTCCTAACCTAATTGGTACTAGGAGACAAGTCCGAAAATGCATCTTTTCCTGCACAAAATCAACTGGTGCTTCTCTCCAAAACATGTAAAAACATCATAAAACATGCGGACATAGCCGCCTTACGTCCGTTACATAATTTCCTTACCTTGATTCCTTCGGAAACGCGAAATCACTTGGCGCGTAACCTAGCTTTTCCACTTCTTTAACCTGAAATCATCACATCAATTTAAACCTCTAACTTATCATCATACACATAATATACTAACTCAAAACAACCCCAAATCATGAACGAAATTGCAAGAATCCTCTTCTTCTCTTACCTTCACTAGAGACCAAAATTTCAATTGTTGAGATCTCCTCCAATACTTGAAATCAATCCACCAAACTTTAGATATCACCTAGTCTAACGACAAGGATTATTTTTCGTTAAATGAACTTAGTGAATTGGTGAGGGAGTAAGGTGGTTTAGCAAGGAGCTTGGAATGGAAACTTGGAAACTTGGAGATGGCACGAGAGGGAGAGCTAAGAAGAGGGGCTGACGTTGGTGATGGCTGGTGAGGGTGATGAGTCATGCAAAATGCATTAATTGCATGCTCATCCATTAATTCATCTCAGCCCTTGACTTATCCCTTTGACCATTTAATTCTTCTTTTCCTTTCTTCCACAACCACATGTTAAAACACAATTTCTGATTTTATTTTCTTTCCTACTCCAATTATTTTCCTGATATCATTTTCTTTATCCACTACTCATTTCCATAATAACAAAATAAGCTCTTTGCCTAATTGGTTATCAACTTTCTTATTTCTTTTATATTCCATACATCATTCCTACATTATTCATACATCAATTACACATCAACTTCATATTCGTTTAATCATATTTACTTAGAATACTTTACATACATGGAGGAATACATGGAAATTGAGGATCTCACAATGTGTCTCCAAAAAGGTTCTGCAAAATAGGAAAAGTCAGAGGGCATAGGGGCTTTCCCTTGCGCGCACACTACGATGCTTAAGTCAAATAGGATCTAAGCAGGGTTTCAATAAGCCAATAGAAATTAAGATTTAAAAATGATACCTGTGATCTATTTATATGAGTAATATGGCACGTAATAACGGTTAAGACCCATAGCTTAAATGATAACCTAGTGGATCTTTCATGGCCCTTCTTAGTCCTCTTTCCTCTTAGGCTTAGACTACTATTAAGCCCAATATTCTTCAGCGTAACTTATATCAAGGCCTAATAACCTTTAGTAAGACTCACATCAGCAATCAAACTCTGTTATCATTTCCTTCTTTTCTTGAAGGATTTATATTTGATAGTTCGTTACTTCTGAATCCTGATTTATATCCTCGACCACCCCGTTCTTGGCTGGTAATAATTGTCCAAGTTATTGCTTTTGATGTTGGTTTGTAGTACTTGTCTAAGTTTAGAATTATTTCCTTTGGCACTGTTTTGATGGTGTGCTTCACCAGGTTTCATGACTATAAAGATATGCTGGAAGAAACATGGCATATTGAATTCCTAAGGAGATCTGACATGCCAGATGGTCTATATCCTGACATTAATGCTAATTTTCCAATGTGGGATAACTACCCATTTTATTCAATGAAACCAAAGAAGAAAAGGTTGGCCTAGCAGAAGCCATAACGAGTAGCATTCTTTCAACTGGTAAGTTTGTGTACTACTAATTTAGCATGTTCCAATAAGCTATAATACTATCCCAATCGAACCATTTGGTTCTATTTAATTGACAGGTCGCATAGACCTGCAAAGAAAATTGTTTTGTAGCATACGACTGGTAAGTTTCTTAGAAAGTAACACAAGAGATGCTTTGATTTTTTAATAATTGAACTTGTAACTTGGTTTTGTGCTTCAGATTGGTGGAGTGGCTTTAACTGGTGGGCTAATTCCTGCTGTGGAGGAGAGGTTGGTTTCTCTCAACCTATAATGTTATTAGCTAACATTATAGGTAGTTAATATATTCTATAAAGACATGTTGAATAAAAGAAAGTTAAAACTGTCTATTTTAGAAATTCAGCATTCTAGCTATCTATTAGGATCCTTACCAAATATAGTAGGTGTTTAACTGCTAATTTGAAGCCTATATCGTGAATTATCTAGCTGAAAGAGCACTAACTTGAGTTAGTTCAAATGCCTAGTTCTCTCTAGTGGCAGTGTTGAATTAAAATGGCTTAAGTGCATTGATTGTCAAGAAAATGGTAATAATTGTCTTCTACATTACCTTGCGTTTGACATTTCTTTGCGCACTATCATCATGGAAATTTTGGTTAATGGATTCTTGCTCTGCTTTTTAGTAATTCATCATCTCCAGAGTTTTTTTTTTCTTTTATTTGGTCTGAACCAAGAGTTATTACAGTAATATAAATGCTAGTTTCTTATGTGCTGTGTTATTCCAGGCTTATTACTCGTCCTGAATGCTTGTACTTTGAAATCCATTCTTTTTTTTATCCATTACCTTGATTAGCGGAGTAACTTACAAGAAACATATTGAGATCCCTTTTTTACTAGTCTCCAAAATAGTAGACTTCTTCCTAGTGCTATTTAAAATGCAGTGGTAATAATTTAGTTCCTGTAGGAGATTTTGGCACCCAAATCATCTGTCTCTTCTTTATATACGTGCAGAGTCTTACATGCCATTCCTTCAAATGAAGCAATTGATGCTGTTGAGGTAAGCCTGCCAAATTTGAATCCTTATTATGAAGGTGTTTTGCATCTTTTCTGCCAGCTTTAGCCACTTCAATGTGGTCGGAGTTCGGGCATATTACTTGTCTTAATATTTAGATGGACTTAATACAAGTAATAATTCCTGGTCAATACAAAATGTTGCTCTAGACCTAGCTTTTGGTGAAAAAGGAATATGTAGGGGTCGAAAAATGGTATATCATCATTGATATTTAGATTAATTAAATTTTATATATTTTAACTCAAACGAAAAATATAAAATCTTTTATGTCCAACATCATTTCATGATTAGTTTAAGTTAGTTTTAAACTTGAATTAGGTTCTAGGGCCTAGGATGTTTGTGATTTTCTGTTCCTTTTAATTTGTTTCTTTGTTTGTTTGATCATGGATTCTTGGATTCCCCCTTGTGAAAAAGGTTTTGCAATCGAGACCGAATCCAACTTTTATATCTTGGAAGGGAGGGGCTGTAAGTCAACTCCCATCCTTTTTCTTTTCCATGTTAAAGATTCTTTTGTGTATGGTACAATGAAAGTGCATTTGCTCATTGCATTTCGCTTATGCAATATCTTCACAAGGGTGAAAACGTACAATTTAAAATTTAAACCGATAAATGCCAGAGAAATTATTGTTTTCAGAAGTAACTACTATAGAGACTAGGTTAACTGTTTCACATCAGGTGATGCTAAAGCACATGCCAGAAAATGCATAATCCGTATCAAATGGAATTCTTCTTTTATGATATGAGATTGTGTGGTTAGATCACTTGTATTTATACTATCTGTGATGAATGAGATAGTGAGATTTGCTTTGTTATGTGTGCAGTAAGATGCTATCTATTTGCATTTTTTTTTGTCAATGCCTTATAGTTCAGTTTATAGCCTTTATACAAGTTTCATTATGTGTTATCTTAGCTGCAGCTGTTCTAGATTGACATGGATTTACTTGGATTACAGCAAATGCATTTCTTATGTTAATTATATCATGTTTAAGCAGATCCTTGGAGTTTTAGATTTTGGTTGAGATGCTTGGATTCATCGAGAGGACTGGATCCGCAATGGGATTCACATAGGGAGTAGCAGGAAATACAAGGATTCTTATTTCCTTCAAGCACCGGCAATGTGTTACATAAATTCCTAAAACTTGGTAGATAGGAGAGGACTTGTCTAAGCAACGTTCGTCTTCTAGCTTGAAGGTGGAATTTTTGTTGGACACTTCTCAGTAAAGAAGCCATTGAAGTTCATCCCTTTCATTTTGTTCCTAATTCTCCCTGTCCTGCTGTCCTGAAACTAGTGAGACATGCCATTTGGTTTTGCATTTTGTAGTTTCAAGACCAAGTAACTCGTCGACTGCACTTCTGGGTCTATTATGTGCAGTTGCTCAATGGCAGGGTCACTTAAGTTTTGGAAACTTGTGTATCCATGGTTGTTTGCAGAGAACAACCATAATCTCAGCATGATGAATGCAAACTTAGTGCATCATCAAATTTGTATAGCATGTATGACTAGGTTTTGTTGTTAACGGACATAAGTTTTGGTCTGATCAGTTTGTGGGCTTCCAAGTAAATGGTTGATTCCGTTTAGAATTCATGAACATTTCCAAACACCAGTAACATCTTGTTGCCACAAAACTCAAAATCCCTTCTTTTTAATCTCCATAGTTCTCTGCGGATGTGGCCGTGGATTAGATGCTAAGACGACACATCTCGTACTGCAAAACGTCCCACATGGAGTAAAGAGCCCAAGAGTACAAAAGAGCTTGTCTATGAACTATCTTGGCAAGACACGGTGAAGACTTAAAAGGGTTGCTTGGCTAAATATGCCACGCTCACCCCCGTTTGGTGGGTGCTGTATGGATATCAAGACATATGGCCGACATAATTTGTGGGAACCAACGGGGTTGGCTCGCTCGATCAACAAAATTTCGAAAGAGACATGTAGAAATTAATCAAAGCAAAAATAATCAGATGAGTTGGACCTTTTCGTCGTAAGTCATTGATCGCAGAATATATAGATGAGCATAAAGTTTTTCACACAACTATAGTAATATAAAATTTTATTTCTCAATGTATTGTGCCTGGAAACTTAATAGCAGTTAATTTAGCAACGGCAAGAGCGAAAATCCTTCCAATGCTAGCATTATCTCTTCTTCCAAAAAACATTCGCAAGACCAATTCATTTACATTTACAGCTACTTGTCTATGAATTTGTCTGCAATCGTTCGCTGGACGTTCATTTATCAAGCAACGACCTTTTATTTCTTCACAATGATTAGCATTTAGCAAGACTTGATCTTGCATTCTCTCTCATTGTTGGCATCCAAAATGATTTTTCCAATCATTGTATATTATTTATTGCTAATTGGTTGCAGAGCATTTAAGAAGACCTTTTAGTTGGAAAAATAGAGTGAAGATGGCACTTCTAGGGGCTTAAAATATTTTCATGACAAAAACATCATCTGTAGAGATATGAAACCAAACAATAATTTAGGGATCGTTTGGTATCGTTTCTTGTTTTTTGTTTTATGTTTTATGTTTTTGAAAATTCTATTTTTGTTTTGTTTTCAATTTCTGAAAACAAAAAACATGTTTGTTTAATACTATTATATTTTGAAAACAAATATTTAAACTGACTCAGATGTAATAATTTAATTTACAAAATAAAATTTTTAAAAATTAAATAAAAATAATATATTTATTAAATAATAATATGTAGATAATATTAAATTATATTATTTTATATTATTTAATACTAATATTAAATATTTTCATTTAATCATATAAAAATTTAATATAATTTAAATAATATTATAATTAAATATAATATTAAATAAAATAATATTATTTTATTTAATTGTAATAATCATAAATTATATTTAATAACTTTTTTATTTAATTGTAATAATAATGTTACATTGTTAAATAAAATATTTAACTAATTAATTTATAATATATTATATAGTTATTAAAATATATTATATTTAATATAAATAATATTATTTAAAGTTAAGTACTTACTTATTTAATAATATTAAATTATTTAATAGTAGTAGTGATATATTTTAAATTTAAGATAGAATATAATATTAAATAATAATATTGTTTAGTAAAATAAAAATTATTTATATTAGATAATAATATTAATTATTAACATATAAAAATTATAATAAATGATATTATTTAAAATATATAATATATTCAATAAATTATCATAAAAATTTAAATTAAATAATATTATAATATTATAGTTCAATGTAATTTATAGTTAATTGCTTTTTACGTTTTTAACTTTTCTATATTAAAATAAATATATTAATATTAAAATATTAATTAGTTAATATTTTATATTAAAATTTAATATTATTTTATTTAAAAAATTAATTAATTTTATTTATATTTTTATTATAAAAATATTAATATTATATTAATATATAAACTCTGTTCACTTATGAACAATAATAGAAATGAAAACATGTTTTTTAAAATAATGAAAACAAGAAATTCTTGTTTCCAACAATTTTGAAAATTTTTGTTTTCGTTTTCGTTTTCGTTTTTTGAAAATGGAAACATGTTGCCAAACATGTTTTCCGTTTTTGTTTTCAAAAAAATTGAAAATAAAAACAAAAAATAAGAAACAAATACGATACCAAACGACCTCTTAGTAACCCATGAGTTTGAACCATTGAATTTTGTGTTTCTTGTGGTAATACTATTTTTTCTAGAGATGAAAGGCTTAATGTTGAGAGTTTTATGACGGGTTGCAATTTGCGCATTTGGTGTTTGATATATTTGCCCCAATCAATTGCCTTGGGTGTTTAGCTTTGGTTTGGATGAGGAGACTATCATAGTTGTGTTGCTGTGCCTTGTTTCAATTTGCAAGAATAATCTTTGGATGTAATTTATATCAATGAATAAAATTATTTGCTTTAAAAAAACAAGTTACATTTTGCACATTTTACTTGTAAATCTGCTTTCAGAGCTGTCACATATATTGAATGAGTTGATAAATAAAGACAATAACTTATATTATAGAATAAATAAAAGTTGGTGGATTTCTTGAAATCTGGTGAAGCCACGATTATGCTCTCTCCACTAAACGCGATTTCTTCTTTTGGTGTTGCGTGTCCTCTTTCCCCTGTTCTCTCAAATTTTGATTCGAATTTTTGCGTTTTGCTCCTCACTTTGCCTTGAATGTTGTGTGTAACATGCGAAATTATAAAATTTCAAACTACCTTTTTTTTTCCTTTTTAAAACACTTATTCACTTATGATCGTTAGGTTTACATTCAGGGTTAGTGTAAGCACACTCCACATTTTCCATTTCAATCAATTAATTATGCTGTCAAACTAATTAATATCTCAGAAATTTCAGTGCATCTATAATATAATGTTTATCTATATAATTTACATCCCACTATAAAATTTACATTCTATTCCATAACTACATTTGCTATGCAATTACTTGTCTGAATATAAATATAAAATATAATATATACTTGATTGTTTGTCACTTTAAGCTTCTAATAATTTCTTCAATAAATCTGGAAGCAGCAATAAGCACGTACACTGAAAAGCTATCTGAGAGAGTGGGCGTAAGGGGGTTAGCTTTGGGGAAAACCCAGTAAAAAACTTATACAAAAGCGCTATATTAAACTACTATATGCAGATAAAAATAAATTTATTTAATGATTATGAATACATATTAATATAATATTAAAATGCATAAAATATTTATTTCTTCACGGTGCGCTAGGGAACAATATAGGAAAGATACTATAGTTGGCTAGGAAACCGGATGGAGTATGGGAGGTATTTTAAAATACTTTTCGTGTCCCGAAAACCTAGTAGCAACTATAGGGAGTAACAGTTGAATTTGATATGCAAACAATATAATAATGATATAAAAATCATATTGTAAAATATTTCAATAAATAAACAATTTATACTACTTGTTGGAAACATTGCAATAAACACTTTGTTTCAATTATATCCAATATCCCCAAAGGAATTAACAGTAACAGTAACACATTTCAGTGATAGCAAACAGTTCGATATCAATCAATACAGTATGATAAACAGTTCAGTAAATAATACGGTAAACAATTCAATAACAATAAACAGTTCAGTACTAGTAAACAGTTCAATAAAAAGGGTATAGTAAACAATAACAGTACAGTGGAGACCTGACAACACCCAATATATATTATGCTATAATAGTAGTCTCCAAAGGGAGTAACACTAACACGTGAGACATATGACCATAGTCTGTGAGGTCCACAATGTACACTTACTAGGTGACAACTAGGACAGCTGATGACTTGGCAGGTCAATAAGCAACAGTAACAGTAACAGTACACGTGAGCATGATATGAGGCCTAATAGTCTCAAAACAGTGTATATACAGTAGAAACACCCTTTATGAAATCAATTTCACTGAGAATATCTTTAATCAGTCCATAAATAAATATTTATGAAAATGTAGACAGTTTAGAAATAAAAGTTCATAAAATATGTTTCAGTATATAAACCGTATATAAACAGTTAATTTGAAACCACTGCAGTAAATAGTTCAGCATTGGTAAACGATTTTGTTCAAAAATAGTGTAGTAACAATTCAGCACACAATGCAATAAACATGCAACTTAAAAACATATTTGGTTATGTGAATATAAAATAAATTATATTTTCCTGTTTAGGAGAATTGGTGGGAAACAATTAGGAATTAAATTTTTGAAAATTTCCAAACATGTAAAACATTTCTAAACAACTCTTATACATATTCCTTACCTCTACTTCCATGCTGTATAAAATCCAATAGTGTCATTCACACCCCTTTATCTTTCAGTTCTTAGCACTGCACATTAATTTCAAATATATTTAAAATTCCATATTCCAACTATAATAATATTTATCCTATAAATTTCTATCTTCTAATTTGTAATGTTCAGTAATTAATTATTTTATTTCCTACCAATTACAAAAATATAATTTCTATTAAATCTATTTTCTCTCTAATTCCCATGTTATCAATAATCCCAATAAATATTCTAGTAATTCTTGTCTTCTATTTTATCAATTCCCATGGTAAATTAAATTTAGTTTATTTCATTTTCTATTAATTATCAAAATACAATTTCAATTAAATCACATTCTTTCTTTAATTCTCATGTCATTAATAATTTAAATTTTCTATTTACAATTCCATATATAACTTTAATAAATATTTCTATAATTTCCTATTTTCCATTTTGTAAATCTCAATAATTTATTTAGTTAATTTCCTACTAGATACCAAAATATAATTATAATTAAATTGAAACTTTTTCCCAATTCTAATTTCATTCATCCATAATTTATATTTTAAACTTTAATAATTATTTTATTAATCTTTGTTTTCCACTTTATCAATTTCATAGTAATTTATTTTATTTCTTATTAAATACCAAAATTTAGCTATAATTAAATTCAATTATTTTCCTAATTTAATTCCATATTATGACTTTTAATAAATTTTCTCTTAATTTCTTATCTTTTGTTTTATTAGTTCACACAATTAATTTAATTTATTTTCTATTAATCCTCATACTGTACTGCAATTAAATTACATTTTCTTCTTCTAATTTATCCCACCAAAATCATATAATTTTATTATGGTCACATTACTATTATTAAATTTCACTTATTATTTTCAAATTTCTAATTTCACCTATAATTCGTAATTTCCATTTTTAGTTTATTACAATCATAAACCAAATTTCATATTATTGGTTCATAATATATTTATTTTCAAATAACATTCTTCTTCTCAACTAGTTATATCATTTCACTTTAATGAATTTTCTATTTAATTTCTATCTCCCAATCGATTAGATTAAATTTAACAATTATTTATTTATTTCATATTAATTACTAGCACAAGACCACAATTAAATTTGTATTTATTTATTTTTATTATTTATTATTATATTTTTTTCCCAATTTAATTTCATCTTATGACTTTTATTTAAATTTTTCTCCTATGGTTTTATCTTCATTTCTTTTTCATTTATTCTTCTTCCAATTTAACTTACAATTATTTCTACTGCACTACACATACCTCAAACACCCTTCTTACATCAACGTTTCACCAACATCACCAAAATCCCTCATGGCCGTGAGCCTCGTGTTCTCATATCTTCATGATTTTCATCCTTTAACCAACTATGTTTTCATGAATTTCTTCTACTCATTTAGGACCTACATCAAACATTTTCAACTCGTTAAATTCCATCACCAATAACTAACAAACCCTATGGCCAAATGGCCCTTAATAAAATTCCAGCATCACATTCAGCCACCCTCATTCATGCCACTTCCATAGTTGCAACCCATCACAAATTCAAGTTTAATTTATCATCCACTATTAATCTCCTATTAATTTCTACCCTACCTACATTAAGATCACTAAGATTTTCTTCAATTTTTTCTCATAATTGAATCTGTCCTGTACCTCTATACTCACATTTAATTCAATCCAAAGTCTCAAACACAATTTTATGCATGAATCAATCATAACCCATAGCTAAATATTAAAGAAACATCATCACTCCTCACCTTTAACCATAATCGAACAGTGTAGTGGCCATACCAGTCCCCCTACGTTGATTTTTGTCCAGCCATTTTCAGTTTTAGACAGCCATGGTGATAGGGAACAAGGTTGATAAAGGGCGCTAGATGAATTGATGAAGAGGAAGCAAGGTTTTCTAGACAAAACGAGAGGGAATCATGGAAGAACAAAAGGAGAACGTGCAGCAGAGTAAACAGCAAGGTGACGTCAGTGGAAGAAGATGAATTTAGCTGAGTTTTATATTATTTTAATATATAAAAATCAGCCCATTGAAATTAACAAGTTTATCCTTGAAAGTTTCCAATATTTACACTTTTACCATTCTAAATATCTTATTATTTCCAATTTTTTTCAAATTTAAATTTATTTAATTTAAATTTAATTACTTTAGGTCAATTCTGGTCAACTTTGATCAATTGACCAACCCCATGTTAAATGACCACAATACCCTTATTCAATTCTATTATGTTCATTTATATCCTATCATTTATTTAATCCTTAAAAATTTAGATTTAATATTTAATTTCTATTATTTTTCCTATATTTAGGTCAAATAGGGTCAATTATTGACTCTCAAGGTGGTTTGACCTATCTTTTATATGAAATTACCAAAATACTCATAACCATAAAATCGCGTAAATTTTTGTTTTTATACTCGATTTCTTCTATCAATCCACATGATTTAAAACCTGATTACACATAAAATTATTCACCATTGATAATTGATTAAAAATCATCTTGGTTTAGCCGTAATTTATAAAAATTCGTCCAGCTTATGGACTTAATCGTCATTTTTGAAATTGTTTTACATTTTTCAAAATATACTCAAACAAGATGATTTTGAGATGTGGATTCTTGATATATTTATATTTCACTTCAAATATCATCATTCTAGAGTCTCACTTCGATCTGGACAAAAAAAGTCTGATAGGACCCTTACCGAATACCTCCCTAAACCTTATCAAACAGACCCTGTATTAAATATTTTAACAATGATTTTTTTTTTAAATTCTTACACTTTGTAACTTATATCAAATATAAGAAAATTGAGATCCTCACATTGTGAGTGTTAATACCTTGGATGTTGTGCGTTAGTGAGTATTAATGCTGCCGTCGTTCTTGCAACCCTTTTGTCTTTACCTTGGACGTTGTGCATGTTAATGCAGAGTCTATCAAATTCTTCTTTTGTCCTTTTTTTATGTTTTTCTCCCTTTTGCCGTCTAAAATATCATCATCTCCCTATTTGAATATGTAATTTTGCTTGTGGGTCCCATGATTAAGCTATTGAGTTAATTTCATTTTTCAATTTGACTTTTTACACTTCCCTAATTTTTTTAACCATTTTGCTCTGCTTCTTCCTTTCTTCATCTTTCCAAAACCCATTTTATCACACTCTTTGATTTGCTATTGCCTACACTTTTTTTGGGAGGCTTCGTCTAGGTTTTTATTGTGCTCCTTTCTCATCTTTCAAAATCAAGTTTTATCACTTTCTCCGATTTGCTATTGCCCATTCTTTTTTGAGAGGCTTCATCTAAGTTTTTTATGGAAATCTTCATCCTTAATCACATCGTTGATCTCTACAATGGGGATCCCATTTTCGAGCTTAGAAGTAGTTGAAGGCGGTGTAGTGATAATCGATCCATCCACACCCTCCAAATGTTCCTCTCTTTTTTCAAGGCCATGAAGCTTGATGTCATTGGCCTCCACGGAGCTATCATGGCTTTTTTCACTGATGACCACAACATTGAGAATAATGAATATGGATGTTTTATATATGATGAATACTAAGTTATTCTGTTTATTTTATCTTTTGCTGTCTATTCTGGATTATGCTTCTTCGCCTGTTGCTTTTGCTTGCCAATAGAGTGATGGCATCTATTTCTCTCCTCTCTCAACTTTTATTGCCATTTGTATCTGTTTTGGTTGTTTATTTAACGTCTTTTTTCTTCCAAATGTGAAATCATAGGTTGTTGTGATAGATTTTTGCTTAAAGGAGTTTTGTTCAAGGCTATACCTTTTCTTTTTATCTGATTTTGGAATTTAGAGGTCCTTTTCATTAAATGTGTTTTGAGATTGGGAGAGAAAACGGGAATTCAGAAAATGGGAAGGCAAAACCTAATGAGGCTGTCTCCGTTGTCCCAAGCTGTGATTCCCCGATCGAAGCTAAGTACCATTCACGAAATGCATATGAAAATTAGGAGCTCCTTAACTTTGTTTGTGTTTATATGCGTCAAAAAATGGACTTGTCTCTTAGAACGTGCATCCTCAACAAGGTACTGTTACTAACTCATACCTCTTTATTTATTTATTTATTTATCTACTGATTCCTTTTATTAAATTTAATTCTCTTTGTTCGAAGGCAATCCCCTGGTAAATATCCTTGGAAAAACCATGATCCAGGTACTCTTTTGTTTAAAGTCCCTTATTTCAATTTGCTATATGACCTTTTTTGTTGCATTATTTTGGGTTATGGTTTTCTAAGAAAATTGATTTAGGTTTTCCT
Source organism: Heritiera littoralis (assembly GCA_031772115.1). NCBI lineage: Eukaryota > Viridiplantae > Streptophyta > Magnoliopsida > Malvales > Malvaceae > Heritiera > Heritiera littoralis. The sequence goes on along the minus strand of JAPDPK010000039.1, from coordinate 584,541 downwards.
TTAATGTAAAAGAGATTAGTAAGTCAGTTTTTAATTCCTAATCTTTGGAATGTGGATAGGATATTAGAGCCGGTGAAAAAGATCCATTTGATTTTCGTCCCTAAAATTTGATGCTATTTATATTACATGCTTTTATCCTGCTGACATTTATGTTTGCTATTTAACATAGAACTTGGGAACAATTGAAATTGGCAGCCACATTGGATCATATAGGTACCTTTAATACTTGAATGCCATTTAATTTTATGGTGATTTAAGAAAAAACAATATGGGAAAGGTTTTTGATTATTACTTTGTGCAGTTGCAAGTTGGTTTTTGGGTGATTATTTTAGATAGAATTTGTTTGAACTTGGCTAGGTTTAAGAAACCATTTCAAAGTTACTAACTGGTTCCACTGTTATTATACAGAGCTACTTGAATTCTAGCTACAATTGGAACCTCTCTGAGAATTTCAGTTGTATGAGCTTGATGACAAACATTAATGGAGTTTCAAGTAAATGACTTAACTATTGCTGCATGAGAATGTAATAGATTTTTTTACTTTTATTTGTGTATCTTAGGGTGTGTTTGATAAACCATTGAAGTTTCTTTAACCATTGAAAATTTAATTTTTCAATGAATTAATTTTGTCAATGGCTTTGGTAGTTGATTTTTAGTAATCACTCGAGAAGATTTTCAAGGAAAAAGTGTTGAAAATCTTAAGAACAAGTAAGTTTAAAAACTTTCAGTTAATGGTCAAATTTTATAAAAGCACTTATATAGCCCAATTGGGATATCATGCAAATGCATTGATCCAATTTACTTTGTTAATGAACCTATCCCAAGCAGCATGAAATGTAGCCTTGGTTCTTCTTTTGCAGATATTACTTGATATTGTACCAGTCTTCAACATTCTCTTTTCTCTCCCAAAAGATGCAATCTGTAAGACTAACTCATGAAGGAATTGGGGTTGATCCACACTTCATATTCTATAGATTCTTAAAGTCCAGAGTCATTTCTTTCTTCTAAAGTCATGTTTCTTAGAGCAACTTTCTAAGCCTTTTTACACCACAATGATGTAGGTATATAGAGAGTTTTATCCTAAAAAAGAGGACTATGTCATAATAGAGTGTGTCTGGAGCACAAATAAGCTTGTATTGGTTGAGACGTCTTACATTTTTTTCTCCTAATTATGTTATTGTCATACATTATGGGATTTCAATGCCTGCAGTAGACTTTGGATTTCAAGCATGTGTTGCACTTGCAATTAACTTTTAACTGGTCCACTAATGATTTTGATTTGTCAACTAATGATTTGTTTATAGAGACATATACAGATTGGTTGTTTGATGTACAATTTTTAGTTTAATATTTGTCTATTTATCATGTTTGGTAAGATTTTTTAGTTTGATTGCTGTAATTTCATGCTTATAGGTTTGATTAGGCTATGTACTCTCGTCGCACTGTTATCCTGACTATTTAGTTTCCATGTTACCTTTTAAATCTTACAATTATTTTATTTAATCACGAATTTTTATGAATTTGAATTGAAATTGGTGAATTGGATTTGGTTTAGGATCACGCTTTAGAATGATTCAAGAACATATGTAGGAAATCTCTGTTCAAGTATGTGTGTTTACATACATGTATGGTATGATATCTATTCTTATAATTGTGCTCTAGATCAAACTGGTCAAGTTTAGTAGTCTATATGGAAAGATTCATGCTCCTTCTCTTTAAATGCTCACTTAATTTGGTTAAAAGTTCAGCTAATTCATTGTAGTTTGTAATTGTGCATCTTGGTTGCTTGAAATCACAAGGATTTAATTATATTATCAGGAAAAACGAAGTGTTCCGTATGCTTATTTCATAGTTGGTCACCATAAGATTTTTCAAGAATAAGAAGCTTCTTCATTTTTTATATAAGTTTGATCTTTGTCTTTCACATGCATCTTGGGTTTTGAAATCAGGAGCATTTAGTCATCTTAAGTGTTGATATTGTCAAGAAAAAGCTAACTTTGATCACAACTACCTTAAGGTAAATGAGATTGTTAAGCCTTGATTTCTTTACAAATTATTGGTATAATTAAAATAATCTTTTCTAAGCGTGAAATCATTGTTTTGTTGAAACTTGAATTCAATACTTTTTAGATTTTTTACCTTTTCTTTTGAAATGGTGATTAATTGATTGATTGTTGGTAAAGAAAATGTTTTTTTAATGCCTTTTTCTTCATTTGGATAGATTAAGAGAATTGATTATTTTGCTCATTTCGTTCTTATGATCTATGCTTGGATTGTGATGGTGAGGATCTTAACTTCAGGATCCATCTACGTTTATAATATTAAAGAAAGATTATTTTCATTCTCATGAATTTTTTGTTCATATGGTCAGTATAGCTTAAGGCAAAATGTCTTTGTGCATTAGTAATGATACATGAATCCATAATCATATAAAATAACTGAAACTTTCAAAGCATGTTTGGCTCCTTGAATACTCATTTATGAAAATAAAGAAACAAGTCTCTTATCTTTGTTCCATAAACATGCTTCTATTCAGGCAATTAAAACTAATTTGAACACTGACACTAAGAAATTGGTTACCTATTGGATTGTCTTTTCTTTGATTATTTTTTTATTATTTTGAATATGCTGATTCAAAACAGCTAAGTGCATATCATTTTTATACTTTTTGCCCTTTGTTTTCGTTTTTTGACAATTCGAATTTCTTCATGGATGCATCATTTTGATCTTTTAATATATGCAATATTCAAAGTTGTATTCTTTAGATGCAGATTTGGCATTTTCGGAACATGTAAATATTTTTGCTATTACTCTCCTGGATAATTCCTAAAAACTTTTTAGATTCACTTGTTACAATCCCATGCAGGTTCTCTAAAATGAACATGCATAATTACAAACTCTTTTTTTTTTAAACTGCACTCTTGAGGTATTCATCTACATGAGCTCTTACCTAACAACTACCATGACCTTTTTGGCTGTTAAAAGTAGGCTTAGACTTCTCATATTTGTTCTTTTGATTGATCTTCCTGCACAACGCATAAGACTTTCCTTGTAATTACTTAAAAATCAAGGGTTGATTTAAAACTAGAGATATATAAAAATCAGAGACTTAATATTGCTAAACTGAAAGAATATACTCTTTCAAATTAATATGTTGCAAATGTCACATCCCGCACACGAGCCAAGGCCTAATAGACGGAAGCAGGCCCAATAAGGTCCCAGCCTAGGGGACGAGAGGTTGGAGGCCCAAACCAAGGCAGCCCAAAATAATGGGAGTGACGTGGATGTTTGGCCAAAAGGTGTGCGGGGAGATAGGCACACGGGTGCGCGAGACTGAAGCTAACCAGGCAAGCCAGACATTTGGGCGAGGCTCTTGCCAGGTGGGCGAGTAAAGTCGTAGTCCCCAATCCTAGGCGAGCCGGACATTTAGGTGAGGCTCCAACGTAGGCAAAGGCAAGGGCGAGCGCACCAGGCAGGTAGGCGAGCTCTATTGCGCAGCTAAGATAGATTCTCGGGCAGAACAATGTCAGCAAGGCTCAAGGCGCACCAGTTGCCATACACTCAAGGAAGGTTCCCAAAGCAGTCTGTCAGCCAACACACTTGGCCTAACTAATACCACACACTTGTATGAGGGCTTACCTATATAAAGGGGTGTCTTCCCCATTTGTATAGACATGTAGAGGGAGATACACTTGAGTGTTGAGTGAGGCTTAGGGGAGAGTCTCAACGTGTGGGTGAGGGAGTGAGCTTGAGTGATAGGTTGAGGCAGTTGTGGGAACCCCTTAGGACGGCTTAGGTGTGTCCAGCTGGGATAGTTGAGGCCATAGGTTGTGCCTTCCTATTGTAACAGCTCCTGTACATTATTGAGTTGAGTGAATACGAGTGTACAGTTCCCCACATCGTGTGCCCCTGCGTTTGTGCCTTGTGTGCGTGTGTTTTTTGCGTGTCTGTGAGCAGAAGCATCCTGGGAAGGAGTAGGCTGACTTAGGGACGTGAGTTTCCCACCTAAGGCTGCACGGTTGTTGGGCTTAAGCTCCCAGGACGTGACAGTTGGTATTAGAGTCGACGATCAGGTGTTGGCGATCAGCGTTCGGTGGCGATTAGTGGTCAATCCAGCCTGATTGAGTTGCGCGGTTCCAACGAGTCCTAGTGTTGGTTGAGACGCGGTGCGAACCTAGTTAGCTGAAGAGAAGAGAAGAGCATACGAGTGTGCAGCCCGAACGGAGCTGAGATAGTGAGTTCAGAAGCAGGACAACACGCCTGTGAGAACCGTAATTTTCCCTAGCTACATGTGTACTTCTTGTGTAATTTAGTAAACATAAAAAAGATAATGTACTTTTTGGAAATTCAAGTATAAGATTATGGTTCATATTTATAGAAGTCAAGTATCTGGGAGTAGAATGAAACAAATGTTAATCCAATATATGAAGTGCATAGTAAATAAGAACGAAAGGCGCTGTAATTCTACATGTAAAAAGGACTACGTACGCACATAAGCCAAATTTAAAAGAATGAAACAAGCATGCATGCGTGTGTAAATGTGCATGCATGCAACGACCGTATGTACGAATACATATGAATGCATATGTAAATATTAAGGGCTAAGTGACGTGAAATAAATAATAAGATAAGAAAATGAGTTAAATGCATATAAATAGATATGTATAAATATAGACATATATGCATTTAATTTCATATTTATAATTACACCTACATTTACATACATAAGGATAAATACACATACATATGAATAAATAGAAATGTGAATATGAAAGTACTTAAAAAATACATGCATATATATTCACATGCATAAATATATTTATATAGAAGTTGCTTAGTGGAATATATATATAATATATATATATATATATATATATATATATATATATATATATATATATATGCATAACATGTATATTTGGTGAATTAAGAAGATTGTAAATATAAAATAGAGAAACATATATGATATATATATATAATAAAGAAATAAAAGAATAAATAAATAAATCATATAATAATAATAAAATAAAAGTAAAGTAAACAATAATATAAATTTTTAAGAGTTGATGGGAATTTTCCCATCAACCCATTAATCCCGTCAGACACCCATCATTTCTTCCATTTATTTTTATTTTACATAAATCAATTTATCCACTAACTCAGCCCTTTCCCGTTTCTCTCTTCCTCTACTCGTCTCTTTCACCCTTATTCTTTGCTGTTCTTTCCTTCTCTGCCATATGACCATCACGCCATTTGAAGATTTGTTGAAGACTGAAGCTACATCAAGCAACAGGAGCCTTGTCTAGTGCCAGACCTGCTATGAGTAAAGGGCATTATGTGTGGCATTTTACTGCATAACAAAGGCTGAAAATGGAGGCAGTACAAGGCACTAGAACGAGACATTTACTTGAGTGTTGGCTGTTGGAATTAAGTGCTTGAAAATAGGGCAAAAAGAGGCTTCATTTGGTGCTGGTTCAGGCGAGAAAATGGGAGTTGTTCAGCACTAAGGATTGGCGTCTTGGAGCTTGTACAGAGGTGTGGTTCATAGATCTGAACCAGAGTTGAATACCGAGCCTCATTTAGTGGTTATTGAACAAGGAAGTGAGCTGAACCGTAAGACTTAATTGGGCGTTGGTTCAGACAAGAAAAATGGGGGCTGTACATGGTATTTGCAGGTTGAGGAAAGAGGGCTGGAAATCAAGGTAAAATTGCTGAAGACTTAAAGCTGTTGGACGTGCATGGTGGCTGAGAGAGGGAGGAGTAGGCGTTGGCTTTGAAGGCTCATTGAGAGTCAAAAAAGACATTGCTTTGGGCAGCATTAACCAAGGCTGTGGAAGGTGGTATGGACAGCTGAAAATGGTGCAAAGGAAGGCTAAATCAAGACTACAACAAGGTCTATACGGCAAGGTGAGAAAAAGAAAAAAAAAGAAAAAAAAGAAAGGAAATAGATATATATATATATATATATATATATATATATATATATATAAATAATACATACATATTTATATATATATATATATATATATATATATATATTAGTGCATACATATATATGTAGGAAGAGGAGAGAATTAGATTTAAGAATTTTATTATATTAGTGTTAAATATATATATAGAAACATATATATATATATATATATATATATATTTTTTACTTACTTGAAAACAGGGTAAGAAGCAAAGCAAAGAAAAGAAAAGAAATGAAAAGAAAGGAAAAAGAGTTCGAATGAAAGGAAATAAATATATATAGGACATATAATGCATATATATATATAGAGAGAGAGAGGCAGGAAGATGAAGTAATACAATTTGAGAATTTGAACTACATTAGTGTTAAGTGTGTGTGTGTGTGTATATATATATATATATATATATATATGTATGTATGTATTAAGTTGGAATTTAAATTTTTACAAGTATATAGAAATGGGCTAGGCATGATTGAGTTGGATTTTTGTGAATGTGTAGGACGACGGGAGGACGACGGACACGGTCTAGCTAACCACGGGACAAGTTCAAGCTAAGCTCACGCTAGGTAAGACGTTTATATAACGTAGAAGTAGGATTATCCTGTATAGGTTAAGTTTTACGATGAAATGATTTCAATAACTAGAGATTTGGATTTAAGAAAATGAAATGCAGGTACAATATTAAGCTCGATAAAGTACCATAGTGGTGTGATTTTAACAGGAAATGAATCGATATGGTATAGACGCATAGACATCATGAGATGGAATGATAAGCATTCATGCACTTCATGAGCATCCCATTATACTGTTTTTATTTCATCTACTTGAACTTTATTGCCATTAAGCAAGCCTTATTACTATACATGAAACTCGAAATGATTTATTCTTATCATGTTTACAAGAATACTTTGGATGCTTAAATGGCTTTGAAAAGAATGAATCTATAGTGTACGCATATGTACGTATATATGAAAATGAATTTAAAGAAATGTATTACGTACTTGGCACTATTTTCATGAGAACAGTTAAATGTTTTATGAGACTATAGGCACTCTAAGGAAATTAAATTCAATAAAGCATAGTGGAAGTCGCCTAATTGGAGATTACTTATTAGGCATAGATGCTTGTCCGACAATAGTCGTGGACAGGGCTCAATCTCACCTGATCAGTGGGGTTGAGAGACATTAGGTCTATGGCCATAGATAGCGCCCTAATTGGTTTCCAGGGGACGATGATATGATCTTCACTGCTAGCTACAGTGATCTAAGTCTTTATTGATAGTGCATTAAGGATCTAGCCTAGTCTCAAATGATATGAAATGCAGTTTAGAGTATGGTTTTAGAACAGAAATGAACTCTAAACTCGATATGGCCTTATGGCATATGAAATGTATTTTGATATCGTACATGGCATAACATATGCTTCAAAACAGAAATGAACTTTAAACCTGATATGGCCTTATAGCATATGAAATGTATTTTGATATTGCACATGGCATAAGATATGCTTCAGAAGTTACATGTGATATGAAATGAAAGTTTTGCATATTCTCAAGCATGTCTTAAAAGTAAAACTGAGATGTATTAATATTTCGTATGTTTTGAGCATGTTTAAAAGAATATGTATCATACTTTTAAGACTGCAATTACCTCTTATATAGTTATATGCTAAAAGTCATAATATGATTTCATGGCTTAGACATCACATGATGAGTTGTAGTATTGTTGCATTGAGCTTGAGAATAAAAATGGGTCTAAAATACATGGAGAATAAGAGAGTGAATTAATAGTGAATTCTCATCACATAACATCATGCCATTGCATTAGAACAGTATAATTCTAACTCTGCATTTATATAAATGACTTACTAAGCCTCGCTCATAAACGCTATTTAAATTTTTTCAGATTGAGCACAGAGTTAGGGGAGTATTTCGGAGCTATCCGAATAGTCCCAAGCCTGAAATATAGTCTCAAATCTCCAAGGAGATTATTTTGAGCATTGTAGGTATATATATACTCTTCTTTTGTACTTAATATCAGTTTTTAGGCTGTTTTTGATTCAGTACTATAGATGGGATGTAATCTAAGATAGGGAATAGCATCTAGACTAGATTAAGGATGAATTATAGAACTGCTGATCCTTGCATGAGTATGGATACATGATTGAATGGCATGAACAAGTGATCAAGTAAGAAAATATGAACCATATGAATGAAATGTTATAATCTTGGAAATGGACTTATGTCATGAAGAAATGTAAACTCATTAAAAGAAAGTATTATGGTGAATTTAGTTATAGTAATGCCAGAATATCAATCAATTGCCATTGTGGGAATCATGAGCTGTATATAAATTGTGAGTTTTGTGCAGGTATTTAATCTGGGTAAAGTGATAAAAATAGGCGAGGGCGTTAACGTCCCGAAATAAAAATTCATTGTATTGCACTTAGACAAAACAAGTATAGAAAAACAAAAAAAAATTATTAGCCCTAAATTCTACGCATCCGTACAAACAAGAGGCATTGTTCTGACTTTCGGGTCGTGATAGATTTAGCCAAAGGCCAGGAGGCACGAGAGACTCGAGCCGGGAAGGGGAAAAAGGGTAGTAACTCCAGAGATGATGCCGTGTCCGCCCTTTAAGCGAGGCTCGAGAAGGTGGAGTCTGCGATGGGCGAGATGGAGGGCAACTTCGAAGATCGCCACATCGAATTTCACTCTGAGGGGAAGGAGTTGAGGTTTGAGGTGCACGAGAAGCTCGCCGAGATTGAGCAGCTCGCCCAGAAGAATGCAGCCCTGGAGGCGATGGTTGAAGCGATGTGGGTAGAGCTAGACCAGCTGCATGTTAAGGTCAGTACATGTAAGCGTCGTGGCAGGTCGCCTACTAGCGTTTACTCCCTAATTCAGGGCAGATGTCCCAAAGCCGAAGGAGTTCAGTGGAACAAGGTCGGCCAAGGATGTGGACAACTTTCTTTGGGGGTTGGAGCAGTATTTTCGAGCTATTAGCATCGGGGAGGAAACTACTAAAGTGAGCACTGCCTCTATGTACTTGGTTGATTTTGCCTTGCTGTGGTGGCGACGCAGGTGTGAGGACACCAGGCTAGGAGGTGCTGCCATAAGCACTTGGGCAGAATTCCAGAGGGAGTTCAGGCAACAGTTCTATCCCGTGTACGCGACAGAGGAGGCAAGGTCCAAGCTAAGAAGGTTGACATAGTGAGGGGAAGTGCGCGAGTATGTGCGTGAGTTTTTAGAGTTGATGCTATAGATACCGAGCCTTGGCAAGGAAAAGGCTCTGTTTTCCTTTCTTGATGGACTTAGGCCATGGGCGAGACAGAAACTAAAGAGAATGGGCATTCAGACGCTGTTAAGGGTCGTAGCAGCCGCAGAGTCCTTAATTGATCTCAACAGGTCAGAGTCATCTGGGCCAAAGGGGAAAGGCTTGTGGGAGAGTGATGACTCCGACAGTGAGGGTGTATCCGAGTCCAATGCTTCCCAGCCTGAGGAGAAGGGCGATGGCGAGGAAGATCGTGACAGCAGTGGCAAGGGCACGCCACATTTTTCAAGCGAGCGGAAGTCCTCGTGGAGAGATGATCGACCAAGGAGACCTATGGAGTGTTTCTTGTGCGGTGGATAGCACAGAGCACAAGAGTGCCCGACCAGGGAGAAGCTTGTAGCGATCGCCAAGAGTGGCGAGCAGTCAAAGGATGAAGAACTGGGGGAGGTTCGTAGACTTGGTGTCCTTCAGTCAGTGGAAGAACCGGGGGAGGTTCGAAGACTAGGTACCATGTGAGTTGACAGTTGGGTGCTCGACTCTCAGCCAGGGGGTGAGGGCAAGGTCAGTGGTCGAGAAGAAGAGCCAGACTCCTTCGGCGTAGGCGAGCAGCAAAAGGCTCAAAGCTGCAAGAGGAAGCATCGGCCCCACTCGAAGAGAAAGGGAAGAAGTACGCCGAAAGAGGATAGACGTTCCCCTAGCAACGAGGGCGTTGCTAGAATAGGTGGGGGTAAATGTCACGTCCCGCACACGAGCCAAGGCCTGATAGACGAAAGCAGGCCCAATAAGGTCCCAGCCTAGGGGATGAGAGGCTGGAGGCCCAAACCAAGGCAGCCCAAAATAGTGGGAGTGACGTGGATGTTGGCCAGAAGGTGTGCGGGGAGATAGGCACACGGGTGCGCGAGACTGAAGCTAACCAGGCGAGCCGGACATTTGGGCGAGGCTCTTGCCAAGTGGGCGAGTAAAGTCACAGTCGCCAATCCTAGCCGAGCTGGACATTTGGACGAGGCTCCAGCATAGGCGAAGGCAAGGGCAAGCGCACCAGGCAGGTAGGCGAGCGGAAGGACAGGCGAGCTTGATTGCACAGCTGAGATAGATTCTCGAGCAGAACAATGTCATCGAGGCTCAGTGCGCACCAGTTGCCATACACTCAGCGAAGGTTCCCAAAGCAGTTTGCCAGCCACACACTTGGCCTAACTACTACCACACCTATATAAGGGCTTGCCTATATAAAGGGGTGTCTTCCCCATTTGTACAGACATGTAGAGGGAGATACACTTGAGTGTTAAGTGAGGCTTAGGGGAGAGTCTCAACGTGTGGGTGAGGGAGTGAGCTTGAGCGATAGGTTGAAGCCCTTGTGGGAACCCCCTAGGACGGTTTGGGTGTGTCCAGTCGGGATAGTTGAGGCCATAGGATGTGCCTCCCTGTTGTAATAGCTCCTATACATTGTTGAGTTGAGTGAATACAAGTGTACAGTTCCCCACATCATGTGCCCATGCGTTTGTGCCTTGTGTGCGTGTGTTTGCTGCGTGTCTGTGAGCAGAAGCATCCTAGGAAGGAGTAGGCTGACTTAGGGATGTGAGACGTGAGTTTCCCGCCTAAAGCCGCACGGTTGCTAGGCTTAAGCTCCCGGGACGTGACACAAACATGAGAATATTCATTAAAAAAAACTTCACAAATCAACGATTCATCATCTTTCAAAAGAAAAAATAGTGTAAAGAAATGAGGAAGGTGTCGGCTTCACTAAAAATCATCATAGTAAAAGCAAGAGGTCTTGAAAGCCGAAAGGAGAGACCCGGCAGCTCTGGAAGCAGATCTACAAATTTGAGAGCTCATTTTCTTTTCAAAGATCAACGAGCATAAGCTGAGAGCTAAGCAAGCGGTGTATTTCACTACATTCTTGTTCAAATAAAACTTTTGAGAACTATGTCTAATTGTAAACAGCAATGTGAGGAAACGAATTAGTGAGGACTTAGGAAAGATTCTTTTTTTCCTTCAATTGAATAGGAAACTATAAAGATTCTTCCTTAACTATAAGTTTCCCTGTAAGTAAGAAGGAGTTGAATGGATTCCAACAAGATTGCTATAGACGTAGTGGTAGAAGAAAAACAGAGATAGTTGGATTGGGTATACTGCAAGTGCGATTAAACTCTGTTACAAACTCTACCGTAAGATGTAGAAAGATGAAAAAAAGTTATTCTATTTAGGTTATTTGACTAATTTACACGTATATTTTTTTAAATAATAAATTAAAAATATAACATGACAATGACATGTTAAAAAGTATTATAAGTTGGGAAATAAGTTTATAAGTACAATACAGTGACATATAAAATTTTAAATAACTATAGTTTGGAAAAAAAACTCGATGAGCATACGTTTCAGTTAAATTCCAAGTTTAAATATATGAAAATATATTTTTTTATTGCGAGTATCAAGTTTTTAAATATCAAAGTATAGCTCCGAAGAGTTAATTAATTGCTTTTGTGCAAGAAATTAAAAATCATTGAAAAATTTATACTATGTTTGGATTGAATGTAAGAAGCGAAAAGGAAAGGAAACGGAATGTGTTGATAATCCTTTCCTTTCTTTCAAAAGTTTCATTTTTTATTTACCCCAATTTGGAAAAATATTAAAAAAAAGGAAATGAGCAAAAAAAATTGTAATTATAAAATAACATTTATACCCTTAGTGTTTTTTAATTTTAAATAATCATTACAATTATTTGTCTCTTATAATTTATTTATCAATTTTTTGTTTTTATTTCTACTTGGATCACAAATATAATTTTATCATTTTATTATTATTTCAAAAATCTGATTTTATTTTATTTTATTTTATTATTTTGGAGTTACTTGAATACTTTGTTAGTACATTAATTTTAATATAATAATTATCACTTGGACCAAGTTCAAGACAAAAAATAAAATGCTTTTATATATCCATCTATATATGATGCACTAATAGTATATAACCTCTATACACTATCAATGCATCAAAGGTTAACACCACATTAATGAACAAACTAAAAAGAGGCAAAGCTCCTAAAATAAATACAAATAAATTTTTTTTAATTTGCTTAAAAGAGCTTAGCATTCTTTTAGTTTTCTTATTAATGAGGTGTCAATTTCCAATACATTAACAATATATAGAAGCAACGCACTGTCAGTGCATCATATATAAATCCTTAATATATACCCAAATTTTATTTTTAATTAAATAAATAACTAATATAGCATTGTTTTATTTTATAAAAAGAATGTTATATTTTAAAAAAATTATTATAATGAATCATTTCATTTCGTTTCCACCTTTTAATCAAACATTGTTGCTAGAATTCCTTTACTTTAATTTCTTTTATTAATTTTAACAATCTAAACAAAATGTACATGTATCATTTCCTTTCCTTTACTTTCTTTCACTTTTATTTCTTTTACTAATATCTATCCAACATAGGGTTAAAGTAATCTTTTGCTTATTTTTAAATTCCAAATGATTATCTTTTTATTTCAAAAATTAAATTTTGATTAAAGTATTTGTAGGCCAACGATGACGCAAAGATCTTTCAAAATTTTTTTAGTGTAATTATAAGTATTTTTATCTGTTTTACGATCTTAGATTAGTTTTATTCGAACGGAGAGTAACAAACAGTATAACTCTCTTAATAGTAATGATTCTAAAGTTCAAACCAAGTCAAAGACCTTTCAAATTTAACAACTTTATTTCTTCTATTTTTAACAATTTGACATCAATCAAATAAAAAGCTTAGGAATTAAGCTCAAATATTTTTATTTTAAAAAATAAAATAATACCAAAAAAGTTTTCAATCAAATCAAATCAACTTAATAAAATATTATTTTGATATTAATTTTTTAAACAAATAAAGTACGCATATCGAGAACACCGAAATATTAGTATATATAATAATTATATATTTGAATTTGTTTTAGACCATAAATATTAAGTATTTTAACAAATTTACAATAATTAATTCAAAGAATGTACCATACTGAATGTTAAAAAATTACTAATTAAATTTACACGTTAATATAAAATAAAAAATTGGATAAATCACTTACATTACAAGTGAAAAAAAGGACAAGATATAAGCGTCGAAGAATAAAGGAAAATGTAACATAAAAAATAAAGGAAAATAGGGAAAGAGAAAAGAATATTGCTTTATTCTCTACTTGCCTAGAGAGTAACGTTTAGATTTTAGATTCTCCCAAGATATGCCATTATTCAACACCAACCCTAAAACCTAACCTTATGATTGTATGGAGGCAGAGAAGGGAAGGTAAAGAAAGGGAAAATTAAGTAAAACAAGGAATGGTTGCAAATTTTGTTTTGTTTGTAGAAAAATTTTTGTTAAGGGAAGAAAAGAGTAGAGGAGTGAGCACTTTTTACTTTTTCTTCATCCCTTGCTTTTTCTTGATATATTTTGTTTTTTAATACCCTAATTTAAAATTGGGAAGAAAGGAAACTTCAAAAAAATTTTAACAAGTAAAATATTAAATTTGACCTTATTATGTTATAAAATTTAAAGCAAAAGAGACTATAATTGAAAAAAAACATTATAATGAATCTTTTTCTTTGCTTTCCACTACTTAACTAAACAAGAATTGTTAAAATTACTTTCATTTCCTTTCTTTTATTAATTTTAACTATCCAAACAAGATATACATGTACTCTTTCCTTTCCTCTCTTTTCCTTCGATTCGCGTTCCTTTCATTTTCATTCATTTCCTTTATCAATATCTATCCAAACATAATGTAAAGACATCTCCTTTCTTTTTAAGTCTAGAGATTAATAAAATTGGAAGTTTAGAATGATTAAAAGTTTACATTTCATTAAGTTGAAGTTTAGAATAAAGAAAAATAACTTCTTTCGTGCTTTTGGAAGGGACAAATAAATTATGATTCATTTTTTATTAGAAATAAACAAAATTAAGAGATATTACCATTTACACCATGAGTGAACTTTTTATATTTTATTGATGTGGTTAGCAAGTGACATATATCTCCTAAAGTATATTAAAAAAATTAATTAGAAAATGTCACTATTAATGTATAAAAAACAAAATCTTAAATTAAATATTTTATCTGTTTTATTTGACAATTATTGAAAAATAATAATAAAAATAGAATTAAACAGCTTTGGAACATCAATGAAATTAGATTAGTGTATAATTTAAAATAAAATGTAAAATATTGCATGATTTATCCAAAATAGGAAAATTGAAGGCTACTAATTTTTTCCCATTTTTTATTGTATTTGTTAATCATTCTAATTCATTTTACTTAGCACTCGTTTGATATTGTTGTGTGTTTTGTGTATTATATTTTATATTTTTGAAAATTTTGTTTTGTTTTATTTTTATTTTATTTTTAATTTATTAAATTTGGAAACATGTTTGGATGATTGTTTTTGTTGCAAAACTTTATCAATCGAAGCTTGTTAAAGAAAGTGGACAAAGTTTTAAATTGTCAGAGGTGAATAGTTCAAATCAGACAAAAAATAAATTTTTATCAATTTTATATTTAAAATGGGCACTATAGCCAAACAGGGAACAGTACCCTTACAGTAATAGTGCCCAAAATGCTTCCAAATTTTTGAAAACACCATTTTGATGTTTTCAACAAATTTCAAAACATTTGATTTTATTTTCAATTTTTAAAAACAAAAATGTTTTTTTATTTTCAAAAAAAATTGAAAACAAAAACATAAAACATAAACAAAAGCAATAACAAACAACCACTTATTTATTAAGCAAAGTATCTGAAATTTTCCTATACTGGTTATAGTTATCCATATCTCTTAATTGCATTTCCAAAATATGAAATTCTATGAATATAAATGTCGGAAAATGATTAATTTAGTTTGTTATAGTGAATTTTCCATTTCTTATGTTATACTTTTCAAGCATGAATTCTATGAATTCATTACTATTGTTATGTTTGGGAATATAAATTTTGAAATATGAATTTAGTTTTTATAAGGATTAAAATCAGATTTGTAAATACAAAGTTTTATCAACTTATTTTACTTTTATGAATTCTATCAATATACTTTCAAATTGATTTTTTTAAGACAAAAAATAAAAAAATTAATTAGATATTATTTTATGAAATATATATACAGAAAGTGGTAAATTTTCATCAAATACGTTATCTTTTATTAAAAAATCAATATAATTAAAAAAATATCGATAAAATTTAATAAAATTAAAATATGATGACAAATTCAACATTAACCAATATTATAATGAAAACTTTGGTTTTAATCTGTGTTTCTATTGTATAACCATCAACAATATGCACGGCAACCAACAAATGCTAAAATAAATTAATAATGGCAGATCATAAAGAAAAAGAAAAAAGAGATTTATTTGGTCAAAAAGGAAAAAGAGATTAAAGCACACAAATTTGATATTGATAGAATAAAAGTTCAACAACTCTTCTCCATTAATACAAGCATTAACAAAGAAAAGGAAAAGACCAGAAAGTAAAAATCCAACACAACCGCATGCAACTCCATGTAAGGTTCCAACACAACCAGACACGAAACTCCAAGTAAGCTAAGCTAGAACCCAACACAACCACACATGAAACTCCGAGGTAAACCAAGCTTTCACTTCCTCTGCTGCTCGGTTGGCTCCCTTCCCTGTTGAACTTAACGGAAAAGAAAAGAGGAATTAGTGCCTATAAGGTCACCAAATTAAGCTAATTAATGGGGGTTTAATCTGATTAATTGTCAACTAACAAACTCAAATGATAATTTAATCTATACCACTACACAATCATACAATTTTTATATACTCCAACTGAGTTCTAGTGACATTCTTTTACCCACACTCAAAAGTGTTATAAAAAATCACATTCAAAACCTTTTTCGAGCATCACAGCTTCTTATAAACTCTAAACAAATAACATATTTGTCTTAAAATTTTAAAATAAATTATTAGCTATAGTAAAAATTTAAAACTCAATTTAATATTCCAACTGGTTCATATGGCAACACCCATTTTAAATACGGTTGATGAGCCATGCATGCCATTGAATCTAATATCTGCCTGTCCCAAATCCAATCTGTTTTAATTCTACAGAACAAGTGAAGACTAAAGAGACAAGCAAAATTATCATAAAAGCATAAAGGAATCTACTGAAAATACCATTTTGCAAAGCATTTATAAATGCATGATTCTCTTATGACCTTTCTTAGATGGAGGAATACATGTAATGGCATAAGAATGAAACAACTTAATTAGCAGACAGAACAAAAAAGCTGATTTTCTAAGCCAGTTTGAATATGAGAAATTAAAACATGATCCAAATCATGTCCATGGAAAAGATCGAAATTTATTTGATAACAAATAGTAATAATTTAAACCACAAAACTTCGCCTTCTAAGATGGCTAGCTAGATAGCTAAAACACTTGGTCATGGACATTATAGATTTAAAACATAAAAGCTAAGTCACGATGATAATGAAAGTAAAAAGCATTACAATGGGCGATTAGCAAAGGAACATACCTTGTTTTGAGAATCGTCTTCATCCAGCAGACTTGAGATGGCTATTTTTAACTATCATGAGCCGTAGCATCTGTCTGAGTTTTATAAAGTGCAACTGGACTTTCAGTACTGATGTAAGCAGGTTTTACACATTCCCAATGGACAGCATAATCGCATGTTGACTCTGCACATTCAAGAGCCAAATCTTGACAATGTTTGCCACATTTGCGACAAGTAGGATATTGACGAGTCTTGTTTACAAAAGTGAGAGGGTGTGGATGATCCTCTTCTTTGTAAATGCTTCCTGGTTTGATAAATCGATACTTTCCAATGACACAGTCAGGATGAGCAGAAGTCCCACAAGTTGCACAACCATAGAACCAAAGACTTGGATCTCTTTCTTCTTCACAGACGTCACAATAATGATATTCTAAATAATCATTATCCTCATGATAAGTGAGTGCAAGTGGATGTATATCACAATTGTGTCGA
This sequence comes from Heritiera littoralis, assembly GCA_031772115.1. Lineage (NCBI taxonomy): Eukaryota > Viridiplantae > Streptophyta > Magnoliopsida > Malvales > Malvaceae > Heritiera > Heritiera littoralis. Next base: position 567,300 of record JAPDPK010000039.1, on the reverse strand, counting down.
CTTGTAAGCGGTAGATTAAAACATGCATCCAAAGTGAAATTGCAAGACTTACATCTAAATGCTCCATTGGGGACGAACCATTCATTACCACAAGCATTGCATCGTCCCTTATACTTATCATAAATGAAGAGAGGGTGTCGATGTCCTTGATGTGCTATCCTATAATCAATAAGGGCACATTGAAGACAGTAGTGAACATTACATGCATTACATTTATAGGAAAAGCCGCTACACTCATGATTGAGAAAATGGCATCTGAAAATGTAGCCGACAGTGAGAACGAAAGACTTTTGGCAGGGATGAAACCACAAATGTTGCTTCTTCCTAGGTGAATTACTGCAAGTTTTGTGAAGAAAGAAATCACACTGTGATGAACAATAGTAAAATGAATTTGAGATGGGCAGCGTGCAGGCATCACAACATTTGTCATCGTCCATGATATTGTCACTTAATATTAGAGCATGGTCATGACTGAAATGTTTTATTTTTGTCATTTCTCCACCTTCACTTTGCTCGATGACCCAAGTGATGGGATTGATAGAATCATCATCAAGCTTCTCATCTTTATCTTTTGCCTCAGGCTCAATTATAATGTACCAATCTTCTTCCTTTGTCGCACATTTCACATGGGCAATAAAATTGCAATCCGAGCAATGATAACTCCCATACTCTATTTTCACTTCAGTATCACAAAATTGACAATCCCAGTTTCTGAACTCATTTTCCGGAAGGAAATATTTGCGGAAAATGGGGTGCTGATGTCGTGGGACTTTGATGATGGGTGGGATTGAAATGCATTCTTTATGGACTGTAAGGCTGCATGCAGAACATATATAGGAAACACAATTCCCCTCAAGGCCACATGCATCACAAATAAACGAGGCTTGTCTCCAAAACAAGGTGAATGGGTGTCGATGATTTTTTTCTTTAATGGTAAGTGGTGGAGACACACACTCAGTATGAAGGGAAAACTTGCAAGATGAACAACAATAAACAATTTTTTTGGGTCGGGTTTCTTGGCATATTTTGCAGGGCAGATTTTCACTATTAAATTGTAAAATAAGGGGATGTTTACGGTGACAGGGGAGATTGATTTGAGGAGGTAGCTTGGCACATTTAGTATGGAGGGCAAACTTACAAGGTGAACAAAAATAAATGAACATCCCATTGTAAGATGGCTCTTGTTGACATATATTACAAGAGAAAGGTTCACTACTAAACTGCAAAATGAGAGGATGTTTGTTGTGAAAGGGGCTATTGATTTCATGAGGAAGTTCAACACATTTCTTATGCAGGTTAAACCCAGAATCAAGAGAAAAGTATGGAGATCCTAATAATGGTTCCCAACACCCAAAACACTTGGCCCTTTGAAGCTTTTTATTACCTGCATCTTCAGTGGAGATAAATGGATCCTTGATGGCTATGTGCTCAAGCTCTCCAAGTTTGTTTTCAGCAATGTTAAGGGAAAACAAAGCACATTTGATATGAAAGTCTAATTGGCAAGAACAATGATAAACAAACAGCTCACAGTTTTTGGCGCAAAAATCGCAACGTCGTGATCCCCTCCTGTATGGTGGCTTTGGAAACAGTTGAAGAGGATGATTTTGATGGAAAGGATGCTGAATCAGGGAGGGTGCCTCGGCACATTTTTGATGGAGGTAAAATCCACATTGTACACAACAAAAGCTTGGACCCGACACCATCTCCCCGCACCTTGAGCAATTTGCTTCTCTGATTTCTTCGTTGGAGGACACCAACGGATGTGGATGCCCATAATGTTGTGACTCCATCATAATTTCCCTTTTCTTTCTCTCTCAACTCTCAACGATAGCAAGAAAATATGTTTTGATGAGGGGTACATAACACCACTTTGGTTTTATTATATAGTACTTGCTATTTCCTTTGAATCTTGAAAATAAGCAGCAAAAGACTTTTTTACCCTTTTTCAACATAAATTTTGTTATTTTTTTAATCATTGAAAGCTTGATTATTAAGTAAGAGATATCATACCATTTTTGAAGTAAAAAAATTATAGAGTTAAATTAAAATAAATATTTTATAATAATCAAGACTTAATCTAATGTTTGGAACTTCATTTAAGTTCAAGGTTTGACTTTTTATTTCCCTTATTATCTTTCTACGAAATCAAAATAAATAAATAGTACAAGAGTATTATGGAAAAAATACTCGTATGGTTCACTTCCTTGGTAACGTGTTATATATAATATATTAGAAGTTAAAAATATACTGATAACTAAGAAAGATAAAATTTCGAAGTATCAAAATGTAACAAATCTAACTATTACATAGGGGATCATAATTGGTTTAAATCATAAAAAAAAAGGGCATTTTCGTATAATCTATAGATTTTGTCGAGTATAATTTGAAAAATATACAAGACACAATGTTATTTCAAAAAAACAGAATATTGCTTTATTATCTTTATCATTTATAATAATCTAAATTTAAAGTTATTTGCAAGTTTAGAATCTAAATTTGATTTTTTTTTTCACTAAGCTTATTCTTTTAGTTTGCACGGAGAGAGCGCAACAAAAAAACAGAAGAAAGTTTTCATTTAAAAAATAGAAGATAAATGAAGTAAAAGTTAATGTTTTGTGAAAAAAAAAATATTGACATTAAGTTGTTGAGATCAATACATGCTTGTGCTTTTACTTATAAAGTAAATAACCGACTTCATAGGTTGAAAATTAAAAAATTTGAATTATATTGTAAGTGCATACTTATTATTATTAAGAGAATCTAAATAATAGTTGAGTATATATTTGATGCATTGACAATATTTAGTAGCTAGTGGTGATATTAGGTCAAATCGGATCGAATTTTCACAATTTTTTTGATCTGATCCAACTTATGCAGGTTTTTTATTTTGTGATTCGTATCCAATTTGCATAGAAAAATATCCAATCTAAACCAAATTCCATAAGTTGGGTTTGATTTGAATTGGTTATTCATGTGTTTTAGTTTAGGCAATTTTAAGCTTTACATTAATTTTGACTTGGGCTTTTAATTGAAATATAAAACTCGGATTTTTGTTACTAATAGTACAAATTACAAAATATTCGGTTATAATCTATATTTAAATTTATCTAAATCTTCCGATTTGAGTTGATTTTTCAATTTTCTTGATTTTTTCAGTCTTAATCGTAGCTTATACGCCATCAATTAATCACCAAGTATTACTTCATTAATGAGTAAAGTTTAAAAAAAATACAACCTTAAAAGTAAACTAAATCTCCGACGGAGATTAGTCACTGCTTTCGGCGGTGGATACTTCGTACCAATATCATGGTGAAAAAAAAAAGTAAACTAAAAATACTTTATTAATATCTATAATTTAAGAGTCTACATATTTTTTAACATTACTCATTAATAAAGTAACACTTTATTATTGACCGATCATGTATAACCATTATTCATACATCAAATTATCTAAATCCATAACAACTTGGATATTGTTACCATATATAAAATAAATCTTGTGTGTGAACTGAAAATTGTATCTTTCATGGGTTTTACTTTTGAGAATAATTATTACTTAAATTTGTTGGCCATCTTGATTATAGACAAAATCAAGTAAGACACAACATGCTAATAGGACTTAACATGTTAGTGTATGTCTTAAATCCAATCGAATTGGTTATGAAATAACAAAAAATAAAAATATCATCATCAGGCAATTTTTTTCTATAAATTTGTAAATATTTAATATTATTTAGTACTTAGATACATTCCTTGAAATAAATAAGATTTACAAGGAAATTATAATAAGATATATAATTATGATATCATCATTACATCGAAGCCTTTTCTTTTTTTTCAAATTTTAGTTAATACTTTATCAAAAAAATATTGATATAAACTACTGAGACATACATATAATTATATTCTTCCTCGTAAATGAAGCAAACGATATCATATGTTGAAGCCTTTTGAAAAGTTTCTTCAAACACAAATACAAACATTCAATCTTTTGGTATTCTCTCTATACCTAGATTAAAAAGGCTTAAATGAACTTAAAGTAATTTGCAAGTTTAGAATCTAAAATTGAAGCTGATCCTTTTAATTTGCGTAAATAGAGAGCAACAAAAAAGACAGGAATAAAGTTTTCATTTAAAAAAGAAAGAAGATAAGGCATAGATTATTTCCTTCTCTATGTTGCAAAGGATGTACTTTCCCTCTCCCAATTTAAATGAAGGATGTTCTTATTTGGTCTATTCGCACAATTTAAATGGGCTTAAATGAGTATTTCGATTTTTGGGTAAGCTTTTAGAGATCTTAACCAAGCCTAGTCCGACACTTCTCATTGGATTGGAGTGGACTATGCTCAAGCTAAAAACATATAAGCCTTGGTTGTCCAAAAATGGCTAAGTTTGTGAACCAAGCCTAACCTATGGGCTACGTTCTAACCTGGCCTGGCAATAGCAGCCTGGGCGCCTGGCAGCAGCGGCCTAGCAGCAGATAAGGTAAGTTTCAATTGGCGGAAACATCAAAAGCTCTTGCCCTTTTTAACCCCACTCATTTTCGCGCCTCAAACTTTACCAAAACGCACAAAAAATAACCGCGAAAATCCCTACTCGTTGATGCCAGTTTCGCGCCAAAAATAGTTTCGATACTAAACTAAAACCCTTCCCATTCCCTTCTCTTCCTCCATTTTTACCCCCGAAATTCCTCCCTCTCTCTTTCTTTTTCTTCTCCTACTGTGTCGAGACAATCAGATATGGAGGCCATGGATATAGACTCAGTAGAGGACAAGAAGATTCAACAATTCCAATCCGCCCTGGATAACAATGTAGTTTCCGTCGTCAAGATACTCTCTGACAACCCTGATTCATGTCTCCGATCAAATACTGTTTGTCGAATGGTCACTGCAACTGGCTTTCGCGTTTCTACCCTCACCGGCTCAGGTGATCAGTTTGAAGAATCTGAGCCCGTTAGGACCCAAGTGAAGGAGGAGCCTTTTTTGAAAGTGAAGGAAGAGCCTGATTTGGGGACTGACAGCAACGTTTTCATGGAAGAAAAGAAGGGGATTAAGGTAAAGAAGGAGCCTGATTTGGGGATTGACTGCTACGTTTTGATGGAAGATTATAAAGAGATCCTTATAATTTAGTTTTTATAAGGATTAAAATCAGATTTGTCAATACAAAGTTTTATCAATTTATTTTACTTTTATGAATTCTATCAATATAAATTCAAATTGATTCTTTTTAGACAAAAATAACAAAATTAAATAGATAATATTTAATGCAATATATAATTAAAAATATATTGATAAAATTTAATAAAATTAAAATTTGATGACAAATTCATCATTAACCAATATTATAATGAAAATTTTGGTTTTAATCTGTGTTTCTATTATATGCACAGCAACCAACATATGCTAAAATAAATTAATAGTGGCAGCTCATAAAAGAAAAAGAAAAAAGAGATTAAAGCACACAAATATGATATTGATAGAATAAAAGTTCAACAACTCTTCTCCATTAATACAAGCATTAACGAAGAAAAGGAAAAGAGCAGAAACTAAAAATCCAACATAACAGCATGTAACTCTAAGGTAGAATCCAACACAACGACACATGAAACTCCAAGTAAGCTATGGTAGAATCCAACACAACCACACATGAAACTCCAAGGTAAACCAAGCTTTCACTTCCTCTGCTGCTCGGCTGGCTCCCTTCTCTGTTGAACTTAACAGAAAAGAAAAGAGGAATTAGTACGTATAAGCTCACCAAATTAAGCTAATTAATGGGGTTTTAATCTGATTAGTTGCCAACTAACAGGCTCAAATGATAATTTAATCTATACTACTACACAATCACACAATTTTTATATACTCGAACTGGGTTCTAGTGACATTCTTTTAGCTACACTCAAAGCTTTGTAAAAAAATCACATTCAAATTCTTTTTCGAGCATCACGAAATTTTATAAACTCTAAACAAATAACATATTTATATTAAAATTTTTAAATAAATATTAGCTATAATAAAAATTTAAAACTCAATTTAAATATTCCAACTGGTTCATATGGCAACACCCATTTTAAATACGGTTGATGAGCCATGCATGCCATTGAATCTAATATCTGTCTGTCCCAAATCCAATCGATTTTAATTCCACAAAACAAGTGAAGACTGAAGAGACAAACAAATTTATCATGAAAGCATAAAGGAATCTACTGAAAATACCACTTTGCAAAGCATTTTATAAATACATGATTTTCTTGGGACTTTTCTTAGATGGAGGAATACATGTAATGGCATAAGAATGAAACAACTTAATTAGCAGACAGAACAAAAAAGCTGATTTTCTAAGCCAGTTTGAATATGAGAAATTAGAACATGATGTAGGAAAATTAATACAGATAAATACACCCAGGATTTCATGTTCAATCATCAAGAAAAGATTAATACGGAAGCGTACCTGAATCCATTAGAATTGATATCTTGGGGTTAAAGTCTTCCACGTCTAAACCTTTTGAGAGAATCTGTATCTCACTCAACAATGGGATTTGTTGTGAGAATTATGTTATATTTAGACTGGGGACCATAACCTATTTATACTTGAACTATATTTTACTTTATTTTGGCCCATCATGAAAATAAAATAAAATATTGGGTCTCTACACATTGCAAAGCCCATACTAATTGAGATGTCTTAAAGTCCAATAACTTAAACTTTATTTGATCACTTTCAAGTGGATTAAATAGATAGCCTGTAATGTGCAATTAATTTATATATGTAGGCCCACTAAATAATTTCCCAACAATCTCCCACTTGGGCCACATATGTCACTTGATAATTGTACATTTTTAAAATAACTTTAAGAGCTCCAAATTTGCTATCATCACAAGGCAACATCTCTAAACAATCTAGTCCATCAATCATACTAACATAGGATCAAAGCGATCTTCGTTACATATATTCTGTAACTAGACCCATCAATGGTCACGTATATTAATATAATCAACGACATAGATCAAGTATGGATGTGTAGCATGGAAATTACATGCAACGTGATCCCTTAAACATGTCTATTTCCAACTGTTCCTACTTTCAAAACTTTATGCTCAACTGCAATTTGAAAGAATAATACTTTATTTCAGAGTTTCAGTAATAACAACAATACTTTATTCTAATCAGAAAAATGTCTCAATAACAAATGAATATAAATGAAACAAACTCCCACTATACAAGCATATCATCAAAGTGAACCACACTCATACGAGCTACATGCTCATGAAACACCTTAGGTGGTACACCCTTAGTAAGCGGATCCGCAATCATGGAGTTCGTATTGATATATTCAATAGATATCTGAAGACTCTGAACTCTCTTCTTAACAACAAGAAACTTGATGTCAATATGCTTTGACTTTGACGAGCTTCTGTTGTTCTTAGAGTATAATTCTGTGGCTTTATTATCACAATAAATCTTCAATGGCCTCTCAATGCCATCGACAACGCATAGCCCAGTGATAAAATTCCGCAACCATATTGCCTGGTTCGATGCCTCATAACAAGCTATAAACTCTACTTCCATGGTGGAAGAAGTTATGAGTGACTGCTTTACACTCTTCCAAGACACAGCTCCTCCAACTAACATGAAAACATAACCAGAAGTGGATCTTCTGCTATCAAGGCAACCAGCAAAATCAGAGTCTGAATACCCAACGATCTCTAAATGATCTGACTTCTGATATGTGAGCATGTAATCTTTAGTTCTCTGTAAATACCTCATAACCCTCTTTACTGCTTTCCAATGATCCATTCCAGGGTTACTTAAATATCTGTCAAGCATTCCAACTATGTACGCAATATCCGGACGCGTACAAACTTGAGCATACATAAGACTCCCTACTGCTGAAGCATAAGGAATCTTCTGCATCTCTTCCTTTTCAACATTATTTCTTGGGCATTGAAGCAAACTGAATTTATCACCCTTAGCAATGGGCGTGTCTCCTAATGCACAATTTTTCATGTCAAATCTGCTAAGCACCTTATCAATATAAGCCTTTTGTGATAAGCCAAGTATTCCTTGAGAACGATCTCGATGGATCTGTATGCCCAACACAAAAGATGCATGCCCAAGATCTTTCATCTCAAATTTATTTGAAAGAAATCTCTTGGTTTCATGCAATAAACCTATATCACTACTTGCTAGCAGAATGTCATCGACATATAACACCAAAAGAATAAACTTGCTCCCACTGATCTTGTGATAAATACATTGATCAACAGTGTTCTCATTAAAACCAAAAGAGGTGATCACTTGATCAAATTTCCGATACCATTAACGGGATGCTTGTTTTAAACCATAGATGGATTTCTTTAATTTGCATACCAGATGTTTCGATTCATCCGACACGAAATTTTCTGGTTACTCCATATAAATTGTTTCTTCAATGTGACCATTGAGAAACGCTGTCTTTACATCCATCTGATGTAGCTCTAAATCATAATGAGCTACAAGTGCCATAATGATTCTAAAAGAGTCTTTCGATGAAACTGGAGAGAAAGTCTCTTTATAATCAACGCCTTCCTTTTGAGTGAAACCTTTGGCAGCTAGACGCGCTTTATATCTTTCGATATTGCCTTTCGAATCCCTCTTGGTTTTGAAAATCCATTTACAACCAATCATTTTCGCTCCTTTAGGCAATTCGACAAGATCCCAAACGTCATTATCCTCCATTGATTTCATCTCATCTTTCATGGCCTCAATCCATTTATGAGAATGAACACCTTGTTTGGCTTTACTAAAAGATTTTGGATCATCTTCTAGTCCTATATCAAACTCGTGTTCTTGGAGATAAACGATATAATCATCTGGAATCGCCGATCTCCTCTCTCTCGAGGATCTCCTTAATAGCACTTCCAATTGAGGTTGTTGTTGCTCTTCAATATGATTAGGTGGTAACCCAAGAGTGTCTTGATAGTCCGGATTTGCATCTTGAATAATGTCAGACATAATTGTCTGATCATTCTCAATTGCAATTGTAGGAACTATAACATGTTCTTCCTCAAAGACAAAATTCCTGAGTTTGGCACCCTCATCATATTCAACATCCTCAATAAACTTAGCATTTCCTGTTTCGAAAAAGGATCTATTTGAGGAATCATAAAACTTGAAACCCCTCGATCTTTCTGAGTATCCAACAAAGTAGCAGCTTATTGTTCTTGAGTCCAATTTCCTTTCGTTCGGCTTGTATGGTCTAGCCTCAGTTGGACAACCCCAAATATGTAAGTGCCTAATACTAGGTTTCTTTCCTGTCCATAATTCATATGGGGTTTTAGCTACTGCTTTGCTTGGAACTCGATTAAGAATGTACACTGCAGTCTTTAAGGCTTCTCCCCAAAGTGAGTCTGGCAAAGAAGAATGACTAATCATACTTCTAACCATATCCTTTAGGGTCCGATTTCGTCTCTCAGCTACACCATTTTGACTTGGAGTCCCTGGCATGGTGTATTGAGGAACGATGCCACATTCTGCTAAATACTTTGTGAAAAGGCCTGGACGTTGTTCACCTGATCCGTCGTATCTACCGTAATATTCACCTCCACGGTCAGATTTAACGACTTTAATTTTCCTACCAAGTTGATTTTCAACTTCAGCTTTATAGGTTTTGAAAACGTCAAATGCCTGAGACTTCTCATGAATCAAGTATGGGTACCCATAACGAGAATAATCGTCTATGAAAGTAATAAAATACTGTTGACCATTCCAAGAAGCTGTAGGGAATGGACCACAAATATCAGTATGAATTAAATCCAAGACGTTTAAACTCCTGTTAGCACCAGTTTTCTTGATATTTGTTTGTTTTCCCTTAATACATTCAACACAGATTTTGAAATTTAAAAAATCAAGGGAATCAAGAATTTCTTCTGACACAAGCCTCTTTATTCTTTGTTCAGAAATATGTGCTAAACGCCTGTGCCATAACATGGAAGAATTCGCATTGATTAATTTGTGCTTTGTACCACAATTATTTATATGCAAGGATTCATTAATGTGTGAGGCATGAAGATCCAATTTATATAGATTATCAACTAAAGAACCTGTGCCAATAAGATTTGAATACTAAAAAAGACTAAATTTTCCATTTCCAAATGAACAAGAATATCCTGATTTGTCCAAAGAAGAAATAGAAATCAAATTCCGTCTAAATGACGGTACATAAAAAGTCTCTTTCAAATCTAAATAGCAACCAGATTCTAACTTTAATCTAAATAAACAAACAGCCTCAACAAGAGCTCTTTCGCCATTTGCTACATAGATGAATCTTTCAGCATCAGTTGGCTTTCTGCTCCTTAGACAACCCTGCATAGTCACACTTATGTGAGTAGTTGCACCTGTATCTATCCACCAAGTGTGATTGGGTACTAAAGCCAAATTAACTTCAGAACAAACAAAGTTGAGAAGTTTACCCTTTTTGGCAAGCCATTTAGCATACTTGGAACAATCCTTCTTCACATGACCACCTTTACGGTAAAAGAAACAAGTGATTACCTTATCTTGTTTCTGTTGCCCCTTAGGTTGTGAAGTTCCCGTATTTGCAGTGCCTTTTCCTGTGTTCCTTTTTCTCTTTTTGTTGGCAGCAATGTCATTGGAAGAAGATGTTAAGTGAGCACTTTCTATCTTCTCTTGTTTCAACCTCTCTTCCTCTTGCACACACTGAGCAATGAGCTCATTAAGAGTCCATTTCTCCTTTTGAGTGTTATAACTTATTTTAAAAGGACTGAATTGTGCAGGAAGAGATATTAAGACCAAGTGCACGAGAATGTCCTCAGACAACTCTAACTTTAGTGCCTTTAGTCTTGTAACAAGATTAGACATTTTCATAATATATTCCCTTATGTTTCCTTTACTGCTATACCGCATTGAAACAAGCTTAGACAGGATAGTGCTTGTTTCGACTTTTTCATTTGCAGTGAACCTGTCTGCAATTCGTTGTAGGAAACTCTTAGCATTTTCTTCTTCAGGCATTGCGCCTCTGATGGCATCCGGAATTGAGTGCTTCATAATCATCAGACTCATGCAGTTTGAACGCTCCCATTTTTCATAAAGTGCCCTTTCCGTAGCTGTACTATTATCAGCAGGGGCGGGAGGTTTATCAGACCTGATCGCATAGTCTAGATCCATACACCCAAGTACGATGGTAACATGCTCCTTCCATTTCTCGAAATTAGTGCCGTTAAGCATCGGGATATTATTCAAATTGGCAGATATAGAAGAAACATTTACTGTAAACAGAAAACAACAATAATAAGCTCACAATTAACAAACAATGATTTGGGCCATATAAGATACCAAGCACAACATTGTCTTTGGACAGAAATTTTAATTTGTAAGCGGTACTCTTAAACTTTATTAGTAAATATTGATAATCAAATCCTTGCCAACAACATGCCTTCCTTTGGGCTGACATATTGCATGCATGGTAAAAAATAATTTTATCACATATTTACTACCTTATTGTGTTTGTAATCCGGCCAAAAAATAACCTTCCTTTGGGTCGATTATTTTCCGCAGGGATTAAAAAACATAGTCATTTAAATTCTCAAATGACAACCTTAATTTTCAAAATAAATAAATTAACATAAAAGAGGTCACTTTGGTAGCATTTTATATTAATTTAATTTATTTTGAATCTTTATTTTGCACCAAATATGCACGAGTGTATATACTAAGAGTACACAAATTTAGCAACAATACTAAGGCTATAATCCCAAAAATAAGAATATCCTAAGATCCCCAAGAATATACCCAAAAATTAAAATAATAAAATAATAAGTATTTCAGGGTATTCAATCCCAGCAGATATAAGCCTAACAAAAAACTAACAATAAAGATATGGGGTTTAATACAATATTCAAATAAAGTTTTAATACCCCAAATTTCAGGATTCCAACAATTGGATAAAACATGACACACCAAATATATTCCAATACCTTAGGCTTTTGCCTAAAGCTTAAGGTTCCAACAATTAGCCTAAAACAAAGTTTAACACTTTCAAAAGACTAATCATAAATACCCCAATTGTTGTACAAGCTTATCTTTGTAACCCAATTATGTTTTCTTAATTTCATTCAACCAAAAAAAAATCCCTTAAATTTGTAACTTAGATTCAACTATATAAGTTACAAAAAACATTTATCCTTCATCAATCTGAATCCAAACATACAAAATATAATTATTTTGGTTGAATATTTAATTCGGGATTTAAAAAATTTAAAGATAAAATTACTTTAATCATGAAACAAAATTCCAGAACTTGTTCACATGATTTTAATCCTTATTTCATAAGGAATAAAAGCCCTAAGGTTTTACACAATAATTTTTAATTCTCAATGATCAAACATGATAGGCTCTTGATACCACTTGTAGAAAAATTAATACAGATAAATACACCCAGGATTTCATGTTCAATCATCAAGAAAAGATTAATACGGAAGCGTACCTGAATCCATTAGAATTGATATCTTGGGGTTAAAGTCTTCCACGTCTAAACCTTTTGAGAGAATCTGTATCTCACTCAACAATGGGATTTGTTGTGAGAATTATGTTATATTTAGACTGGGGACCATAACCTATTTATACTTGAACTATATTTTACTTTATTTTGGCCCATCATGAAAATAAAATAAAATAAAATATTGGGTCTCTACACATTGCAAAGCCCATACTAATTGAGATGTCTTAAAGTCCAATAACTTAAACTTTATTTGATCACTTTCAAGTGGATTAAATAGATAGCCTGTAATGTGCAATTAATTGATATATGTAGGCCCACTAAATAATTTCCCAACACATGATCCAAATCATGTCCATGGAAAAGATCGAAATTTATTTGATAACAAATAGTGTAATAATTTAAACCACAAAACTTCGCCTTCTAAGATGGCTAGCTATATAGCTAAAACACTTGGTCATGGACATTATTTATAGATTTAAAACATAAAAGCTAAGTCACGATGATAATGAAAGTAAAAAGCATTACAATGGGCGATTAGCAAAGGAATATACCTTGTTTTGAGAATCGTTTTCATCCAGCAGACTTGAGATGGCTATTTTTAACTATCATGAGCCGTAGCATCTGTCTGAGTTTTATAAAGTGCAACTGGACTTTCAGTACTGATGTAAGCAGGTTTTACACATTCCCAATGGACAGCATACTCGCATGTTGACTCCGCACATTCAAGAGCCAAATCTTGACAGTGCTCGCCACATTTGCAACATATAGGATAATGATGAGTCTTGTTTACAAAGGTGAGAGGGTGTGGATGATCCTCTCTTTTGTAAATGCTTCCTGGTTTGATAAATCGATGCTCTCCAATAACACATTTAAGATGAGCGGAAGTCCCACAAGTTGCACAACCATAGAACCAAAGACTTGGATCTCTCTCTTCTTCACAGACGTCACAATAATGATATTCTAAATAATTATTATCCTCATGATAAGTGAGTGCAAGTGGATGTATATCACACTTGTGTTGAGTTGTAAGCGGTAGATTTGAACATCTATCCAAAGCGAAATTGCAAGGCTTACATCTAAATACACCGTGGCGCACAACAAAACTGCAAGCATTGCACCGTTCTTCATACTTACCATAAAAGAAGAGAGGGTGTTGATGTCCTTGATGTGTGATCCTATAATCAGTAAGGGCACATTGAAGACAATAGTCAACATCACAAGCAGTACATTTATAGGAAAAGCCGCTACACTCATGATCACGAAAATCACATCTGAATGTAGCCGACAATGAGGACTAAAGACTTTTGGCAGCTATGAAACCACAGTTGTTGCTTCTTCCTAGGTAAATTACTGCAAGTTTTGTGAAGAAAGAAATCACACTGTGATGAACAATAGTAAAATGAATTTGAGATGGGCAGCGTGCAGGCATCACAACATTTATCATCGTCCATGATATTGTTACTTAATATTACATCATGTGCATGACTGAAATGTTTTATTTTTGTCATTTCTCCACCTTCACTTTGCTCGATGACACGAGTGATGGGATTGATAGAATCATCATCAAGCTTCTCATCTTTATCTTTTGCCTCAGGCTCAATTATAATGTACCAACCTTCTTCCTCTGTCGCACATTTCACATGGGCAATAAAATTGCAATATGAGCAATAATAACTCCCATACTCTATTTTCACTTCAGTATCACAAAATTCACAATTCCATTTTTTGAACCCATTTTCAGGAAGGAAATATTTGTGGAAAATGGGGTGCTGATGTCGTGCGACTTTGATGATGGGTGGCACTGAAATGCATTCTTTATGGACTAGAAGGTTGCATGTAGAACATATATAGGGAACATAATTCCCTTCGAGGCCACATATATCACAAATGAAGGAGGCTGGTTTCCAAAGCAGAGTAAACGGATGTTGATGAATTTTTCTTTTAATGATAGGAGGTAGTGATGCACACCTAGTATGAAGGGCAAACTTGCAAGATGAACAACAATAAACAAAATTTTTGGGAGGAGTTTCTGGGCATATCTTGCAGGGGAGATTTTCACTATTAAATTGTAAAATAAGAGGATGTTTACGGCGACAAGTGCGATTGATTTGAGGAGGTAAGTCAACACAGTCAATATGAAAGGCAAAGTTACAAGGTGGACAAAAATAGATGAATATTCCCCTGCTAGATGGCTTTTGTTGACATATATTACAAGAAAAAGGTTCACTACTAAACTGCAAAATGAGAGGATGTTCGATGTGAAAGGGGCTATTGATTTCATGAGGAAGTTCAACACATTTCTTATGTATGTTAAACCCAGCATCAAGAGAAAAGTATGGAGATTGTAATAATGGTTCCTTACACCCAAAACAGTTGGCGCTTTCAGGTTCTTTGTTACCTGCATCCTCAGTGGAAATCAGTGGATCATTGATGGCTATGTGTTCAAGCTCTCCAAGTTTGTTTTCAGCAATGTTAAGGGAAAACAAAGCACATTTGATATGAAAGTCTAACTTACAAGAACAATGATAAACAAACAGCTCGCAGTTTTTGCCGCAAAAATCGCAAGGACATGGTCCCCATGGATATGGTGGCTTCGGAAACAGAATAAGCGGATGATTGCGATGGAAAGGATGCAGAATTTGGGAAGGTGCCTCGGCACATTTTTGATGGTGTTAAAAATTGATGCAAATAATTATTAGTTTAAGTTGAATAAGTCTTCCACTATGTGTATAACATGGAAGAGTGATTTCTAGATTTTAGGAGTTAAGTTCCCACTAACTACCCACTTTATGTTTGTGTACTTAGTGGGTGATGTGACGTCCCTGTCACTCCATCTTTTCACTTATCTTTTTCCTTCTTTATTTAGATTTAGTTCATCCAGTGTCATTCTTTTCTTATTCTTAAGCTAATTATCTCATAGCTTAGAAAATATTATTCAATTTCCATAAACATGAAAATGATATATACAAATATCATTCCATTTCCACAGGATCTCATACATTATCTTAACTTACATCCCCGATATCCTATATATACAAATTTCTTACTTGTACTGTACCGTAGCTGAATTAAAATTTGCTATACATTAACATATGAGTATACCTTCTATACTAACTGGGAAGCGTATTGAGAATGTACACTTCGATTCTTCAAAAACAAGCTCCTCTAGTCGGAGCGGGTTTCACTTCAGGTAATCTGTAGGAAAAATGGTCGTAAAAGGGTGAGTTTACGCTCAGTAAGAAAAATAAGTAAAAGAGCGTGCTATGCCTCTATATGCATTTTTCCTACTTGGCTCTATAATGTCATGTAAAGCATTATAAAGCATGCATCATAAACATCTTTCATGCATTGTTTGCAACTATGCATATTTATTTCAAATGACATGGCAAACATACTTTGTATGCTTCTTTTAAAATATAGCATACATATAAAACGTGCATCATACTTCTTTCTTTAGAACATCATACTTCATAACATACTTTAAAAACATACATCATACGTTTCTTCATACATACATCTTGTGCTTTGAAATAGATGGAGACTATGTACAGTATTTAAGCGATTGAGTCGTCATATAAATCCTTTATACCCATTTACATGACTCTAATCATGCATTAGTACATTGGTATACCATGTAGAGGTCAGGGATTCTCTCCTGCCTTAATAATACCACAGTGAGCACTAGTCAGGTGTCACTTATGGCCTTGAGGACCGGACTAGGGTTCCTCGCTTAACATACATATTACTGAGGACTTGATCAGAGTCTCTCAGCCATCAGAAATGCATAATTATTACGCAGTCCATAGTCTCAAAACAATTATAATATACTTTTTCAGAAAACACTTTTGTGTTTAAATCAAATAAGCTTTGAAAGCTCTTTTCATACGTGGCAGTCGACTGGTCTTATAGGGCAGTCGACTGCTCCTTCATAACTTTTTTTATCGAAATTAATTTCATTTGAAATTTCGATATTTCATCTTTTGAAAATACATGAGGGCAGTCGACTGGTCCATATAGCAGTCGACTGTTTTTAAAACAGAATGCTTCTGGAAAATTAGCAGTCGACTGGTCATATAGGCAGTCGGCTGGTTTTGAAACAGAATGCAATTTGGCAAATAGCAGTCGACTGGTCCATATAGCAGTCGACTGGTTTGAAACAGAATGCTTCTGGGTAAATAGCAGTCGACTGGCTTACATAGCAGTCGACTGGTTTGCATCGGTTTTCGGAAAACGACGTTTTGGTTGTCTCTAGGCAGTCGACTTCCCTTTAGGGCAGTCGGCTGCCCCTAGCCTAATTGGTACTAGGAGACAAGTCCGAAAATGCATCTTTTCCTGCACAAAACAGCTAGTACATCTCTCCAAATCACATCAAAACATTATAGAACATGCGGACATAGCCGCCTTACGTCCGTTACATAAATTCCTTACCTCGATTCCTTCGGAAACGCGAAATCACTTGGCGCGTAACCCTAGCTTTCACTCCTTCAAATCTGAAACCATTAAATCAATTTAAACCTTTAAACAATCATCATACATACATCATATCAACTTAGTACAACTCCAATTCATGAACGAAATTGCAAGAATCATCTTCTTCTCTTACCTTCACTAGAGACCACAATTTCAAACTTTGAGATCTCTTCCAATACTTGAAATCAATCCACCAAACTTCAGATATCTCCTAGTCTAGTGGCAAGGATCGTTTTTCATTAAATGAACTTAGTGAATTGGTGGAAGGATGAGGTGCTTTATCAAGGAGCTTGGAATGGAAACTTGGAAGATTGAATGGAACGAGAGGGAGAGCTGGGAGAGAAGCTGACGTTGGTGATAGCTGATGGGGATGGTGAGTCATGCACTTGCATTAATTGCATGCTCATCCCTTAATTCATCTCAGCCCTTGACTATCTCTTTGACTCATGACCATTTAATTTCTCTTCCTCCCTTTCTCCAATGACTCATCTACTTAACTCCAATCAAAATTCTGATTTAATTTCTTGTCTCATACTCTTAATATTTTTCTGATATCAACATAATTTATTTGACTTATTGACATTCAACTTTATTATTTCTCCTATATTCCATTCATCAATCATACATTATTCATACTTCAATTTCATATTCATTTAATCATATTAGATTGAAATGCTTTACATACATGGAGGAATACATGGAAATTGGGGATCTCACAGGTGAATATCATCCCATGAAGTGAGAACATGGGGGTGTGGCTTTCATTTCAGTTTATCTATTTATAGTTTTGCAAATTGAGTTTTTAGTAATGGAGTAGATCCTTTGAATTCTTAGTCAATATTCTTTCTTCTGTCCTTTTTCTTTGCTTACTCATACTTTGCTCAATATTTGTTTGTTCTTGTCAAACACACGCTTATTCTTCAAAACCAACAGATGGAGGTAAAATCCACATTGTACACAACAAAGGCTTGGACCCGACACCACCTCCCCGCACCTTGAGCAATTTGCTTCTTTGATTTCTTCATTGGAGGACACCAACGGATGTGGATGCCCGTAGTGTTCCCACTCCATCTTAATTTCCCTTTCACTTTTCTTTCTCTCTCGACTCTCAAAGATAGCAAGAGAATGGTTTTGAGTTTTGAGGAGGCATAAATAACATCACTTTGGTTTTATTATATAGTACCTGTTTTTTCCTTCGGATCCTGAAAAAAAGCAACAAAAAGACTTCTTTACCCCTTTTTGTTGCATAAACTTTGTTATTTTTTTAACTATTGCATGCTTAATTATTAAGTAAGAGATATAGTACTATTTTTAAAGTAGAAAAAGTATTGAGTTAAATTAATAGAAATATTCTATAATCTAGCAGTTATTATCTCTTTTTAAGAAGGTTTGTATCTAAAATTCAATTTTACATTCTTCCTTTACCATCTTATAAACCACAAATAAATATTTTATAATATAAAAGTATTATTAAATAAATAAAATTGTATAATACAAATGTGTATTACGGAAGAATACCCCTATGGTACACTTTCTTGATCACGTGCTATATATTAGCAGTTAAAAACATGTTGATAATTAAGAAAAATTAAACTTCAAAAATATTAAAATCACACAAAATCAACTATTAATTAGGGGACCATAAATTTAAAAGGTAAAAGAAACGTTATTTTCACGTACCGAGTATACTTTGGATAATATATAATAATATACACTATTTCAAAAAAAAAGAAGAGAATATTGCTTTATCATCTTTATTTATCATATACAATAATCTAAACTTAAAGTAATTTCCAAGTTTAGAATCTACATTTGAAGTTAATTCTTTTAATTTGTGCAACAAAAAATGCAAGAAAACGTTTTCATTTAAAAAATAGAGAATATATGAATTTAAAGTACCTAGTTAGTCGATGTTTTGTCAAGAGAATGATATTGACATAAGTTATTGAGGTCGAGACATGCTTATACTTTTGCTTATAAAATAAGTAACCATTTCATAGGTTAATGTTTAAAAAAAACTTGAAATAACATTAAAGTGCATAGTTGTTATTTATTATTATTACTATTATTAACAGGAGAATTTGAATAATAATTAAATATATATTTGATGTACTGATGTATTATAATTAGGAGTAATATTGGGTCAAATTGGATCTGATTTTTCACAAGTTTAGGCAATTTTAAACTTGATTTCAGTTCTGACTTTAGTTTTTAATTGAAATATAAAACTCAAGCTTTTATTGCAAATAATACAAACGAGTGTGAACCCTCCGCTATGTCAATGATTAAATGATTTTTTATTTTAAAATATAAATTATTTAAAATTTATTTTAAATGAATATATATATATATTTATATCTCTTCCATAATTTGGAATTGAATCATATTAATAAAAACTAAAAATTAAAAAATAATGTATCTATATTTTGGAATTTATTTTAATTATTTAAATTTAACATTCATTTTATAATTTTTTTAATTATATTGATGATTTATTAAAAAAACTATTGTGTTCAATTTCCTAAATAATTATATTTAAATTATTTAATGCATTCAAATTTTTAACCTTATTATTTTTAAATTAATAATTTGATAAATTTAATAGATGCACAAAATTAAGAAAGAAATCAATAGAAAAAGAATAAGTTTAACAAATATTTTAGATTTTATTATTATAATATATTACTTTTTTGCGGTTACATTATAATATATTATTTAATATATTATTTTTTGCTCTTTCTGTGTTTTTTTTTTTGGATATTAATAGATAAAAATAAAAAATTAATGAATAAAAAATAAAAATAGATTTTATAATATTATTTTTATGCCCTTGGACACTTATTAATTAAAGAATGCCTTTGGAGATTCTTTTTATATAAGATTATAGATTACAAAAGATTAAACAACAAAGTATTTAATATAATACGTATTTGAATTGATTTAAATCATTCGATTTGAGTCAGTTTTTTTATTTTCTTGATTTTTTTCCCAGTTCTAATAGTAATTTATACATTATTAATCAACCATAAAATGTCACCTCATTAACGAGAGTTAAAAAAATATACAAGGCCTTAAAAATAAATTAAAAAAATTGTTAATATTTATATTTAAGGGCCTATATATTTTTATGTTTTTGCTTATTAATAATGTAACACTTTATGATTGACTAACAATGTATAAACGCTATATACGACCAATGCATCAAATTGTATAAATTTATAATAATTTAGATATTGTTACCAAATAAAGCATATATTTTGTGATTGAAAGTTGTATCATTCTCCAGGTTTTAGTTTTGAGAAAAATTATTACTTAAATTGTTGGTCATATTAATTATAGACAAATTCGAATAAGACACAACATGTTATTGGGATTTACCGTGTTAGTGTATTTCTTAAAACCAATAGAATTGGCTATGAAATACATATCATCATCATCTAAGGCATTTTGTAATCTATAAATTTGTAAATATTTAATATTTCTTACTACTAAGCTACACTCCTTGAAATAAATAAGATGTACAAGAAAATTATAATAACTAATATAATTATGATATCAGCGTTACCTCAAAACTTTTTTTTTTCTAAAAATTTTAGTTATTACTTTGTCTAAACTACGAGACCGACACATCATTGTACTATTGTTTATAAATGAAGCAATTTTTTTTTTGTTTAGTGAAAGAACACATCACTAACACCAAAACCAGTTGGTTTGAGTTAGCATGAAATTCCTTATAAATTCACACACCAAACACTATACACTCAATGTGGGACGGAGACAAACCCAAAGGTAAGCAAATGCTTAAAGTCTCAACATCAGAACCACACATCAAACACACAGAATATGGGTTTCCTTGCTCAGTGAAGGAACACATCACTAATACCAAAACCGATTGGTTTGGGTTAGCATAGAATTCCTTATAAACTCAAACACCACACATTATACACTCAATGTGGGACGGAGACAAACTCGAAGGTAAGCAAATGTTTAAAGTCTCAACATCAGAACCACACATCAAACACACAGAATATGGGTGTTACATGATTGGCGTTGGTCCAAGGAAATTTGATCTTGTGAGAATTCAAACACGAGACCTTCTACAATAGATCATCCTCACTTAAAAACTCGGTATGACTTTACATCACTGAGTCAATCTTTTGGATTATAAATAAAGCAAATTGATATAATATATTGAAGTCTTTTGATAAGTTTCTTAAAATCTAAAAATACAATAGTTCAATCTTTCGATGATTCTTTCTATACCTAAAACAAAGAAAGGGTTCAAATGAACTTTAATTTGCAAGTTTAGAATCTAGATTTGAAGCTGAGTCTTCTAGTTTGCATTGATGGAGGACCATAAAAAAGACATGAGAAAGTTTTTCATTTTAAAAAGGAAAGAAGATAAGCCATAGAATATTTTCTTGTTAATGTTTCAATCTTTCAAAGGCTGTACTTTCCCTCTTCCAAAGATATGCCACTATTTACTTCCAATTTATTGTCCTTGATGTTGCTTATCCCCTCTTTAATTATTTGCCAAGTTTAGGATCAATCTTTTGTTAGTGTGTGTGTGTCTATATATATATATGAGTAGGGATCTACTTACACATGTGTAAAACAAATTTGTTTTACACAGTTTTATATCTTCATATAGGATTAATATTTTTGTAAACCAACCGTTGGATTTAACAACCTACTCATATTTATTATGTATGTAAATTTTTGAATCAATCTGTTATTTCTATCATTTTATTCAAGAATAGTATTTTTTTCAATATATATAACGGTTGAAATTTTATTTTATAAAATAAATAGTTTGACGTATTCGATTAATTTCAAATTTGGCATGCAAGATCTATGTGAATAGAACATAAAATTAAACGGTCGGATTAAAAAATTATAAATCATATAAAAAGATATGAAAGTGTGTAAAACTAAATTTGTTTTATATATGTGTAAGTGGATCCTTCCCTATATATTATATATATATATATATATATATATATATATATATATATATATAAAACTCAAAAAGAGGAGGGATCCACTTACACAAGTGTAAAACTAAAGAGTTTTACACATTTTTATAGCCATTAGATCAAAATAAGGTACGGTGCAGATTAAAACGCCTTTTTTTTTACTACCTGACTACTTATCGTTCCTTTAACGTTTTCTTCCTGCCGTCTCTATTTCCCTCTCCAATTTCTCTTCGTGCTTCTCTGTTTCCTCTCCAGCGGCTTGAACCGATATGTATACTCCAGTCTCCTCTCCAGCGACTTGACACCTCGAGAGCTGGTAGTTTCCACTTACAGAAGATTTGAACCCATACCCAAATCTGATAATTCTTATACCCAAATCTGATAGTTTGGTCTTTACGCCAATTTCTGTAAGTTTCATCGCCTTTTTAATTTTGAAGAATATGGTGACTTGTTAATTTGAATTAAAGTTTGGATATTGTATTATATTTATTCTGCTTACAATTCATTCGTGTTTATTCTTCTTCATCATACATGCCTCTTGTTTTATTCTTCTTTACAATTAGATGGCTATGGAATTTCAAAACAATCAAAATTAATTATCACCTTAATTAAAATTGATGTGGATATTGCTTAATTGATTTTGTGTTGTATCGGTTTTGATGTGGCTTCTTGTTCACTGGAAAATGTTGAGGGTCGATCTCTGAGAGTGATTTTCTGTTTCATTTGTCTAGATTTGTTGCACTCCATATGTTTGATGATTGGTTTTAGCAAGTGGCACTCAATTTGATAATTGAGTAGCTTTTAGGATGGTTAGAACAGGGGATGTTTGGGTCTTTGAGGATTGGTAGCAGGATGCTTGTATATGTAACACAATTTGACGATGAATGTTTAAGGTGGGTTGGCACTATTGGATGTTGTGCGTTGTATTGTCGGCATGCTTGTTATAATTGTGTCCTGGTTGAAGCTTCTGTTCAATGTGCTACCATAAATGTCAAATTGTATTGTTGTCATTGAATAATTAAAAAACAAACAGACGATATTGTTAGGATATAACTTTTCAAAAATATAAGGTGAATATGCAACACGTTTTTGCATTGTATTGAAGTTAAGAACTCTACTTATATTTAGTATCTTTAGTAAAATTCACTCTCTACCTTTACAAAAGTGATGCTAACTTTGTTGTCAAAACAATATTAATATTTTTCACAACTTTTGCTTCGATATAAAAGGTTTTTTTTTTCATTATTCTTTATGAATTTTTTAAGAATAGCTTGGCTCTAACTCTGAAATATATGGATCCTTTTTTCAAAAAAAAAAAAAGAAAAGAAGAAATATATGGATCCTTTTTTCACCCAAAAAAAAAGAGGAAGAAATATATTGATCTTTTGTCTATTTATTTAATTTTCACCATTTCATTTTTTTAAGATTAGACGTCGGTAAATTTTTTCAAATTACATTAAAATTTTATTTCTTACAATAATTTGAAACAATGAGACTTAAATTTTAAAATTCTAAAAATTTCATAATTTAAAGTTGGAGAGCATTTGTTCTTTTTTGAATGATGACATTTATATAATTTAAAGAGAACTCTTACCCAAATTAGTAAACTTACTCTGGCAAATGTCAAGGATAAATAATAAAATTATATCTCGATAAAAAAAATTCAAATGTGGGGGCTGAGGTTTTTTTTATATATATTATCAAATATGATCTCACTCCAATTTGGACAAGAGTAGAAGACTGAGAGGAAACAATTTCTACTTTCTTTAGTACAAACAACAGATCGCACACTTTCAATAGTGATAATTGATATGTATGAGCTTACATTTTTACTCATTTGGACAAATTTTGCATTTGATTTCAATTAAAATCTAAAAGATTGCTTTTTGACTTATGTTCCAAGATTTTCTTTTAAATATACTATGGAGAATTCATCACTGAAGGATACCCAACTCATTGGTGATATTCAAAATATTGAGGTAAGTCAGCAAAGTGCAGTAGTAAATGAATATAGTAGCTTACAAGCTAATTTTGAGAACATAGTAGTTTCTGGTAATACTGTCAAGGAATCCGAGCCATCTATTGGAATGCAATTTGACTCTTTAGATGAGGCAGAGAGCTTTTATAAAATCTTTGTTAGGGAACAAGGTTTTGGTATTCGCATTCGATCAAGTAGAACAGGCTCTCAATCTACTGAAATAGTAAGTCGCATCTATGTTTGTTGTAATGAAGGTCAGTATAAAGATAGAGTTATAAAGAATAATGATACTGAAAATGATGTTGAGATCACTAAAAAGAGGTGTTCGACTTTAAGAACCGGTTGTGGAGCATTATTTAAGGTAGCAAGGGTGAAGGAAAGTAAGAAGTGGACTGTCAAATTATTTTCAAATGAACATAATCATGATATGATTAGCCCTAAGAGTTGTCTTATCTTAGATGCCATAAAAAAATGACTTCTGCAGCTAAGAGCCTTGTTGAAAAATTTAATGAAGAAGGAATTCCTACAGGAAAAGTAGCTGCATTGTTTAGTAACGCTGACCAGCAATTTTTAGATAGAGATTGTTGGAATCATCTTAGAAATTTAAGGAGGAAAAACTTAGATGTCGGAGATGCTCAAGCTGTCTTATGTTATTTTCGAAGAAAACAAGTTGAGAATCCTAATTTTTTTTTATGCAATTCAGTGTGATGGTGATGCTCGTATGGTAAATTTATTTTGGGTTGTTGCTCGATCTCGATTGGCTTATGAACGTTTTGGTGATGCCATTACGTTTGACACCACGTATAAAACCAATAAGTATAGTATGCCATTTGCTCCTTTTGTAGGATTAAATCACCATTGCCAATCAATGTTATTTGGTTGTGCTTTATTGCAAGATGAATATGAGCAAAGTTTCAATTTGGTTATTCGAAACTTGGCTTGAGGAGATGCATAGAAAAGCTCCGACATCTATAATTACTGATCAAGATTTAGCTATAAGAGCTGCTGTAATAAAAGTGTTTCCTGAATCTCGCCACCGTTTATGCCTTTGGCACACAAAGAAGAAATTTTCAGAGAAACTTTCTCATATATATCATAAAAACTCTGCTTTCAAACGTGAACTCAAGAGATGCATTCGTCAATCATCTTCCGTGGAGGAGTTTGAGAAGGAGTGGCATGAACTGATTGTGAAGAACAATTTGGAACAAAATGAATGGCTTCAAGGGTTGTATGAGATTCGTAATTTATGGATTCCTGTGTATAATCAGAATACCTTTTTTTGTAGGAATGAACACTACCCAAAGGAGTGAGAGTATAAATTTGTTTTTTGATTCTTTTGTAGATTCCACTACTACATTGCAAGAGTTTGTAGTGAAATATGAGAAGGCAGTTGATAGTCGTTATGACAAAGAGAAAAAAGAAGATTTTGAATCAAGGCACAAGTCTCGGATTTTGAAAATTGGTTCTAAAATGGAGCATCATGGAGCATCGGTCTATACAAAGAATGTTTTTAATATTTTTCAAGATGAGCTTGTCAAGAGTAATCAATTCATAAAGCAAAAGGTAACAAAAACTGGCTCTTGTTATGAATATAAGGTTTCTAGTTGTTTTGATTCTCATGACAGCTTTCTTGTTTGTCTTGATTTGAGTTCTAAAGTTGGCACTTGTGGCTGTAATTTGTTTAAATTAAAGGCATCTTGTGTAGACATATGTTGGCAATTTTTCACTTTAAAAATATCGTCGAGATTCCGAATCATTACATTTTGAAACGCTGGACCAAGGAAGCAAATAAAGGTTATGGAATTTCTAAAAGTGTGCGAAGCCTTTATGTTGATCATAAGAAGTCAGCAGCTTTAAGAACTTTACATGTTTGTCGACTCATAAATCAACTATCATTTTTTGCTGAAAATTCTGAAGAGATGTATAAAGTCATTGTGGGAGATTTGGACCAGATACTCCAAAAGGTTTCCATGATGGAAAATCAAGTGCTTGTTGTTACAGAGAAAGACAAAGAATCAACTGAATTGACGAGCGAAGCGATCCATGAGGCAGTAAAGAATCAATTGAATCAAATTACTTTGTCGATAAATATTGGTGATCGACATATTTCGCAAACTAAAGGTCGAAAAAAGGGTGGTCATGAATCTCAGAGTGGAAGACTCAAAAGCGGGCTTGAGATAGCTTTGGCTCATACAATTGTGAAAAGACGATCATGTCAAATTTGTGGAAGGCATGGCCATAACAAGCGTAGCTATAAAGGAATAGGAAAGTCTACAAATATCACAACATCTAGTATTTTAAAGTGAAAGGTATAGCTTTTGATTAGTTTATTTATAATTTTTTTATATTATAATATGCGTCTTTAATTAAATTTTGTTGAATTTTTTCTTTTCAGGTTTTCTTTTGCTTGCAGAAGTGCAACATGTGGAGATGTAAATGGAGAATAATGCTTTGAAAAGGAGTTTATTAAAGTGCACAAGTTTTTTTTTTTGGTTGATAAGTGCACAGGTTTTTATTTCCATGCATAAGATATTATAGTACAATTTGATGAACAATATTTATCCTTTTTTAGGTACATAACTTCTCAATTTGTTTTTAAGTAGTAATAATATCTTTGAGATGCTTCAGGTATTATCTATCTTTCAGTGATATGGATAAATTTTATTGTAGCTCTTACTTTTAATTATTGATTTTTTACCTTTGAAGCTATAGCATTTGCTTTGCTTTTGGGATCATGCTTGAGAATTCTTATAAAGCTTAGGTGTAGGATACATATACAAGCATAACATAATCCCACTTACACAGGTACTTTGATCAATAAAGCTTAGGTGTAGGATACATATAAAGCTTGAGATCCTCCCCACTCTCTACCACCATGCCTACTTATCACATTAAACTCTAATTCAGTATAAAGCTTAGTTGCAATGTACACAAACATTCATGCCGATGCTCAGCAAGAAGTCTTAAGACAATTATCACATGGATTTGAACCATATTTATAGGCTTTTCTGTTAAAAGACTCTCCAAAGTGTTCAAGTAAGATTTGTCTCCGGCATTCATCCTGGAAAAGATGACCTATAGCATAAGAAATATGTTTTTTTTTCTTTGCTTGAGCCATGGCTGTTTTAAAGCTTTGGCTCTTACAACCTTGCCCATTTCGTAGCATGCATACAACCTGACTGAAATCCTTCTTTTGGTATAAAGCAATGCAGACAGCAGGGCAATTATCTCTTCCAGCCCTTCCAGATTCTTGATGATAACTTTCAATTGATTTGGACATTGTGTTATGGACAACAAAACTCTGAAAAGAGTTTAAAAGAAAAAACAATAAGCTCTATAAAAGTAATGGAACAAAAGGAAATAATTTAATCTCAACCACTATAAATCAGTAACGTTATTGTGATTACAATGATGGATACATACAAGTGTCCAAATAACTGACCGAACTAATAATTAAACAAAATTTTTAACCCACCATATCAACTATCACTCAGTTGTAGCAAAAATATTATTTACGTAAAATCTTAGTGTTATTTTTATCTTAAAAATCCACTAGAAAGTAGGAACCTTTTTGATTATCAAACATAAGTAATTTTTCTTTATGAATCAATCACCGAACAAAACCCTTTTTCCATGATGCAGTGTCTAGTTTGGTCCAATCACAGAACTGGAAATGTGCGCTGTCCTTTTCTTTTAAAACTGATTTATAGACATTGTAGAGATAAAATGGAGATCTTATCTGGACTCAGGACATCTGGTTTGTCGATTCCCATCCCAAAAGCAATAGTTGCTCATACAATCTGGACCTCACCATCATACCATTTCTTCTGAACAGTTACTCTTTGTCGAAACCCTAAACTAGCATGGTAATACACTGTTCTAATCTTGCATTTCTCAATCAGAAAATTTGAAACCTCAGCACATTCATTTTTGGAATAATAGCCAAATAAGCCCTCGACTTTGAGTCCAAAATGGAATTAAGCCCTCAACGTTTTATTTCGTAAAAATCAGTCTATAAACTTTTATTTCAGTGGAAATAAACCCTCAACCTTATAAAATTATGCAATCAAGTCCAAATCTGTTAAATAACACTAACTGCCGTTAGTGAAAGCTGACGTGGATAGCTTACTTGGTTGCCACGTGGCATGCCACATGTGCAATACTAACGGCAGTTAGTGTCATTTAACAGATTTGGACTTAATTGCATGATTTTAGAAGGTTGAGGGTTTATTTCCACTGAAATAAAAGTTTATGGACTGATTTCCACGAAATAAAACGTTGAGGGCTTAATTCCATTTTGGACTCAAGGTCGAGGGCTTATTTGGCTATTTTGCCTTCATTTTTTGAAAGGCAGTATACAATTCCACACTGATTCTTAAAACAATTTTCCAGAAGCTGACCAAGTTGCTTTAATGAATCCTTAGCCTTCCCAATCACTTCATACTTCAAGTTGGGTCTATCAAAGCTTGTCTTGAGGACTAGAGCACGGGGAATTCTCAAAGCTTTTAGAATATCCTACAAAGCACCAATTGAGACAGAAAAAAGAAAAGACTTTTTGATTATTCAACAATGAAAAAAATGAAGTCGAATTTAAGTCTTATTACCTCACGAACTAAGTGGGTGGCTGTGGCAGTCAATGCCATCACTAGAACATTGGGGAAATGCTGCTTAAGACATCCCAGTCCTCTGTAGTTTGGACGAAAATCATGTCCCCACTGGCTGAAAAAAATTGAAGAGCAAGAATTTCTTGTTATAAACAATTGATACAACAAAATGCATAGTTTAATCATTCAATCTTAACATAATCCCACTCATGTTACATATACAAGCATCCTGCTACCAATCCTCAAAGACCCAAACATCCCCTGTTCTAACCATTCTAAAAGCTACTCAATTATCAAATTGAGTGCCACTCGCTAAAACCAATCATCAAACATATGGAGTGCAACAAATCTAGACAAATGAAACAGAAAATCACTCTCAGAGATCGACCCTCAACATTTTCCAGTGAACAAGAAGCCATATCAAAACCGATACAACACAAAATCAATTAAGCAATATCCACAGCAATTTTAATTAAGGTGATAATTAATTTTGATTGTTTTGAAATTCCATAGCCATCTAATTGTAAAGAAGATAAAACAAGAGGCATGTACAATGAAGAAGAATAAACACGAATGAATTGTAAGCAGAATAAATATAATACAATATCCAAACTTTAATTCAAATTAACAAGTCACCATATTCTTCAAAATTAAAAAGGCGATGAAACTTACAGAAATTGGCGTGAAGACCAAACTATCAGATTTGGGTATAAGAATTATCAGATTTGGGTATGGGTTCAAATCTTCTGTAAGTGGAAATTACCAGCTCTCGAGGTGTCAAGCCGCTGGAGAGGAGACTGGAGTATACGTATCGGTTCAAGCCGCTGGAGAGGAAACGGAGAAGCGCAAAGAGAAATTGGAGAGGGAAATAGAGACGGCAGGAAGAAAACGTTAAAGGAACGGTAAGTAGTCAGGTAGTAAAAAAAAAGGCGTTTTAATCTGTACCGTACCTTATTTTGATCTTATGGCTATAAAAATGTGTAAAACTCTTTAGTTTTACACATGTGTAAATGGATATCTCCTAAAAAAAATCCATATATAATAAATAATAGTTTAAATAGAATAGTAAACTAAAATAAATAACAATATGAATTATTTAGTAAGACACATGTAACTTGGAATTGGATTTAGACATGTTCACATATGGATTTGGATGAAACTTTTCAAGTTAAAGAGACTTGAAACAATATGTAAGTGCATTTATTATTATTATTATTATTATTATTATTATTATTATTATTATTATTATTATTATCAAAGACATTTTTTTTTATCTATAAATTTGTATACATTTAATATAAAGAATGCTAGGGACAGTCATTTTTTAGTTTTACGTAAAGACCTATTATCTACAGTTATATGTTACTTGAAAAGTACTTTTTTAGCATCTACATACTTTAGCTTTTTATTTCTCACAAAGATAACTCATTGCACATAAAACTAGAAAGTGATGTGCCCAATAAGAATGAGAATGTTAAAAGCGATTGTCTCTAGTATTTCTCATTTAATATTACTTACTACTTAGATACACTAAATAAAATTTAGATGGAAATTATAATAATTAATATAATTATGATAAAGTTTTTAGTAAATACGTTGTCTAAACAATTAAGACCAATACATGATTATACAATTGCTTATAAAAGAAGAAATTGATATGATAGATTGAAGTCTTTTGATGAGTTTCTTCTGTCTAAAAATACAATGGTTCAATCTTTCGATGATTCTCTCAATACCTAGATCAAAAAAAAAATCATATGAACTTGAAGTAATTTGCAAGTTTAGAATTTAGATTTGAAGTTGGTTCTTTTAGTTTGCGTAAATAGAGAGCAACAAAAAAAAAAGGAGAAAGTTTTTCATTTAAAAAGAAAGAAGATAAGGCATAGATTATTTATTTCTCAATGTTGCAAAGGGTGTACTTTCCCTCTTCCAAAGAGATGCCATTCTTTACCTCCAAGTGCTTGCACTTGATGCTGCCTATCCCCTCTTTGATTATTTGGCAAGTTTAGAATCAATCTTCTGTTATTGTGTGCATATATAATAATCCATATATAATAATTTAAACTATAATAATAAACTAAATTAAATAAAATTATGAATTATTTAGTAAAACACATGTAACATGGAATTGGATTGAGACATGTTTACAGACAGATTTGGATAAAACTCTTCAACTTTCCACTCGCAAGAATAGTTTATTTTTAAATAATTATTTTTTAGAAATTCAAATATTAATATAAATATGTTATGATATTTTAATAATAAGTTTAAACTACAGTAACTTAAATGGGCTTAAACGAGTAGTTCGGATTTTGCACAAGCTTTTAGAGATCTTAACCAAGCCTAGTCCGACACCACTCATTGGATTGGAGTGGATTATGCTCAAACTTAAAAGACGAAAGCCGAGTCCGCCGAAAAATGGGTGAGCTTGTGACCTAGCCCATCCCATGGGCTATGTCCTAACCTGGCCTGGCAGTAGCTGCCAAGCAGCAGGCAAGGTACTTTCAATTGGCACGAAAACATCAAAAATCTCTTACCCTTTTAACCCCAGCCCTTTTCGCGCCTAAAACTTTACCAAAACGCGAAAATCCCTACTCGCTAATGCCATTTTCGCGCCAAAATAGTTTCGATACTAAACTAAAACCCTTCCAATTCCCTTCTCCTCCTCCATTTTTACCCCCGAAATTCCTCCCTCTCTCTTTCTTTTTCTTCTCCTATTGGGTCGAGATAATCAGATGTGGAGGCCATGGATATAGATAGACTCAGTAGAAGATAAGAAGTTTCAACAAATCTAATCCGCTTTCTGTCGTTAAGTTGCTCCGTGACAACCCTGATACGTGTCTATGATCAAATACTGTTTGTCGAATGGTAACTGTAACTGGGTTTCGCGTTTCTACCTTGACCGGCTCAGGTAATCAGTTTGAAGAATCTGAGCCCGTTAAGGCCCAAGTGAAGGAGGAGCCTTTTTTGAAAGTGAAGGAAGAGCCTGATTTGGGGACTGACAGCAACGTTTTCATGGAAGAAAATAAGGGGATTAAAGTAAAGGAGGAGTCTGATTTGGGGGTTGACAGCTACGTTTTGATGGAAGAAAATAAGAGATTAAAGTAAAGGAGGAGCCTGGTTTGGGGTTTGAGGGTGAGGTTCCGGTGAAGGAAGTAAAGGTTTTGCATTGCATGGACGAAACCATACCAAAGAATGAAGATTGCATGACTAGTAATGTAGTACCACTGAACCTTTAAAGTGTAGTAGTTATTATATTCTGTTAATGCATACTCATTATTCTTCGTTGTGCATTGGCTTTGTTTCAATGGTTTTTGAGTTTGACAGATGAGTAAATCGACAACTTTTGTTGACTATAACAGGATGGTTATGGTGAAGCAGCAGCAACTTCGCCTATTGCTAAACAAAGAAAGGGTTGTCCAGAGCAGAGTAAAGATGAACAAACCATTTAAGAGGTATATTTGGATAAGATTGTTGGTGCTGCAGGCATGTATAATTGGAGCTTAAGGATTTTTAAGAATCTATCTTTCAGTTTTGGGAATTTATTAACAGCGTTGTGTTCTATGTTTTCTCATCCTTTCTCAATCTTTTAGGCAATGGAGCCTCCCTATGCATTCACATGTAAATTGAGGCCATACTGAAAGCAAGCTCTATATTGGATGTCTGAGTGTGGGAAAGGAATTGATGGTAGCTATCTATAGACCAATTAGAGTTTGTAGTACTAAAATTTCTAATACTAATATGCAGATGAAGCCTTCACGTGGACTGACATACATGTGAAGGACCTCAAGTGATCATTGCCACCAGGTAATTAGAATTATCCAATTTTTTACCTTGTGGCCATATTCTGACTCTTGTTTGACTGGATCTACTAAATATTGTTGGTTCACCCTTATTGCTTCTAATTCTAAGCAGTTTCTTTGGATATTGTGACTCTTAATATTTTCAGTTGTAAATTCTATTCCTTTGGTCTTAGTTTCATCATCTTATACGTGGATATTGGTTATGCAGAAAGTTTGATGGGTAAAAATTTCATAAAGGAGATCTGTTCCAACATGAAGGTAATGATTCAAAGGAACCTACCTCGTCTAAATATTTCACAACATTATCCCATGCAGCAGGTATAGTTTCTATGCTTATCGACTTTCCTACATTCAAGGAATGTGCATGTTATTTCTCCTTTTAGGGTTTAACAAATCGCATTGCTGCAATTACATCTTGAATTATCTTGGTGCTGCTCAAATTGTTGCTTATATTGAGATAATGAAACTTAAGTATGCGCTGTATTTGAAAAAAAAAAGGACAAATATATCTACTCACTTAAAAATACTTTATTATCTTGCAGGTCCTTGAAGACGTGCATGCTCTATGTGACTGGATTTTGTTAGAGAAATTACATATCTCTCATCATGAAAGGAGCTAATATTCTGCTATCCTTGTTGTGCCAGAGACATTTGATAGTCGTGGTATTTAAAATTTGATTATCATTTTCTAATTGTGTTAAGTCACATCCTTTTGTTTTACTATACTCTGTCACTTGGTAGAAGTTCCAGATTCAGTTTGTGTGTATCTCAATAAGATCATTCCTTATTCTGATTTACTTTATCTCTTGAATATCTGTTGCGCCTGAAATTGGATGCTGTAGATTATATGGAAAATTTTGTGATTTACAATTTTGTGGGTTGTTACAAGCAGATATAAAGGAGATCTTATCTATTTTACTGTAAGACTTGCGCTTTAGCTCAGCAGTAGTACACCAGGTGAGAAGTTCTCCTCATACTTCTTAGGTGCAAATGTATCAATCCATTATGTACTTAATAATTACTTTTGTTAACACTGGCACTGCTTTCCCTGTTACCTTGGCAAGTTGGAAGTTTCTAGAGTGATGATCTCACGGTTGTTTGATTAGCTTTTGCTAACGTGTTGGATGGATTCATGGACTGTTTAGTATAGGATGATTGAGGCACTTCATTAGGGTTCTTTTGTTTTTCCTTCATAGGAATAATACTGATTAAACACAAGTGGCTTCCTCCTTGAAATTGTCAGACTTGTTTACAGTCTATACATATGCATGTGTTCTTACTCATGTATAAAGGTTAGTATCTATGTCATTTATGCATTCAAATTTATAAACGAAAGATATCAAGAAATGATCTCAAAGTGGTAAATTTCTCTTTGTTGTGTGATATTTGCTTTAAATATGATGATCTCAGGAATGCCTGCCGGCAGTGTTTGGAAACAGATTATCAACGGCATGTGCTGTAAATATAGGTGCTCGAATGACACCAGTCATTTGCATTGAGGTAACTGATTCATAGAGAAATACGTTGCTTTTATTATGTGTTGTGTACATGAGGTTTTGAGATAGCTTGGACTGGTAGTTCACCTCCAAACCCAATAACAGGATAGAGGAAACCTTCTACTTTGTTACTCTTTTAATAACTGTTGCTTTTTGTAACATATTCAGTCTTTGAGTGCTGCCACTACCACCATAATTTTTTGCATTTAGCTTGAGCACCATTACCACCTCCATCAAACACATTTTTAGCTTTCATAACATCATCGGTCTTCAACTTCAACTTTTGTCATTATCGCCATAAATTTACATTTTGCTTGGGCACCATCATCACCTTGACTTCCATTGCTGGATTGATACTAATTGAAAGACTATTGCTCCCACAATCATACATGGATATCATGGTGTTTGGTCTCTCTGCCAATGTCACTATCACTGCCACTAATGAAAATTATTAGCCCATAGATGAAATTAACACCTTGACTATGATTTTATCATTTTGGAGTGACCATCATCAAGAAAAGCACCTGGTAGCATTCACATACCTCAGTTTTGGTTTTGCTATTTCCTTGCACGCTATTCTATATGTAGAAGTAAAGAATGAATTTATACTTGGTTTGTTTCATGCTTGGTACTATTACAGTAGCATAACTGAAACAGGGGCGGATGGTCATAGAAGCCTAAGGGATCCTTCACCCACCAAAAAAATTTTAAACCCTTACATATTTATATTAAATATATTTATATTTGCCCCCTCAAACTAAAATCGTTAATTTTATTTTATTTTTAAGTTATCCCATAATCTAATTTTATACTTCTCAATTTAAGATGAATTAAAATCGCATTAGTATTTGTCTATTTATTTTACCCTCTAATCATTAGTTACAAACCCTTATTATCAAGAGGTTTGTAACGAGAGTTAAATTACAATCGTTTAATTTAACAAAAACTAAATTGACTCTCTAGTTTCCTCAACAAGACTTCATCTCCAACTAATCATCAAACATGTTTTGGGTTTTCTTTTTAGCAAGCTACATCTTCTCCCCTATATATAATTATACTTTAGATCTCTTTCTCTTGTTATCTTGCAAAGATTGGTTATCACTTTCTAAAAAGTTAGGAAAACGCCCTAACATTTAATTTTAAATAACTTTATTCTTTAAATGATAATATCTTATTTTATCTCCATAGTTCTCTGCTGCTGTGGCCATTGATTAGATGCTAAAATGAGATATCACATATTGAAAACGTCCCACATGGAGTAAAGTGCCCAAGAATACAAAAGAAGCTTGTTTATATAGGGTTAATTAGAGTAGATAAAAAGATTAATTTTGGTGATTTCAATAATATTAAAAATGAAGAAAATGTCATTAAGGATATATTTTTTTAATAAAATAATATTTAAAAAAATTAAAAGTAAAGTTTGGGTCAATTCGGTGCTCATTGGGCATTCAAATAGACCCATGGTGTCCAAACAGACTTATAAGCTTAGCAAGCGATGCAATTTTAAATTTATAATTAAAGATATTTTTGTAATTAATCGAATAAAAATAATTGGATAAGTAAAGCTCCTTTCATGAAATATTTTAAATATTTTAAGAGTGATAAAAATGTAGAAACTGCATATTATGTTTCCGAAAATTTTTATGTTTTTCTTTTCAAGTCATTGATTAGAGAATACATAGATCCGAAGAGTTGATTAATTACTTTTGTGCAAGGATTTAAAAAACATAGAAAAATTTAGAGTAATCTTATTAAATTCCAAATGGTTTAACAATTAAAGTTTGGTTTAATAATTGTTATTTTTTAAAAAAAAAGAATTAAGTCTAAAATTTGATTTTCTTATTCTCCTATTAATTTAACAAAAAAAAATCCAAATGGTTTGCTATCTTTTTGTACAAAAAATTAAATTTTGATTAAAATATTTGTAGGCCTACTGTATACAAGATCTTTCAAATTTAGCAACTCTTTTGTTTTTTGAAATCAAATAAAAAGTTTCAACATTATGCTCAATATTTTTATTTAAAAAAATAAAAATGATGTCAAAAAGAGTTTTCAATCGAATCAAATCAAATTAATGAAATAGAATTTTGATATTAATTTATTAATCACATAAAATTACACACATCAATCACGCCCAAAGTTAGTATATATAATATTTATATATTTGAATTTGTTTTAATACCATAAAAATTAACTATCTTAAAACAATCTACAATAATTAATTCAAAGAATGCAATGTACTTAGTGTTAAAAAATTACTATTTAAATTTACAAGTTAATATAAAATAAAAAATTGGATAAATCACTTGCAATTGGAAAAAATAAAGGACAAAAGATATAAACATCAAAGAATAAGAGAAAAAGGGAAAGAGAAAAGAATATTGCTTTATTCTCTAATTAAAACATCTTGCATAGTAATCTAAATTAGAGTTGCTTTACTTGGCTAGAGAGTAACATTTAGATTTTAAATTCTCTAACTTTCCCTCTTCCAAGACATGCCATTATTCAACACCAATCCTAAAACCTAAAGGCATCCCTTTCTCTTTAAGACTAGAGATTAATTAAATTGCGAGTTTAGAATAATCAAAAGTTTACATTTCATTAAGTTGGAAGTTTAGAATCAAGAAATATAACTTCCTTTGTGCATTTGGAAGGGACAAATGAATTATGATTCATTTTTTATTAAAAATAAATAAAATTAAGATAAGTTATCTTCTACAGCTTCAGTGAAATTTTTAGATTTCATTGATGTGGTTAGCACGTTACATATCTCTTGAAGTATATTTAAAAATTTTTAATTAAAAAATGTTACTATTAATGTATCAAAAACAAAAATCTTAAATTAAATATTTTAACTGTTTTATTTGTCAATTATTGAAAAATAATAATATAAAAAATTAAACAACACCGGAACATCAATTAAATTATATTAGTGTATAATTTAAAATAAAATGTAAAATATTACATGATTTATCCAAAATAGGAAAACTGAGGGCTATAAATTTTTTCCCCGTACTTTTTTTTTTGGTTCATATTTCCCCATATTTTATTGTATTTGTTTATCATTCTAGTTCGTTTAACTTACTTACTAAGCAAAGTATATGAAATTTTCTTATATTGATTATATTTATCCATATCTCTTAGTTGCATTTCCCTTTTTTTTTG
Organism: Heritiera littoralis; assembly: GCA_031772115.1. Taxonomy (NCBI): domain Eukaryota; kingdom Viridiplantae; phylum Streptophyta; class Magnoliopsida; order Malvales; family Malvaceae; genus Heritiera; species Heritiera littoralis. The sequence continues at coordinate 530,313 of JAPDPK010000039.1, read as the reverse complement.
TGCTGAATGCATAACTATGTTTTATTCCATAATTGCATTTCCAAAATATGAAATTCTATGAATATAAATGTTGGAAAATGATTAATTTAGTTCATTATAGGGATTTTCCGTTTCTTTTGTTATACTTTTCACGCATGAATTCATTTAATAATTGTTATGTTTGGAAATATGAATTTTGAAATATGAATTTATTTTTTTCAAGGATTAAAATCAAATTTTTCAATACAAAATTTGATCAATTTATTTTACTTTTATGAATTCTATCAATATACTTTCAAATTGATTGTTTTTAGACAAAAAATAACAAAATTAATTAGATATTATTTTATGAAATATACATACAGAAAGTGGTAAATTCTCATCAAATACGTTATTTTTTAATGAAAAAATCAATATAATTAAAAAATATATTGATAAACATTAATAAAATTAAAATATAATGATAAATTTCATCATTAACTGATATTATAATGAAAATTTTGGTTTTAATCTGTTTTTCTATTTTATAACCATCAACAAGATGACAGTAACCAACAAATGCTAAAATAAAATAATAATAGCAGCTTATAAAAGAAAAAGAAAAAAGAGATCAAAGCACACAAATTTCATACTGATAGAATAAAAGTTCAACAACTCTTCTCCATTAAAACAGGCATTAAGAAAGAAAAGGAAAAGAGCAGAAACAAAAAATCCAACACAACCGCACGCAACTCCAAATAAGGTAAGGTAGAATCCAACACAACCATACATGAAACTCCAAGGTAAACCAGGCTTTTCACTTCCTCTGCAACTCGGTTGGCTCCCTTCCCTGTTGAACTTAACAGAAAGGAAAAGAGGAATTAGTACCTATAAGCTCACCAAATTAAGCTAATTAATGGGGGTTTAATCTCATTAATTGTCAACTAACAAACTCAAATGATAATTTACTCTATATTACTACACAATCACACAATTTTTATATACTCCAACCGAGTTCTAGTGACATTCTTTTAGCCGCACTCAAAGCTTTATAAAAAGAAAAATCACATTCAAACTCTTTTTCGAGCATCACAACTTCTTATAAACTCTAAACAAATAACATATTTATATTAAAATTTTAAAACTCAATTTAAATATTTCCAACTGGTTCATATGGCAACACCCATTTAAATATGGTTGATGAGCCATGCATGCCATTGAATCTAATATTTGTCTGTCCCAATTCCAATCTGTTTTAATTCTACAGAACAAGTGAAGACTGAAGAGACAAGCAAAATTATCATAAAAGCATAAAGGAATCTACTGAAAATACCGCTTTGCAAAGCATTTTATAAATACATGATTTTCTTATGATCTTTCTTAGATGAAGGAATACATGTAATGGCATAAGAATGAGACAACTTAATTAGCAGACAGAACAAAAATGCTGATTTTCTAGGCCAGTTTGAATAAGAGAAATTAAAACATGATCCGAATCATGTCCATGGAAAAGATTGAAATTTATTTGATAACAAATAGTGTAACAATTTAAACCAAAAAACTTCGCCTTCTAAGATGGCTAGCTATATAGCTAAAACACTTGGTCATGGACATTTTAGACTTAAAACATAAAAGCTAAGTCACGATGATAATGAAACGAAAACGCATTACAATGGGCGATTAGCAAAGGAACATACCTTGTTTTGAGAATCGTCTTCATCCAGCTGACTTGAGATGGCTATTTTTAACTATCATGAGCTGTAGCATCTGTCTGAGTTTTATAAAGTGCAACTGGTCTTCTATCACTGAGGTAAGCAGGTTTTACACATTCCCAATGGACAGCATACTCGCATGTTGACTCTGCACATTCAAGAGCCAAATCTTTACAGTGCTCGCCACATTTGCAACATATAGGATAATGATGAGTCTTGTTTACAAAAGTGAGAGGGTGTGGATGATCCTCTTCTTTGTAAATGCTTCCTGGTTTGATAAATCGATGCTCTCCAATAACACATTTAGGATGAGCAGAAGTCCCACAAGTTGCACAACCATAGAACCAAAGACTTGGATCTCTTTCTTCTTCACAGACGTCACAATAATGATATTCTAAATAATCATTATCCTCATGATAAGTGAGTGCAAGTGGATGTATATCACACTTGTGTTGAGTTGTAAGCGGTAGCTTTGAACATCTATCCAAAGCGAAACTGCAAGACTTACATCTAAATACACCGTGGCGCACAACAGAACCGCAAGCATTGCACCGTCCTTCATACTTACCATAAAAGAAGAGAGGGTGTTGATGTCCTTGATGTGTGATCCTATAATCAGTAAGGGCACATTGAAGACAATAGTGATCATTACATTCATTACATTTATAGGAAAAGCCGCTACACTCATGAATGCGAAAAGCACATCTGAAAATGTAGCCGACAATGAGATCGAAAGACTTTTGGCAGCTATGAAACCACAAATGTTGCTTCTTCCTAGGTAAATTACTGCAAGTTTTGTGAAGAAAGAAATCACACTGTGATGAACAATAGTAAAATGAATTTGAGATGGGCAGCGTGCAGGCATCACAACATTTATCATCGTCCATGATATTGTCACTTAATATTAGAGCATGTGCATGACTGAAATGTTTTATTTTTGTCATTTCTCCACCTTCACTTTGCTCGATGACACAAGTGATGGGATTGATAGAATCATCATCAAGCATCTCATCTTTATCTTTTGCCCCAATTACAATGTACCCAAGTTTGTCCTCCATCACACATTTCACATGGGCAATAAAATTGCAATCCGAGCAATAATAACTACCATATTCTATTTTCACTTCAGTATCACAAAATTCACAAACCCAGTCTGGCAACTCATTTTCCGGAAGGAAATAATTGTGGAAAATGGGGTGTTGATGTCGTGGGACTTTGACTATAGATGGTACCGAAATGCATTTTTTATGGACTAGAAGGTTGCATGTAGAACATATATAGGAAACATAATTCCCCTCGAGGCCGCATGCATCACAAATGAACGAAACTGGTCTCCAAAACAGGGTGAATGGGTGTTGATGATTTTTTTCTTTAATGGTAAGCGGTGGTGACGCACACTCGATATGAAGGGCAAAGTTGCAAGATGAACAACAATAAACAAATTTTTTGGGTAGGGTTTCTTGGCATATTTTGCAGGGGAGATTTTCACTGTTAAATTGTAAAATAAGAGGATGTTTACTGTGACAGGGGAGATTGATTTGAGGAGGTAACTCAGCACATTTAATATGGAGGGAAAACTTACAAGGTGAACAAAAATAAATGAACATCCCTTTGTAAGATGGCTCTTGTTGACATATATTACAAGAGAAAGGTTCACTACTAAACTGCAAAATGAGAGGATGATTGTAGTGAAAGGGGCGATTTATTTCATGAGGAAGTTCAACACATTTCTTATGCAGGTTAAACCCAGAATCAAGAGAAAAGTATGGAGATCCTAATAATGGTTCCCTACACCCAAAACACTTGGGGCTTTCAAGGTCTTTGTTACCTGCATCTTCAGTGGAGATCAGTGGATCATTGATGGCTATGTGTTCAAGCTCTCCACGTTTCTTTTCAGCTATGTTCAGGGAAAACAAAGCACATTTGATATGAAAGTTTAAATCACAAGAACAATGATAAACAAACAGCTCACAGATTTTGTTGCAAAAATTGCAAGGACATGATCCCCACCAGCATGGTGGCTTTGGAAACAGTTGAAGAGGATGATTTTGATGGAAAGGATGCTGAATCAGGGAGGGTGCCTTGGCACATTTTTGATGGAGGTAAAATCCACATTGTACACAACAAAAGCTTGGACCCGACACCATCTCCCCGCACCTTGAGCAATTTGCTTCTCTGATTTCTTCGTTGGAGGACACCAACGGATGTGGATGCCCATAATGTTGTGACTCCATCTTAATTTCCCTTTTCTTTCTCTCTCAACTCTCAACGATAGCAAGAAAATATGTTTTGATGAGGGATACATAACACCACTTTGGTTTTATTATATAGTACTTGCCATTTCCTTTGAATCTTGAAAATAAGCAGCAAAAGACTTTTTTACCCTTTTTCAACATAAATTTTGTTATTTTTTTAATCATTGCAAGCTTGATTATTAAGTAAGAGATATCATACAATTTTTGAAGTAAAAAATATATAGAGTTAAATTAAAATAAATATTTTATAATAATTAAGGCTTGATCTAATGTTTGGAACTTCGTTTAAGGTTTGATTTTTTGTTTTCCTTATTATCGTTCTATGAATCAAAACAAATAAATAGTACAAGAGTATTATGGAAAAAATACTCGTATGGTTCACATCCTTGGTAACGTGTTACATATAATATATTAGAAGTTTAAAATATGCTGATAACTAAGAAAGATAAAATTTCGAAGTATCAAATGTAACAAATCTAACTATTACATAGGGGATCATAATTGGTTTAAATCATAAAAAAAAAAAAGAAGCCATTTTCGTATAATCTATAGATTTTATCGAGTATAATTTGGAAAATATACAAGATACAATGTTATTTCAGAAAAAAAAAGAATATTGCTTTATTATCTTTATCATTTATAATAATCTAAATTTAAAGTTATTTGCAACTTTAGAATCTAAATTTGAATTTTTTTTCATTAAGCTTATTCTTTTAGTTTGCATGGAGAGAGCGCAACAAAAAAACAGAAGAAAGTTTTCATTTAAAAAATAGAAGATAAATGAATTAAAAATTAATATTTTGTCAAAAAAAAAATATTGACATTAAGTTGTTGAGATCGATACATGCTTGTGCTTTTACTTATAAAGTAAAAAACCAACTTCATAGGTTGAAATTTAAAAAATTTGAATTATATTGTAAATGCATACTTATTATTATTATTATTAAGAGAATTTAAATAATAGTTGAGTATATATTTGATGCATTGACAATATTTAGTGGCTAGTGATGATATTAGGTCAAATCGGATTGAATTTTCACAATTTTTTTGATCCGATCCAACTTATGCATGTTTATTATTTTGTGATTCGTATCCAATTTGCATAGAAAAATATCCAATCTAAACCAAATTCCATAAACTGGGTTTGATTTGAATTGGTTATTCATGTGTTTTAGTTTAGGCAATTTTAAGCTTTACATTAATTTTGACTTGGGCTTTTAATTGAAATATAAAACTCAGACTTTTGTTACTAATAGTACAAATTACAAAATACTAAACAACAAAATATTCGGTTATAATCTGTATTTAAATTTATCTAAATCTTCCGATTTGAGTCAATTTTTCAATTTTCCTGATTTTTTCAGCCTTAGTCGTAGTTTATATGCCATCAATTAATCACCAAGTACTACTTCATTAATGAATAAAGTTTAAAAAATATGCAACCTTAAAAGTAAACTAAAAATACTTTATTAATATCTATAATTTAAGAGTCTACATATTTTTTAACATTACTCATTAATAAAGTAATACTTTATTATTGACTGATCATGTATAACCATTATTCATACATCAAATTATCTAAATCCATAATAAATTGGATATTGTTACCATATATAAAACAAATCTTGTGTGTGAACAGAAAATTGTATCTTTCATGGGTTTTACTTTTGAGAATAATTATTACTTAAATTTGTTGGCCATCTTGATTACAGACAAAATCAAGTAAGACACAACATGCTAATAGGACTTTAACATGTTAGTGTATGTCTTAAATCCAATCGAATTGGTTATGAAATAAAATAATAATAATAATAATAATAATAATAATAATATCATCATCAGGCAATTTTTTTCTATAAATTTGTAAATATTTAATATTATTTACTACTTAGATACATTCCTTAAAATAAATAAGATTTACAAGGAAATTATAATAAGATATATAATTATGATATCATCTTTACATCGAAACCTTTTCTTTTTTTTCAAATTTTAGTTAATACTTTGTCAAAAAAATATTGATATAAACTACTGAGACATACATATAATTATATTCTTCCTCATAAATGAAACAAACGATATCATATGTTGAAGCCTTTTGAAAAGTTTCTTCAATCACAAATACAAACATTCAATCTTTTGGTATTCTCTCTATACCTAGATTAAAAAAAAGGCTTAAATGAACTTAAAGTAATTTGCAAGTTTAGAATCTAATTTTGAAGCTGATTCTTTAATTTGCGTAAATAGAGAGCAACAAAAAAGGCAGGAAAAAGTTTTCATTTAATAAAGAAAGAAGATAAGGGATAGATTATTTGCTTCCCAATGTTGCAAAGGATGTACTTTCCCTCTGCCAAAGATATGTCATTCTTTACTTCTAAGTGTTAGAATTAAAACATCCACCAAAGCTCATTAGCACAAAGACAAGAGGAGAAAACTAACCTTTGGTGGGTAAGCTATAACCCACCATAATCACCACCATTGCTACCATTGCCAGCTAGAGGAGACACCGCAGGTGCTCTGCCGGAGGTTTGCTAGTGCTGGTAGCTCTGCCATAGAAGAGGAAATTGGTGAGAGGGACAGTGACGAGAGAGAAGGAGAGGGAGGAGCTGCCCTTGTTCAGCTCAACCAAATGCTACAGTGATTAATGGACCATCCTGTAGCTTATATATATGTGCCAAGGGCAGGGACCCCCTATATTTTGAATCACGTATTAATCCGTTTCATTAAGGATTAATACATGTATAATATAAATATATTACGTATATTTATAGTCACACTTTATACAAAGTATACTACCAATTAAATATTATATGATGTTAATTACACTTAATTAGTCCATACAAATAGGGATATTCCAACATTCTCCCACTTGGACAATTAAGTTAATTAACTAAATTATCATATAATGTCAGTATGTATTCATAAGCCTTCTAAATACATTGTACCGAAAGGGTACAAATGTGTAGACTTACAAATACTTTAACAACAATAAGCCTTTACAAGCTTCAGAATGCATCATACCAACAGGGTATAAATGCGTAAATTCATAAAGACTTCAACAAAATAGTAGTATGAAGTGTGAAATGGAAATGATATGAAAAACAAAATCAATATCCATTTCCATTAGGTCCATGCATCTAAATCAAATGATGTATTACTTCAACGGAAGCGTATAAGACTAATACACAATGTCTCATCCAACAGAATATCATATTCACCAAAGTGTGCACAAACAAAATATGCATATATGGCCAAGTAGGAATCCATCCACACAACTGCAGTTGATTCCATTATAGAGCTCCCACTAACTTAATACAGCAAACGGCTCCATATGCTTCATACAAGTGCTATGTCGTCGAAGCACTTAAGTAGCCAAACTCTTAGTTAGCTAGAATGAGCTCTTTAAACCATGTGCTCTACAATCCAATCAAGCAATGGATTCCATTATTTTCTCTCTATCAAACTGAATGATGATATCTGAATATTTGAAGTGTGAGGAACTCCTAACATTTTGAGAGAGAAAGTACTTGCTGCAGCATTACCACAGTACACCTTCAGGACTTTGAAATGGCAACCACAGAAAGCCAACCCTGAGATGAAATTCTGCAGCCTAAATGGCCCATCAAGTAGCTTTACAACATGCTACATATTTATCATCCACAATCAAGGACGCGGTAAGTGTTTGCTTCACACTTTTCAAGAAACAACTCCTTTATATCCACAAATATATAACTAAAATAAATTTCAATATCTGGATGGCTTGCAAAATTAACATCAGAATATCTGACCAAACCCAAAATGTCAGACTTGTTGATATCGAAATACTCTCTTTTTAGCTTCCAGCTCTCTATTGCAAGATTGCTCAAGTATCTCCGAAATACACTATAACATACACAATGTCCAAATGTGTATGAACTTGAGCATACAGTAATTACCCATAATAAGGCATACACAACACTCGATATGAGCTCTTTCATTTTTACTTTGAGGACTTTGAGATTTTCACAATATGTCACTTTTCACTAAATGACGTCTTAATAGGAGAACAATATATAATAAACCTACTCAACACACATAATGTAGGTTTCCTTGAGACCAATAATGTATGCCTATAGATATGTCACGAAGAATCTCAATCCTTAAAACGAAATAAAGCCTCACTTAGATTCTTCATCCTGAAGTGATGTGACGACATGAAATGTTTCATACAATAGGTCAGTGTCATTGGCTGCTATTTGATATCATCAATTTAGAGCACAATAATACATAACTGCTCCCATTGACCTTGCAATAGATCCAATTATCAAACGACAATGTTCTCAAAGTGACAATCTCATTACTTTATATATTGCAATCTATATGCTTTTTAATGTTCGCAAATGAATTCCTTGAGTTCACATAAACTGTATGTTCCATATTAGGAACTACAAATTTTAGGTTGCTTTATTTAAAGCCTTGGCAAAATTTGAATTTAAATTTTCTACCTGATCTTTAGGGTTCCTTTTAGTCTATAATGATGTGATAACTAAAATAGATCTCATGCATCCTTATGCAACATAGATGCTTACTCATCCTATGTGACTAATATCTAACTCTAAAAATTCGAATCAGTATAGTCTGTTGACAAATATCAGAAATAGAAGACATATGAATCTCACATTCATGTTCCTCTATAAAGTCAGGTGCAGGTTCAAAATATGGTATTGGGATCAACCATTGATTCCTTTGGTTTGTGGCTTTTCATCATCAAAAGATAACGCATATATGGGATTGACACAACAAAATATACTTCAATAATAACATTGTGGAGTTCACAACTCCCACTTTTTAAGTCATCTTCTAAATAGATTGCATTGTCAGACTTAATAATTCTAGTGTCACATAATCATAAAACAAAATCTAGAATTCTTCTAGCCGATATAATAACCAACAAAATTGCTACTGATAGTTTTCTCGTCAAGTTTTCTTGACTATGGGTTATAAGCCTTTTGGCCTAACTTTATAACCCTTAACACAGAAAGCGGCACAAACTCGGCTTCTTGTCTGACTACAACTTAGGATGCATTTAGGAACTGGTCTTGCTTGGAGATCTACTTTGAATGTGACTTGCAGTTTTAATAACTTCACTCCACCTGAATTCCGGATATTTGAAGTAATTAATATGAATCGTACTATATCAAAATGTACGAATGACTGCAACTACAATCTCATTATGTTTCAATATTCCAAGCATCGTACACTAGGCATCTATACATAATACTATAGTGCACTTAACCGAAAATCGGTATATGATTTCGCCTAGTTTCATTATACCTAACATAATATTTATCACTACTGTTTGATCATTGCCTTAAGTAGCGCAGCCGAATTAATCAAAATGCCTAAGGCCTCTACAAGGTCAGATCTTTCACTCCATATGACCTAAATTAAAATGGTCTTTAGTGAAATTGATGAAACACTTATATCCACTGAATACAATATGTGAAAATGATCTACAAATGTCGGTATATATCAGCTCTTAATTATTTCAATATCTGCTAATCATATCCTTAATATTAGCAGCAAGATCTCCCTTAATACAATCCTACGTGTGCCTCAAAATGTCTCCAACTCTTACGCCACTACTTGATAGATTTCTTATTTATTCTATCATAATCAAAATCAACAGTCACATCATTCACCATTAAAGAAAATTTGCGCAATATTGGGGTACAAGTCTACTTTATATCCATCACGCAGAATGCCAGAATCAATACATAAGTTGTTACTGCGCAAATTACTTTTCTGTTATCAGAATGACAAGTATAAACTGACAGTAGTTCCAAAACTTTCTTCAAAATGTAACAACAATCTGGCTATTCTTATGTTTTCGACATGGATTTTAAGTCTATAACCTCAATTCATAACTATTTTTCCCATATACGATCTCCAGTTGCTTATGGCTTTATCAATAATAGCACCGGTATCCAAACACCAATAGTTAGAAGGGATATCTCCTAGATTGGATCTGAAATAAAGGCTAACGAAATGCCTTTTATACATCCCAATCTAGAAGACTCTTGCAATCTACCCTTTTGTGCCCAAAATTATTACAGAAGTGGCACACATTGATATTTAAAAGTGTTGGTGAAACCAGAATGGGAAGTAGACTTGGCAAATTTCTTCTTCTAAAAGTGACCTTTCATTGAGACCTCTTAATAATATTTTCCTTTCGGCAGTAATGTTGGCATATGTCATCATTATGGCTGAATGAGATCTGTTAACCTGAAAGATCTCCCACTTTTGAATGACAATATCAATTTTTATATTAAAATGTCATACTTCCTTCTGCACTGAATGAGATCTGCGAACTTAAAAGATCTCCAACTCTCCACCCCAGAGGAAAGTAGTACTGAATCAGGCATATGTGGAATCAAACTCTTATTGCAACCTTTATCAATTTTATGCGAACTATTTTCTAATGGCATCCATATATACTTTGTAATTATCAGTAATTGAAACACGTTCTCTGATGTGCTCATTAATGGCATGCCCATATAATCAGAGAATTTTTATTTGAGTGTCCTCGAAATTCCAAATATTTTGTCCTCAACAAGCTCATACTATTGGGTATAGTTGATTGATCAACTCTCGGGACTACTTCCTATTTTAATGTGTCCCTAATCGTATAGATTGATTCATACCATTTATCTAATTTGATCCTGCTAGAGATTCGATATGTGATAGTTGCACAATATGAAGGCTAGTGGAATAACTCAATAAATATCAATTTTATTCCACAATACACTACAGAGGATAAGACAAAACTAGTTGAATATAACCCGAATGATAGCCCACCGACAGGGTAGGAAGATCGTGTCATATCCCAACCAGAATCCTCTCAGTCCCAAGCATCTTTAAAAGCAACTAACAATCCGACAAGGAGAGACTAGCCACTTCTAGAGATCTTGGTAAATTATGCAACTGCAACTATCACTATGCATTGTCTTATTATTATATCCTTAAAATTATCAGAATAAATCGTCAAAAAATCTTCATGACCATTCTTGCGATAGGCAAGTACTAGTCAATCCAATTAATGATTTATAATTTTAAGAATATTCACATAATTAATTGACCAAAATTGACTACATCCAAAATATGCAATTCCTGAAGCATATGTAGTAATTTCAGGCCCAACATTAATTAATTAAAATAATTTCACATAAATGTGAATATTTAAAAAATAAGACAATATCAATTTTAGAGAGTTTATTTGTTTAAATAAATTATTAACGAAATGGGTAAACCATAATCCAAAATGGCTCAACAAAATACCCAAATAATTTATTTAAACTTATTTAATTAGGCCAAATATTAGTAATTTATGGGCATAAGTATATATTTCAAAATTAAGTGAATTATGAAATAAATGTGTAATTAAATTTCTAAAAAATTACTCCAAAATTAATTCCTCCCAATTCACTTATATCACATTAATTTTGGGCTTAACAATTAATTATGGCTATTAAATAAAATTTGGCTTATGGCCAAAATTGTCTAAAATTAATTAAGCAAATGGCCCATAATTAATTAATCAAAATGGCCTTTAAAATTATAATCTAAAATGGCCTTTTAAATTAATTATACAAAATAGCCAATAATTAATCCAAATTTAATAGCCAAATAAAATTAATTAATCAACATGGCCCCTAAATTAATTAGGCAAAATGGCTCTAAAATTAATTAATTTTAATTGCTCAAAATTAATTTAATACTAAATGGCTAATTAAAACAATTAAATAAGCAATGCCCATAATATTACAAAATTTATTTTGGCCTAAAATTAATTAAATATTAAGGCCATAAATTAATTAAACAATATGGCTTAACTAGATTAAAATAAATAACCATTTTTATTTCCATAATTGGTGGCCCAATAAAATACAAAACAATCATGGCCCAAGAATCATTAAAATAACAATGGCCCACTTAAAAAAAATACAAACACAAAATAGCCCAAAAACAGCCCAGTCAAAATAAAAAAAAATGGCCCAAAAAAAATCAAATTAAAAACAGCCAAAACCCGAGCCCAAAAAAAAAATGGTGGCCCGAACACCAAAAGAAGCCCAACCTGTACGGTTATAATGGCTGAAAAAAAGTTTTTATTTTATTTTATTTTTTTTTTAAATTTCCAGTCTCGAGCACATGTCGTACATGCGCCCTCAATAAACACGGGGCGCGTGAATCCCACGTGCCAGAGCCATTTACAACTATCGGGCACATGCCGATCACCTTCTTTGCCCGTTTTATGTTTTTTTTTTTTGCAGAAATTCGGGTCTTTTGACCCGATCTGTCCATTTCTCTCTCCATTTCAACCATTTTCGATCCAAAATAAATGGGTTTTTCATCCTAAAAGCCTCTACAACAATAAATCTATAAAATTTTGAGCTAAAAACACATGAAAATCGAATGGGTTTCATAAAACCCGAAAATACCCAAAAAAATAAAAATTGCACAATTCTTAATCTTTCTTCGAAAATGGCTAATGGCTTTAAGGTGGGGATGCTTTGATGCTAATTGTTGGAATTAAAACATCCACCAAAGCCTATTAGCACAATGACAAGAGGAGAAAACTAACCTATGGTTGGTAAGCTATAACCCACCATAATCACCACCATTGCTACCATTGCCAGTTGGAGGAGATGCCAGAGGTCCGTCGGTGCTAGTGGCTCTGCCATAGAAGAGGAAATTGGTGAGAGGGAGAGTGACGGGAGAGAAGGAGAGGGAGGAGCTGCCCTTGTTCGGCTCAACCAAATGCTACAGTGATTAATGCACCATCTTGTAGCTTATATATATGTGTCAAGGGTAAGGACCCCTATATTCTGAATCATGTATTAATCTATCACATTAAGGATTAATACATGTATAATATAAATATATTATGTATATTTATAGTCACACTTTATACAAAGTATACTACCAATTAAATGTTATAGATGTTAATTACACTTAATTAGTCCATACAAATAGGGATATTCCAACACCAAGTTCTTGCACCTGATGCTGCCATCCCTTCTTTGATTATTTGCCAAGTTTAGAATCAATCTTTTGTTAGTATGTGTGTGTGTGTGTGTGTATATATATATATATATATATATATATATAAATGTGTGTGTGTATAATATTAAATTAAATTGAATGAAATTATGAATTATTTAGTAAAACACATGTAACTTGGAATTGGACTTAGACATGTTCACAGATGGATTTAGATAAAACTTTTCAAGTTTCCCCTCGTAACAATAGTTTATTATTAAATAATTATTTATTAGAATTCAAATATATTAATATAAATATTATAATATAATATTTTAATAAAAAATTTAAACTGCACGATTTAAATGGGCTTAAATGAGTATTTCGATCTTTGGGTAAGCATTTAGAGATTTTAACCAAGCCTAGTCCGACACCTCTCATTGGATTGGGGTGATTGTGCTCAAACGAAAAAGATATAAGCCAAAATTGCCCAAAAATGGCTGAGCTTGTGACCAAGCCCAATCTATGGGCTATGTCCAAACCTGGCCTGGCAATAGCAGCCTGGGCGCCTGGCAGTAGCGGCCTATCAGTAGATAAGGTAAGTTTCAATTGGCGAAAACATCGAAAATCTCTTAACCTTTTTAACCCCACCAATTTTCGCGCCTAAAACTTTACCAAAACACACAAAAAATTACCGCGAAAATCCCTCCTCGTTAATGCCAGTTTCGCGCCAAAAATAGTTTGGATACTAAACTAAAGCCCTTCCCATTCCCTTCTCTTCCTCCATTTTTAACCCCGAATTCCTCCCTCCCTCTTTCTTTTTTTCTCCTACTGGGTCGAGACAATCAGATATGGAGGCCATGGATATAGACTCAGTAGAGGACAAGAAGATTCAACAAATCCAATCCGCTCTGGATAACAATGTTGTTTCTGTCGTTAAGTTGCTCCCTGACAATCCTGATTCGTGTCTACGATCAAATACTGTTTGTCGAATGGTAACTGCAACTGGGTTTCGTGTTTCTACCCTGATCTGCTCAGGTGATCAGTCTGAAGAATCTGAGCCCGTTAAGACCCAAGTGAAGGAGGAGCCTTTTTTGAAAGTGAAGGAAGAGCCTGATTTGGGGACTGACAGCAACGTTTTCATGGAAGAAAATAAGGGGATTAAGGTAAAGGAGGAGCCTGATTTGGGGATTGACAGTTACGTTTTGATGGAAGAAAATAAGGGGATTAAAGTAAAGGAGGAGCCTGGTTTGGGTTTTGAGAGTAAGGTTCCAGTGAAGGAAGAAATGGCTTCGGATGGCAAGGAGGAAACCACAACCAAGAATGAAGATTCAAGGTCACGGATGTCTTTTGACGAGTTTCTTCAGTCCACAAATACAAAGGTTCAATCTCTTGATGATGCTCTCAATACCCAGATCAAACAAGAGGCTGTTGATTCTGTTTCCGTTGCTCAGGTCAAGGCCTCCAAAAATGTGGAGTTGAAATCAGATAATCAAAGGCCTTCATTAGTGAAAAAGGAACCTGATTTTGAGTATCCTACTCCTAATGGTTTGAAAAATCCGGCTGATGTTAAGAAAGAGGCTTTTGAAGAGAGGAGAGTGAATGGCGTTTTGGTGGAAGATGGGGATTTCCCTGAAGAATCAGATTGGTATTTGGTTGGAAGGACAATAGTTAGTGCGGTTTCAACAACTAAAGGGAAGAATAAATTGTTGGATAATGAGATTGTTCACTTCACTTTCCCTTCTCCAGCAGCCAGTCACAAGCCTCACTCTATTGCTCGCTTCTCAACTAAGCGCTCTGGGGAGGTAGCTTATTTCATTTTCGCTTAATTGATTGTATTATTATAATTTGTTGAGATTAAATAGTGATATTATATGTATAATTTTTGTTATTCAATTTAGATTGGTCGGCTTCCCATGGAATGGGCAAAATGGGTAAATCCCCTTGTATATTCTGGTAAGGTTAAAGTTATTGGTCGGTGTATAGCTGCTCCAACCACACTCAGCATTATGCAAGAAATCATGCTATTTGTAAGGTAAATGTTTTAGATTTTTTGCAAACTGAATATTTGTTTTAGCTTAAGTTTGGAGTCTTGGAGAATATATTGCTTAAACTAGAGGCTGATTAAGTTGCACCCTTTTTTGTCATGTTTGGCAGCTTCTACATCCACAGTTCTATATTCACAGTGGGTGACAAGTCATCCTGGATGTTTGATGCACCCTGGAACATGGAGTCTCTGCTTAACCCTCTGCTTAATCTATTTAAACACCTTAAAATAAAACCATATCAGAAGGTATTCTCCCAATCCTCTAGTTTGGTGAAAGTCAAACGCTAGATGAGATCGCTTTTTACTGTAGACCTTGCTAACGTTATTGTGGTTTCTTATGCACTACGTCTGTTGTTGTTTCTGTTGCTTCACATTAGGCTGACTTCACTCCAGAGGAACTGAATTCTGGGAAGCGTGTTCTCCATATAGAAGTATGTTTAATTTCTCCATAAAATTTCATGTTAGTATGTTTTTAAGCCTTACTTTTATTGTTGATGTTTAAATTATTGGCTTAGCAAGTTTTTGCACCCCCTATTAAGTTTATGCATTATTTATTTATTCATCTATACATTAAGAGGGGCTGCAAACTGCATCCTTCACCTTTGATGCAGCTGATATTTTAACGTATATGGAGTGATCAGTGAGAACAGTTTTGATTGCATAACCAGTAATATAGTACTGTTGAACCTTTAAAGTAAAGTAGTTTTTATATTCTGTTAATGCATACCCATTATTCTTAGTTGTGCATTGGCTTTGTTTCACTCGTTTATTATAAACAGGATGGTTACGGTGAAGCTGCAGCAGTTTTGCCTATTGCTAAACGAAGAAAGGGCTGTCCAGAGCAGAGTAAAGATGAACAAGTTATTTCAGAGGCATCTTTGAATAAGATTGTTGGTGCTGCAGACACGTATAATTTGGAGGTAAAGGATCTTTAAGCATCTTTCAGTTTTGAAAATCTGAGATGGTTTGGGAACTTATTAACAGTGTTGTGCTCTAGATTTTCTCATTCTTGCACAATCTTTTAGGAAATGGAGCCGCCAAATACACTCACATGTAAATTGAGGCCATACCAAAAACAAGCTCTGTATTGGATGTCTGAGTGGGAGAAAGGAATTGATGCAGAGAAAGCTTTACAAACTCTTCATCCATGCTGGTCCGCTTATCGCATATGTGATGAGTATGTATATTTGTTATATAGTTGTGAAATTTGGTTAAACATTTAGTTAAGTAGTGTGTAACTTGACTGCTCATGCTTCCTAGCAGACGGGCTTCCTCAATCTATGTAAATGTCTTCTCAGGAGAAGCCACAGTTCATTTTCCAAGTGCTAGACAGATGGCAAGAGGAGGAGTAAGTTACTCGGCATCATATTCAAATCACGGACGTTGTTTTTAGAGTTAGCTGTAGCCTTCCATCTGTGATATATCTTTTTTTTTCTCATTCTTTTCAATGGGGATAGTGGTGGTATTGGTAGTATTTTATTTATTTGTTTGTTTGTTTGTTTTTATATCTAACTAGCCTTGTATTTGCAGATTCTAGCAGATGCAATGGGTCTCGGAAAGACTGTGATGACAATTGCTTTAATCCTTGCCAGACTTGGTAGAGGAAATCCTGATAATGAAAAACCTTATTCCAGAATAGTAGATGATAGCAGAAGCACAAACAAGAAGAAAGATGCCTACGCAAACACCCCACGTAGAGCAAAGGGAGGCACTCTTATTATTTGTCCAATGGCTTTGTTAAGCCAGTGGAAGGTGACTTCTTATTCCCCCTTGCATTAAGAGATAACGAAGTGATGGGTTTACTTGTTTTTTGAAGTTCATACGTTGATTCACACAATTTGATGTTTGAGATCATGACTCTGCATGCTGAAGAAAGCTAGTGAGATTTTACTTGTGTTATGGTACTACTTATTATGTGGTATCTAATGAGTTCTAGTGAAATCCCCAGGATGAGCTTGAGACTCACTCAAGGCCTGAAAGCATATCAATTTTTGTTCACTATGGTGGTGAAAGAACCAATGATCCCAGGGTGATCTCAGAGCATGATGTGGTCTTGACAACATATGGGGTCTTAACTGCTGCTTATAAAAGTGTAAGAAAATACTTTATTTTGTTTAGCTATTTGCTGTGCTGAACAGAGGTTTTGCTCCAATTCTTTTCCACTTCTGTTGCAAAATTTTCTGATGCGTGTCTTAAATTCTAATTTTTCCTTATTTAAACTGAATTATGTGGGCATTCTGATATAGGATGCTGAGAACAGCATTTTCCACATGGTTGACTGGTATAGGGTGGTTTTAGATGAAGCTCATACAATTAAATCCTCAAAAACCTTAGGTGCTCGAGCTGCATTTGCATTGTCTGCACACTGCCGTTGGTGTCTCACTGGAACCCCACTTCAGGTTTGCCTTATTTCTTATTGTCTTTATTCATTCCCCTTCATGATAGCCATGTGCTTAATTTCCTTTTCTTGTCTTTGTTTCCCGCAGAATAATTTGGAAGACCTCTACAGCCTTCTGTGCTTCTTGCACGTTGAACCATGGTGCAACTGGGCTTGGTATAAATAAGTTTGAATAATTTTGCGTGTCAACTGTATTTAATTTCTGCCTGGCACTATAAATTTTATTTAACTGAGATATTATGTATCTGGGATTTGTTGGTGAGTTCATTATATTACTCTGTTCATGATGTCATTTGCATTTGTATAGGTGGAAGGCAAAGATTCAAGGACCTTATGAGAATGGTAATCCAACAGGATTGAAATGGATCAAGGCTATATTGCGGCTGCTGATGTTGAGAAGAACAAAGGAAACAAAGGACAAAGAAGGAAGGTGAGCATTTCTGAGCTCGGGTCAACCTCTTTTGTTCTTATTTTCTTTCCACTGTGAGTGAAAATATTGTTCAGGGTTTTAACGTTTCATGCATTTGATATTGTAGGCCCATTCTTGTTCTCCCTCCAACTGATATTCAAATCATCGAGTGTGAGCACTCAGAAGCAGAACGTGATTTCTATGATGCTCTGTTCAAAAGATCTAAAGTAAGTTTGTCCTCTAAATGCTTCTTTGATTTAGCAATTTTCTGTCTTGCACCAGAAATGCACTGTCATGTTGCGAAGTAACTTTTATCAGACTGTTCCTCAAGCATTTATTGCTTTTGAGTTTTGATTAATTCCCTACCTGAGCTGAAGCTTACAAAATCTTATTTGATTTAAACAGGTTCAGTTTGATCAATTTGTTGCACAAGGCAAGGTTCTTCATAACTATGCATCCATTCTTGAGCTGCTACTTCGATTGAGGCAGTGTTGCAACCACCCTTTTCTTGTTATGAGGTAAGTAACGCATTCCCAGAACTTCGTACTGGTATTTTAAATAGCTGTCATCATATCTTAAATTGTTTTCCCTTTCTAACCTTTTTCTATTGTCTGGAAAATATGCAGTCGGGCTGATTCACAGCAGTATTCAGACTTGAACAAACTTGCAAGAAGGTTCCTCGCAACTCTCCCTCATTCTGACACTCCAAATCAAAATGCCCCAACCAGAGCCTACATCGAAGAGGTTGTTGATGGTATCCGGAGGGGAGAAAACACTGAATGTCCAATATGCATGGAGTCTGCAGATGACCCTGTGCTCACTCCTTGTGCACATAGGATGTGCAGGGAATGTCTCCTCTCAAGTTGGCGCACACCAACAGTTGGGTTATGCCCAGTCTGCAGGACACTCTTGAAGAAAACTGACCTCATAACATGCCCAACTGAAAACAAGTTTCGAGTAGATGTTGTGAAAGAGTGGCAAGAGTCTTCAAAAGTTTCAAAGCTATTAGAGTGTTTAGAAAGCATTCGCCGGACCGGTTCTGGTGAAAAGAGCATTGTTTTTAGCCAGTGGACTTCATTCCTAGATCTCTTGGAAATCCCATTAAAGAGGAGAGGAATCGGATTCTTAAGATTTGATGGGAGTCTGGTGCAAAAACAAAGGGAGAGGGTTCTGAAGGAGTTCAATGAGACAGGAGAGAAAATGGTAAGCACTGTTATTCTGCAATGATCATTATATTTGACAATTTAGATTTCTTTGTGCCATTGCATTAAGGATAATAACAGAAGGTTCTGATTATCATTGAACCCACTCTTTTCTTTTCCTGTTGTAGGTTTTGCTTATGTCTTTGAGAGCCGGTGGCGTGGGCCTGAATTTAACTGCAGCCTCTAATGTTTTCTTAATGGTATATTCTCAGTTCTGCCTTCCCTAGTCTCAACCTTTCTCTTTCTGCAAGGAATATTTGAAAGATGAAAAAAAGACAATGGAATTTAATCTCTTGGTCTTAATTTGTGACAATCTTTTCGTAGGATCCATGGTGGAATCCTGCAGTGGAGGAACAAGCAATTATGCGAATTCATAGAATTGGACAAAAGAGAACAGTTTCGGTTAGAAGGTTCATTGTTAAGGCGAGTTCAGTCTTTCATCTATCTATTTGTTTTGATTATATTATAATGCAAATTTGTTCCATAAAATGGGAAAATTGACTCACAAACATCTGGACTTGGCTCTTGTATGTAGAACTAGGAGACCCTAGTTTAATAGTCAAACATATACAGCCGGCCTCCATGGTTTTGAAGTTTGATTAGTTCTAACTTCTATCTAAATTCTAAGCCAAGGATGTCCCAATCCCATATTCACAGCTATTAGCTAACCATAGAAGGTTCAGACAACTTCAACTTGGACTTGGAAATTGCTTATAAACATGAAAACTACGATGGGGCTGTTGAAATAACCTAATATGGCAGTTTGTGTGATTGTTTTACTAGTTGATTAGGTCTTCCTTCCAGAATCTTGAGTTTAAAATGTTACCCTTCAACCCAACCAAATCAAAACTTGAAAATTCTGATTTGTCATTTTCTTAGTATTCAAAAACTGAGACTGATTTTGGCATTGAACAAATGAATAAATAATTCAGGAGACAGTGGAGGAACGCATGCAACAAGTTCAGGCAAGGAAGCAGAAGATGATTGCCGGCGCCCTAACTGATGAAGAAGTCAGATCAGCCAGGATTGAAGAGCTGAAAATGCTTTTCAGATGATTTCTATTCAGAATTCATCCCTCTACTATTCTACTACTGCATGTTTAGTAAGTAATTATAATTACAGAGAGAAACCAAAGTACATAATCCTTTTGAGGGCTTCTTAGTATGGTGTATGGTCCAAAGAAAGCCCATTTTTGTAAATTCCGGCAGTATCAATGGCAATTATTCTCTCTTTTTTTGGTGGTACCATAATTTTCATCAATCCAAAATTTTGTTTGATTTTTTTGACTATTCAACAGTGCGTCTTTTTGACTATCTAAAGTGATTCCATAAATTAAAGAAAAAAGAAAACCTTATTTTAAATATTCGTTGAATATTCCAAAATGACCGTCCTGCCCTTGACTAAATGCCACCTAAATTTGACAAAGCATGAAAGTGTGGCTGTCATTATTTGTGGGCACAACAGAAAAGACAACGACAAAAAATACGGGCCACACACGTGTTAATCAAATAAGGCTTGGAATTGAACACGTAATTTACGTCATAGCCGTTCGATTGACGCAAAAATAAATCAAAAAAGAAATCATGATCGGTAGTAACGTTTATTTGAAGCAATATTAATATTGTTATTTGGGTTGGGCCCGTTGGGGCGGTGGGGTCCTTGGTCAAAATCCAGTGGCGCGTGGGGTAACGGTTTTAAGTTGCGGGCGGTGGGGTCGGTTGAAACCGAAGGCGACAAACCGTTTTTTGTTGTTTAGAAGAGAAGGTTTTGACTGATGTTGTGGCTGGTTTCTGAAAATTTTATTTTGGCTTAGCTTTAATGTTTTTATTTTTATTTTTTACTCCATTTTTTTGGAAATGATGATGATTTTGCATCGACATGATTGAATTGGTTGAATTAATCTGCTTGGGATAAGTATAATGTACAAACTAATTTTATTTATTTAAATATATATGTAAATATATAAGTAATATTATTTTATTTACATTTTAAAGTATATATAAATTAAATATAATATAATAGAGATATAATAAAATTTAATATTTTTATTAAAATTTTGATATATTTCAAAACGTTAGATTTAATCGCCTTTGCAATTTTGTAAATACTAAATACCATCTGCGCTAACTGCAATCTCAAATAAACGAGTCATATGCCTTTAAAAGGAATACGATTTCAAGATAATTTAAAAAGAAATTAAAAGATTATACAGAAACTCAGAAACTTATGAAAGCGATTTTTTTTTTTGTTTTTTAAATTTAAAAAAGATTTCTTTATATAGCCAATGAAATCTAAAAGCTAAAATACTAAAAAACCCTTGAACTTTATCATTTTATTTAAATAAAACTCTTATATTTTTATTGCATTCAAATAAACTTCTATGCTTTAATTTGTATTCAAGTAAATCTTTATTTCAAATAAAAAATTACATGTGAATAAAAATTATTTCAAATCAATTTAACCAATTAAAAATTGGTTAATTCGGTTCAATTGATAAATTTCGAGTTCAAGTCAATTTTTTAGGTTGATATATTTAATTAAATTGGTATCTAAAATTACGAATCAAACTAACTGAATTAATTGACATTTTTTAAATATATTATATATAATATAAATAATTAAATATTATATAATATATTCATATATAATCAATTTTTTTATGCAAGAAGTTGGGTTTTAAAATCCATTCGAAAAATCAATTATTTGCTTACTCCTATAAAAAATTGATTTATGTTAAAGGTTTATTTAGGTACAAAGTAAAGGTTAATGACTTATTTAAATATACAAATTAAAGTTTAAGGGCTTATCTGAATGCAATAAAAGTATAATGGCTTACTTTAATAAAGTGACAATGTTCAAAGGTTTTTTTTTAATATTTTAGCCAAATCTAAATCAAATAATATGATTTTTTTTAGTTTTAATTTTTTATTCTAATTTAATCTATTCAAATCATTTAATTTTAGATGGGCATTTTATTGATTAAAATATTTAAATAAGTCTAATTTAAAATTCTAAAATATTTTTAAAAAATGATTAAATATTTGAAAAATATTTATCAAATAGTTTAATATTGATTTTAAATAGATATAATGTTTTTAAATGGAATAATAGTTTTATCTATTTACTAACTCGAATTATAAATTTAAATGTATTATGGGTTATTATTCAATACACTAACTATTAGTAAAATTTTTAGACTCTACAAGCGATGTTGTGATAGTTACACAAACCCTTTAAAAATATTTAAAAAATCAAAAAATTAAAATGATATATTTTTTACTATTTTAACATTGCTTGTAGAATCTAAAAACTATGTTGACAGTGTGAACTAAGAGTTGTATAATTCTCCTTTTTTTATTTTTGACAGAAATTATTACTTCAAATTTTTTTAGTCATGTTAATTATAGATACAATCAATTAAAATACAACATGTAATCACATCTACCTACATGATCCTTTTTTTCACAAGTATCCATATGATTAAAAACATGTGATCATTCATTTTGATATGATAAATTTTAATTAGCATTTTTACCTTGATTGATTGAGTTTACGATTAATGTAATAAAAATTATAATAATTTTTAAATTTAATTAAATGTAATAAAAATTATAATAATTTTTAAATTTAATTAAAGAGTGCGCTGTTAAAAGAGTAATAAGTTTAATACTAACAAATTATCGAGATCATCTTATTATGCATTAATAATGTTTATAATCAAACACTAGTTATTATAATTTTTAATAAGTTTAATAAACAAAACCTATAATAAACCCAAACAAAAGGAATTGTAAAGAAAAAAATAAAAAGAAAAATCGAACCCATAATTAAATTCAGTCAAAAATAAGGAAAAAAAAAAAAGAAAATTCAACAAATTCCAAAAGTTTCCCAAAAACCAGTCAGTCAAAGTCAAAGAAAAATCCCCGTATTGCATAACTCTTGCTGTAAAAGCCAAGCCATACTTAAATTGACAGCTAAGCTTAATCTTTTCACCTGCGCTACACGTGGCCCCCTGCTTCCTATAAAGCTGCCCACGCACGATATGGATCCCATCATTTCTCTCTCTTCCAACGCAAATAAAAAGTTTTCGGCTTCCTCTTAAGTAAATCACCAAAATCACTCGTATTTCCGCTCTCATCCACTCATGTCAGCTACACCGAGAAAAACCTCCACCGTCAACGGCGGCGATCGGCGTCAACCCAGCCGACTTCAACGGCGTGCTCCGGCTTCCTTGGAAATCAATCCGGTTTCGAGCTGGAACGTTGCGATCCCTCTGTTATCTCCGCTCGCTTCTTCGCCTCCCTCGATTGATCGGAGGACGACTGAGAAAAGGGAAGAACCACCTCGTCAAGAGCATCAACGACAAAGCCACGCATCGGAACCTGAGAAGCTTGTGTTTAAGATGTGGCAGCATCCAGCGGCGCCGTTTTGTTATGAGCCGTCGCCGTTAGTGCCGTCTTTTGTGCCGGTTTAGATGTAAATGGTGAACAAGAAAAGTAGTTTGATCTAACGGCGTGTGTTGAGCGTGTTCTTGTTCAACTTACACGTGACTAATTTTGTGTGAAATTACAAAATATCCATCAATATGTTCATATTATTATACTTTTTAACCCAGGATCGATTTCAGATACAATTTACTTTCATTTATAGTGTTTTTCATTTTTTTCTGTTTGGGGAGTGAGAAAATGAGTGAAAACTGAGAGAAAGCGAAAGTTAACAAACAATATTGACCGTGGATTCATTCCAAAGCAAGCAAAGAAAATACAAAAGAAAGGATGAAAATTGTCATATGCATTAGGTGCCGACTTGATTTGTTTTTTGGCTTTGAATGGTCAGCTTGAAAGAAAAAAAATGAATAAAAGGGAAAGATAATGTAATGAAAACGAGTCCGAAATTAGGAAATCTTTACAATTACATAGAATTCAAATATTACGGACAAAACTTGTACCTTTTATTATTTTTATTTATTTATAATCTTTTTTGACTCGATTCTTTTTTATTTAATTTTTCCATTATGAATTTTTCCCCTGGATTTTTTGGAATCTTTTAACAAAGATGTTGCAAGATGTCAGGTTCGCCAACTAGGGTGTAAACAAATTGAAGTTTGATAAGAAAATTTTACATGATATTGAAAATTCAATTTGATTAATTATTAAGGTATTTAAAGTTTGTTTGGAGTTTATTTATTTAAATTAAACGAATTTGTTTATGAATATAAAAAAAGATTCACAAATATATAAATATTCAAACAAGTTAAAACGTATTCATGAATAATAAATATATTGTAACCAAATAAATTTAGATAAATACTTTAATTTTAAAATAATATTAAAATAAATAATAATATTGTTATTATTTTGTTGTTTCAAGCAATAAATAAATTTCAAATGATTTAAACAAGCAAACTTTAAATGAGTTTATGTATAAATATATTGAATATAAATGAATTAAACGAATTTTTAGTCAAAATTCATTTATTTAATAAGTGAAGATTGAAATGTTAATCACGATGGATTGTTATAAGTTTAATAAAAAAACATAAACAAATAAAAATCAAACTTGTTTATTAACTATTACTAGAAGCTTAGTTTATTTAGAATATTGCCAGTAATAATTTGGAGCAGTTGAATATCAAATGGTTTTGTTTTCTTGTACTATAGTAAAACATGTCTCAAGTTGTTTAAATTTGGTTATTTTAAAATTTACAAAATTCCTTCTTTGATGAAAATAAATAATAATACAAATAACATTATATTATTAGGGAGGATTAGGTAGTTTTGACGGTTTGATACTAGGTTTACGTGTTTTTGAGGAACCATGGGCTTGGCCGACAAAACAGATAGCAGTAATTTTCAAAGAGGATTTGATCAAAGCCATATTTCTCTTCTTTTAACCAAAAGAGAAGTGTGAGGAAATAGTCATAAGAACTGGGAGTTTGGACTGGTTTTAAAGACTTTGTCCGATCTTCAAAATAGATTTCTGTGGTTCCAACTGAAATGGAACCCCATGTGGTAAGGCAACGGCACATGCCTTGGAGAGTATTTGGCCATGCCAGCTGCCAAAATTAACTTGTCAAAATGAATTCTCCGACAAATCACATCAAAATGGACCAGATCCGTCTGGTTGAAAAAAAATCTTCACCAGCTGATCTCACTACAGTAAACCTCTCAACCTATGAGCTTGAAAAAGATGGAGATTTTATAGCCTCATATAATCTGGTCCACCTGGAAAACAGGCAGATATGAAAATTAAGGGTACTGTCAGCTTTGAAAAATCAATGTTGGCCAGGGAAGTTGTCCGAATCAAGCTTCTTCATTACATTGTTCTAGAGATTTCCTTTGAAATACAGCAAACTGCAAAAGTAATAATAATAGAAAAAAACCTTGATGAGAATCCAGATTTGATACAGAAAATCTAGAAGTGAGCTAAGGTCGAGTGTTCGGCTCAATGTGATTGTGATGGTGTCCATACCTACCTCCTTAAATAGCTAGCCATTGAATTGAGGCAGAATTTCCGGCTTTATCATTGTACTGAAATTAATATCAGAATTCTTTAATTGTTCAAAAGAAATCTGATCATCAACTTCATTTGATGAATTCTTTATACAGGAAACATGCAGATGGGAGGGTGTGTTACTGATCTTTCACATTTCTTGTACTTTTAGGCTACAGCTATTGTGGATCCTGTCCTGTCATTCAAGAGAGAGGAAAAAAAAAACTAGAAATCATAGATGTACTGAGAATTTATTACAAAAGAAAATGGTATTTTTTAGGCTACAGCAGTGAGAATAGGGAAATATAAAATTGTAATGATAGCATATAAAGATAATTTTTTAATTTAATGATTAAAAATAAATTATAATATATTATAAATTTTAAATTCGAATTTAAATATTTTTTATATAATTAAAAAAATATAAAGATAACCAAAAGGCAAAAAAAAATATATTAATAAACAAGGATGAGACCAACCCTTGCAGGAGGCTGCAGGTGAGATGTTCGTCTTGCTTCTACCAAACCTAAGAAACAATGCAAGCATGTATATTTTCAAAATTTCCATTACAAAACAAATAAATCTTCAGGACAGAACTTACCAGCATCGTCCTGATTGCCAAAAGGCTTACGTTAAGGTTGATGCAGTCGTTGCTTCAGAAAGGAAGAGAATAGCGTATATAGTCAGGATTCAGGAACACAATAAATGAAAACTTTGATTTACTACCAAAGAAAACAAATAAATTCCCTAATGGTACACTACCATATTTCCTCAATAGAAAATAGTTTCCGTGCATGGAATACATCTATATTGGACAGAAGGAAATACATCTTTGTATCTTACAGTAGCAGAACAGATATGTCTAGCCGTAATTGCTGTCACTGAATGATTTACTTGAATGGCGCCCAATCTAGAAGACCTTGCAAGAAATTGTGTTAGCAAGTTTCATATATGCAGCTGATTTAGAATTTGTTCCACTACCATCCTGATAAGCCCAGAGGCATTACAGTTGTACGGATTCTCCTGTAAAGAGAGCTGGTGCCTGTAAAGCAAGTTCATCGACCACACATGGAAATTAAACCATGGGAAGGAAAATGATGAGAAAACTTTTCCACATGGAATATGAAAGACTTTAAGAACTCAGTGAAAAGCCGAAAGTGCAAGGAATGGGACGACTGAAACATTGAATTTCAGGCTCTTTTAATGAGTAATTCTGCTATAAGAGGATTCTTCTGTTGTAGAGGTCACCTCTGAGTTTCCAAGGCAGTCACCGAAATCAGAAAGATGACCGCGTACTAAGTCTACGAAATAAGCATAATCTCGTCAAATGCCTACCATCGCAGGGTCCTTCTCCTGGGTGGAAGTCCAACTCCCACATTCTTGCCTCTTCCATACAGCGGATTGAGATCATATAAAGGGGTTTCAACACCCGCAGGAGGAAAGTTTCCAGCAAGGCGACCTGGTTCAACTCTTCTATTCTTCTTTTTCAACTTCCATAGCTGGTATAAAAGAGACTGAAACAACACATAAATACTAGCATATAGCAGTCTATTTCCAAGCTAATCAAGTCCTACTGTCACTTGCCAAAGCCATCATTTCATAATCTTAATCCTACATCCTTTCCAGGAAATACTTTGTTACTTTCTTATTTACTTTTCAACTCTCTTCAACCATTCAATATCACAATGGTTGGTACACACTATAATCGGCAACAAAATTCGTGTACCTCTAGTCTCTAGGAATTGAACATGAACTGTATCATCACCAAAATGCTTGAGGAAAGCTCCGCGGGTTTTGTTTGCCACTTCCTCCATCACCTTGTGGTAAAATGCTGTAGCTGTGTCCTTCATCTTCTTAACGAAGGAACTAATCAATCCAAGTTAAAAGTGTGTTTGATGTTTTAATTCATTTGGTTTAGTAGCTGTTTCTATTTAGCTTTAGGTAGATTTTTTATTTTCTTTGGAGTACAGTTGAAACATTGAACTTGAATGGGTTCTTCTGGCAAGAAAATCAGTGCAGTTGTCTGCAGAGCAAGGTAATCAAACAAAGCATGAAATTGAATATAATAGTAACACAAAAGCAAAATGAGAAACATCAACTTTTTCAACATAAAATATCAAAGACTAAAGTCAATTATGTAGAAGAAACCAATCCAAAGATACAGGGTATGTTAGAGAAACAATAAAATATATTAATTTCATGCTAACATCATTGAAAACCAATGCCTAAATCTATAGTAATGAAAACAACCCCTGAAACAACAAAATTAACACAGATATTGGAGTCAAATCATTCAACGTTATTGTTAATGAGCTACTCTCTTAATAAGTCTTTTATTCCTTAATTTCTTCTTCCTTTTCAACTTTCTTTAATAATCCAAATTGCACAAGAACTCTCCCCTTGAATATCACCTTAATTGATATACATACATAAATTGTAAACATAATTCAAATTCTGAGGATTGGAGTACATTGAGAGGTTAGTATGAATTAAATCATCATCAAAAATATTAATAAGAGCTCCATGGGGGTTTGCTGGCCACTTCCTCCATAAGCTGCTAGTGGTAAACTTCAGCTGTGTCCTTTTATCTTCACCAAAAAGAAAGAAATCAGTCCAAGGTAAGTTGTCCTTGATGCTTTACTTTCCTTTTGTTTTGTAGATGTTTGTATCTGACAATTTAGTTAGGAGATGCGTTTTATACCGTTTGTATTGGAGGAAGATAATCTGAATTACATGGTTGACACATGTCTAGCTTGGATGAAATATTTTTGGTCACAACCATTGTGTTTTCTGTACTATCATCAATGGCCAGTTTTTTTTTTGAAAAAATTGGAATAAAAGCAGCTTTCTTTCCTTTAGTAGTAGTAATAATAATAATAATAATAATAATAATAATACCTAAAGATGAAACAGATAAAAAAAATTTTATTGTTTATGATTTGGAAAAGTTTAATCATTCTATAAACTTACAGCTGACACAACAATAGTGTTAATGAAACTGAAAATTTCCATCAACTTTTTGTATCCAGCCACACCAACTTCCTACTCTAATCACTAATGGTAAAAGTGTCACGATGCTTTTAACTAGTTGTTTTTGTTAATGAAAAAGTTGGATTTGAAATAAATATGATCAAAAGACTTTTTGAATTTTCAGTAAAGTTTTTTAGTATGAATGATGTCGAATTCCGTTCATAAGAATATTTTATTGTTAAAACAATTATTTTCATCTAATTCTAATTTTAAAACATAGTGTAGATTATTTTAATAATACTATTAGTTTTAAATATTTTAATGATACACCAACATACTACTTAAATCACATTCACAAGGATGGTAAATTTCAAAATGCCTTCTATTAGTTGCTTTTTTTAAATGTAAGTTGGGTTGGGCCTAGGAATTCATTGGTTTGTTTGCCTTCTGAGTCTTAATGCGCTTTTCAGATTCTCTTATTAATCCAGTAATCCAGAGACTGGTTGTTGCCTGAAAAACAGTATATGATGAACTTTAGATAGCTCAACTAGTAAAACGTGGCAATAACAATACATGTATTTAGAGATGGTAAAAGTTGACCCGGCCCAAAAAATCTACCCAATTAACAAAAATTCAAATTCGATCTATCTGATTTGACTAAAAAAGTTAACAACCAAAATCTAACCTGATCTGAATCCGAATTGATCCGAAACCAAATTTATCCGAATTTACATTGATCCAAACCCGACGGATCTGAACCCAAATTCATCAGAATTTAGATTAACCTGAACCCGAATTGATCCAAACCATTGATCCGAATCCAAATTAACCTGAAATCTAAATTGATCCGAATCCAAAATTATCCAAACTTGAAAAGATTCAAACTTAAATTTAATATTATCAATAAATATTTAAATGTTAAAATTAATTATCAAAGTATTTTAATATAGTAAAAATATAATTTTTTGCAATAATATGAGTGTTATATATTTTTAATCTAGTTAAACTCAAATATTCACTTTTATATTGCATCCATTTGAACCAAATGTATAATTATTTAATGGCTAATCTATAATAGAATACAGAGCTATATTACTTACACTTAATATCCAATTATTCTATAAAAAATCAAGATAAATTAAAGAGAATATAGTACTGTTTTATGATATTTAGTAGGGATTATTAAATCACTTTGATTCATAAAGTTATTAATTATTATAGATAATAAAAATAAAATGAAAAAATGTAATTAATTTATGAATATTGGTAAATATATTATAAAGAAAAATATTATACAGATTATTAAGTATTTTGATTATTTCAATCCGAATTGTACTATAGGTCATGTAAGAAGAAAATTTTATTTTCATGAGTATTGTAATTCTTAGAAATATGGTTTCAGTTGATTTTCATACTAGATAAATTACATCGAGATGACCAAGGCTTAACCCAACAAACCTATTCAATCGAACCCGAATCCAAATCCGACCAACTTGAATTGACTAAAAAAGTCAACGACCCAAATCCGATCTAATCTAAACCCGATCTGATCCGAATTCAAATTGATCCAAAAATCTCGAAATAGATTGATTTTTCATTGACCCAAACCCTACTTTATCCGAACATGAAATGACCCAACCCAAATCCGATCTGACCCATCCATTTGCCACCTTTTACGTGTATTAAATGGTTTTCGTAAACAGGAAATGGCACCTGCATTTGTAAGAAGTTGTATCCTAGTTGAAAGATGGACAAAATTGGTAGTCCTGAAGGATCTTCTGAATTGGATGTTGCACCAGAGTTCCATAATCTCGCAGCTGATCATGTTATTGCTCGAATGGCTTTTGGAAGAGAAGAGTATAGTTTGCTGGCCGGGAGACCACATTGATTATGTTACTTATGTCTCTGGAAAGAGAATTCCTAGTGCTTGGAAACATTATCCATCTCAAAGTTTCAAGTGTAGTTTTCTGAAAACACAACACCTAGTTTTCTGGTTTGAGCTCTCCCCTTCTTACAATATTGTTGCTCCTTGTATATGTAGTTTCCTGTGTAATTTTAGATCATGAAACAAAATTACAAGGCTGGCCAATTTTCTAACTCTTTGTTATTGGATGAATGTTTAATTTGGCTGCAACTAAGAGCAAGAATAATTGTGTAAAATGAACTTTTACAAATGGACTTCTGTTGTTGAGGTACATTGTCTTTAATTTTGGATTTGTCAATTTCCTTCAAATGGACAAATCTGGGACCAAGAGGCCGTTATTAACACTTGTTCTATTGATTGTTTGTATTGCCCATCTTCGGGTTTGGTCTCTTGCTATGGATTTTAATATTTCTCCAATAAACTAAAAACTCTATTTATTAGGAATTTTAGATTTATTTTCAATTGAAACCTTTTATTAATCAGTGCCAAAGCATTAGCTAAGCTAAGGTGATATTTGAAAAATTATTCATTTTTAGTATTATGAACAAAGTTTACTGTTTTCCAAGTTGCTTTAGCATCCCTAATCTTTTTCTTTTTATCTTGTTTTTTTGATGACAAGTGAGAAGCATGCATCAAAATTCTCAACCTAAGAATACCTACCTTGGAAAAAAAAACTTAGCCAGATGAAGAAAGTGACATTTTCCCGCGTAATCAAAATTTTTATCGAATTATTCTTGATGAAGGGAAAAACCTTCGATTGATTGCTTGCTTAAAAAAGTGGTTTATACTTTAATGACTTTTGATTACTATGAATCCAATAACCCAATGGCTTAATCAATCAGTTAGTGAAAAAAGATGAGTTAGCATAAACATCGCCATCCATGAAAGTGACACTATTTTGCATCAAAAGCAACCCTAAACTGTAACATATAAATTGTAACTATGAACCAATCCTTTTTGCTTGCTGAGTTCTCCTTCCATTGCAATATATCTTCTCCACTTTATTGAACTTTGTTCTTTTCTTAGGTCGGATAGGTTATGGAAGGGTCCCATATGATTGGAATAGGTTAATGATGAAATTATCATCACTATTATTTTTCAACTTAATTTGGCTGTCAACTTGTATCTCCTATATCATAGACCTCATCTCTTTCGTTTTCAATTCATAATTAAATTCTTAGATTTTTTAAGTTTTCGACCGCATGCTATAACACATTAATAGTAATATTAAAATTGTTTTAAGTTCGAACCTTTTTGAATTTGAAGCGTTTTAAGTTTTGTAGTTTGAAATTTGGATCGTTTTTGGATAAATTGTATGAAGTTTATATTAGAATAAAATTGGAATCTTTTTATTTTGATAATTTTAATTTTTAATATTAAGTTTGGATTATTATAAAATTACATCAAATTAGTTTCATTAAGATTAATTTGGATTCGAATTCTTTTGAATTTGAATTGATATAGTTTTGAGTTATATTTGAATTGCTACAAATTTAGATTTTTTATTTTTTTTGTCAATTTCGATTAAATAGATTCAAGTTTTTCTTATTAATTTTCAGATTCAAGCTGGTATTAATAAAGTGCAGAATGCTAGGGACAATCACTTTGACAGTCACATTTCAATACATTTCATCTTATGACCATGTTACTTATTAGTTTTACGTGAAGATCTGTTACCTACTATTACATGTTACTTGAAAAGTAATTTTTTGCATCCACATATTTCTTTTTTTCAACTTCTTACATAAGTAATCGGTTTTTACGTAAAATTAAGAAATAACGTGACCCAATAAAATTGAGAGTACTAAAATATGACTATTAAAATGACTGCTCTCAGTATTCCTCTAATAAAGTTTATCCAAGATTGACACCTTCTTTTTTTTGGATAGTGAATTCATAAACGAAATACATTTCCGTTTTCGAAAGAAAAATAAAAAAAGAAAAGAGGAAGTCATGGCACTGAAATAATAGATGAGTAAAGGGACTAAAAAGAGCATGGGCCAGAACTGAAATGCAAAGAGAAGGGAACGTGGTCCGATTTCTTTTACCTAAAGTTCCTCTTGGGACCCATACCACTACTACTAGCAGCAATTCCCAACGAAGTACAACTACCAAATAAGCAACTAGCTGTGCATACTTTTTTTCTTTGCTTTTCTTTTCGTTTTCATAAAATTGTTCAGCCAAAAAAGCAAGTAGATCCTGTACTTGAGGCACTTAAACAAGGAGCCGGTATTTCAAAAACATAGGAAGATAAGCCCACTTTCGGAGTTCTATTAGGCATATAGTTCAGTTGATAAAGTTGTTGTAGTTAGAAGGAACAAACAGTAGTAAAATAGCCTGAGACGTGCTGCAATCGCACTGTCTTTAAGGATTATTTCACCAACAGGTGTAATCCCTCAGGATTCAACAAGCTCTTCTGAAATTGCCCAGGTAACAGGAACAGCAAGAAGGAAAGAATATTATTCTAACCCAACTGGAAAAGAAGAAAGAGCGAAGATAAGAAAGTTGTAAGGAGGTGAAGAAGCTGTGTTCTACAAATTACAATCCTCTATTTATGATAAAAAATGGGTGCAGAAAATCCGTAGGAAATCATAATAAAATCATAATAAAATCAGCACATAATCTGGAGAAAATCAAGATAGGATTTTGACTAAATCTAAGAGAATATTTAATTAAATCTGAAACAAATCTTCTCAAAGTTTTAGAAAATTCAAAATACTAGTATTTCAAATAAAGTTAAATACTAAAAAATAATTAAATAGAAAATGAATATGGTAAAAGTCTTTTTAGAAATATCAAAATATCCAACAATCCCCCACCTATTTCAAAAAGACTTTTGAAAGAAAAAATATTTTGCTGGGTTAATTATAAGTATAATGCTTCGTATCTGGTGTCTTTTGGACTTGAACCAGACCTAGAATAATAAAACTTATTTTACTGAGTAATTGGTGAAGGTTTTAGCTTCTTGAACCAATAGCTCATTATTGTAAAATAGAGGTCTTATTAATCACACTAACTTTCACAATTCTTTACTGTTCGACGCCGTTTTGCGCTAATAGGCCATGCGCGTGCCTGGTTATTTCATGAGAGCTCTAGAAATTATGCCACAATTTCATAGGAGTGGCCCCACTCCACACTCACATAGATGTTTTCATCAAGTGTATACTGCAATGATATACACCACCCATAAGGGATATGAAAAACATTAAGAGCTTTAGCTCATCCTCTCAAATTCATGCAATCTAGCACTTACACACTTCATAGGAATGGACAAATTTATTAGTGCTAGCAGGAATAACAGTGACTTGTTATTATCCATTGAACCTTATTCATGAGATCTCCAATTACAAAGGTTGGGTTACCATCACCATTATTCTCAAATTGGCTTAAGTCTCATTCCCCTCGATGTTTTAAAATTTTCTCCCCAAAGGTTTAGTCAGAGGATTGGCCAAATTCACTTCTGACTTCACATAATCAATTGATATAATACCATCTTTTAGCAGCTGCTTAATTACATCATGTCTCAAACAAATGTGTCTATTGCCGCTGGGCAATCACAATACATATACACAAAAAATGTTGGTTTTAAACCCAACGGAATATTAGCTAAGAGGTTTCTCAACCACTCAGCCTCATTACCAGCCAATTCCATAGCTACAAATTTCGATTCTATAGTGGAATTAGCTATAATAGTCTTTTTGGCTGATCTCTATGCAACAACACCCCTACCAAGGGTAAAAACATAACCACTAGTAGATTTTGTCTCATCTGAATCTAAAATCCAGTTAACATCACTGTGTCCTTCTAATACAGCGGGAAATCCACCATATAAAATACCATAATTCATGGTACCTCTCAAATATCTCATGATCATTAAACATCCCAGCACCAGTGATCATCTAGTAGCTGAGGTACGTGTCTCGACTAGTTGTCGGACAACTCACAGTCCTATATATGTATATATCGGTATCCATTGCAACACAGGCAGGCTCAATGACGTATATACATATACAAGCACCGAAATGCCACACAAGCATAACACAATGCCACACAGGCACATCACAATGCCACACGAGCACATCACAGTGCCACACAGGCACATCATAATGCCACATAAGCATAACACAAATGCCATATGTCTCAAGTATCAAAATCTATGCACAAATAGCTTTAAAACAAAGTTTATATAGTCAAAGCTTACATCGTGCAAACACATGTAGTTTGAAAGCATTAGCGTGCGTAAAACATGCTATAAACAGTTGTCATATTATATCAGAACACTTTAACAAAGCTGTTAGAGTAATTGCTTTCCATCACATATAGATTGGATTTTATACTTTCATAAAACAATATTAAAAAACACAAGCGGATTTTGATGCAAAATTGCATTCATGAAATGCATAATCATATTGACATACAATGCAGGCCTAACTAGCTCATGGAGTCTGCCTAGAGTGATTTCTAACCTAAAATCAGCATTATAATAGTGTAATTATAATTATCCCTAGTGCCACAATCACATGACCATTTAACCTGCACCATCATCTAATTATTTCACAAAATATTAATATTATTTCAATCACATTTACTTCTAAGTGTCGATACTAAGACCTCCACCATTACTATGGTCCTCATAGTATCCCATGAACATTTAAAATTACTTCACTAAATATTTACAGTAAATCCACAATGTTCAAAACATCAAGTGATTATTAAATTATTTAATCTATGGATTTATCCATATTCATTTCATCACAATAACATCATTACTGATTAAATTCCATCATTTCATAATCAATTCTCAGCATCTCAAATCTATGCAATTTATTATGTACTAAGTATTATCAGACCATGGAATTATCTCTCAATTTTCACAAAATATAGTCATATGTATTATTTTTATTTTCTTCATTGTCAAGTCATTAAACCATTTCCATGTTCGAAACACCTATAATATAGGCTATATAACTCAATCCTATTCCACCATATATATCCAACTTAATCTTAAATCCACACATTATCATATAATTTTTCTTCATTCATGACATTCATAAATTCTCAATGTTTACCCAATATATATACACCTAATATAGTGAGTAATAATAATAAATATATAACTCTAGCAAACAACTTAGCATATACTTCTTACATGGTTAAGAGAAAGAGATAGCATCTAAAACGTGTGAAACCTAGAAGTAATTCAATAGCTCTTAATAATTTTATTTAACAATATGCTAACATTCAGAAGCTGCCAAATTTGATTTTTTTAAAAAAAAATAAAATAAACTTAAAAAAACTCTGTTTGATGAGTGCCACTGAGTAGATCAACTATTGATGATACAATGCAAATATAAGGTTAAAAAATGTCAAATCAGATGGTTAAAATTAACCTCAGCACTATTATAAAAGCATGTCCCAATCATTATTTCTCACTTTTTAGGAGTATTTTTCTCAATTCGAGAAAAGAAAGAATCCTAATGACTTCTTCCCAGTTTTCCCGGAAAACATAGACGTAAAAGAGTCCAAATTTTATGCCGTTTTACAAGCATTTTATATTTCAACATCAAACAAGCTAAACTAAACAATTTCCAACAAAATAAGACAAAAATTGAATACAATGAAGGTGGAGAAAGTAAAAGTTTTAGCATATTTTCTCACCTACCAAAAGCTCCAATTGAAATCACCTAGAAAAATTTGAAGCTCCTGACTGTATTGTACTTGACAGGAGAGTAAATATGATATACCGCATGATGACGACCCGACTATACCCATAAAACCAAAGCTGGAAATTAAAAGCGGGATGGACAATGATGCTTCCTCGCCCATGGCTGGTTGTATCAATTGGATTTGGGATTTTTGCCCATATTTTTGAGAAGATAATCCTTAAGATTGTTGTAATTAGAAGGAACAAACAGTAGTAAAATAGCCTGAGGCGTGCTGCAATCGCACTGTCCTTAAGGATTATTTCACCAACATGTGTAATCTCCTAGGATTCAACAGGCTATTCTGGGATTGCCCAGGTAACAGGAACAACAAGAAAGAATATTATTCTAACCCAGCTGGAAAAGAAGAAAGAGCGAAGAAGCAGAAAAAGTTGTAAGGGGTGAAGAAGCTGTGTTCTAGAATCTTCTATTTATAGTAAAAAATGGATGCAGAAAATCTGTAGGAAATCATAATAAAATCGTAATAAAATCAGCACATAATCTGGAGAAAATCAAAATAGATTTTAACTAAATCTAAGAGAATATTTAATTAAAATCTGAAACAAATCTTTCTCAAAGTTTTAGAAAATTCAAAATGCTAGTATTTCAAATAAAGTTAAATAAATAATTAAATAGAAAATGAATATAGTAAAAATCTTTTTAGAAATATCGAAATATCCAACAGAAGCATGGGTCTTCCATGGCTGTTGCATAATTTATGTCCCCAACATGAAACTCTGTCAGCCTGTCCCTTTGCAAATGGAGAGTGAGGTGCCACTACATCATTTTAGACAAATGTAGGATCATAAGCTATTGATTTCAATTGGCATGATGCAGTTTTTATAGTTTTATGGAATGGGAAACGCCAAATCCATAATTAAGGTAAAATGTAATGACTCAATTTCAAATTGGGCTTTTTAAAAATCTTGTAAGTATATATATAGATGCTTGAATTTATAATTGATGTAAGAATTTTTTTTAAACAAAACAATAAAATTTTTGAATCGAATTTAATAATAATTTGTAAGATAAGTACGAATCTTTACATAAAATTCTGTTGGAAATGTATCAATTTCCCATCCCACCATTTCTTTTTGTCAGTATTTGATGACTTGTTTTTGTTAGGGTGGCCGGCTTTTGTTCTCCTACTAAGTCCCAAGTAAGCTGCTCACCAATACAAACAGGGCCACCAACTCCCACTACTGGTCAACTTTTGACAATGCTTCCCTTTTGTTTTGTTAGTTTAGACCCAAAATTCTAATCATTTTCCATTACTACAAGCTATAATTTGAAAACGACTTCACCAAATATTTTCTTTTGCTTAATTGTAAAGACATAAGTTAAGGGTCCTTTCAATTCAACTCAATTATCTTAATCTTTAAAATTAATGATCTTTGCTTCTTTCCATTTGCTAGGGATTATAGGATAACAAAGGGAAAAAAAAAGTGGGAAAAGAAGGGTTCTCTTTTGTGTTTTTATCAAAAGTTGGATTGAATGGAGAAGTTACAACTTTCCCAAAAGGCTGTGCTTATCAAGCTAATAAGGGAATAGAAAGAAAAGCAGGTAACACCTAAATCTTCTAACAAATACAAAATTTCATTGCTTCAAACTTGCAAGCAAAAGTTTTCTAATCCCATTAGGGAAAAACGTCCCACAATCAACATTTGCCCTCCCATAGAAGCGACTCTTTTGTTTTGCTTTTTTTTTTTTGCTATGTAGAGAATCAAACAAGGATATCAAGAACTCAAAAGAAAACTAAAAAAAATGTACCCTTTGACTTGCAATTCACAATTTGCAAAACAATTGACTTTTGTTGTGATTTAAAAAAGTTTTTTCTTGGAGAAGTTTAAGAAAACCAAACATTTTGCTTTTGGGATCATTTTTTTTAAACCTAACTAATCATCTATGGCAAAATCTAATGCACTTTCTTTTATATGAGGCCACATCAAAGCATTTAGGCTCTTGGCTTTATGAATGAAATGAGTGAAATATTGGTGTGATGGGAGTTAGGTCAAACTGCTTTCTAAATGTGTTGGTTTGGGTGGGTTGCCCCTCTTTTGTTGACCCCAAAAGAAAAAATAATTGGTCAAACCACTTAATATCAAGCAGTCATGAGTTCCTGCCTTTTTGAGTGATGATATCAAACGGAAATAAAGTGAACAATTAATGCATTGAAAGACATGAATGCAGATCTCAAACTAACTATCCCTAACTACCAAGATAACTTTCTTGTCTCATTGCATATGGAAACAAATTTTATAAAAAGAAATGGAAACAAGAAAGAAGAATAATTCTATTCAACTTTGCGACAATAGGAATTAAAAAAAAATGTTCATTTTTCATTTTTCCTAGATTTTGTATCAAGCAAAATTTTGAGTTAAGGAAAAAAACTACTTTCTCCTATATTATAAAACTTTACTACCATCGTTCCTTGATTCCATCATTTGAAATATGAGATCTTTACTTAAAAATGATCTTTCCTTTTTTGTACATGATTGGCTTATAAACTGAAAGGTAATTTTTTTTTATATATTTTCAATGCGTTTATCTTAAAATTTAAATTCAAGATTTTTAATATTAAACTCTAATAAAGTCTGTTTGGAACAATGAAATGGCTATTTCAATCGCTTGGGATGTCAACTTCCTTTTTTTTTTAAAGAGAAGCTCGTTGGGATATCTACTTAATCATCATTACTATGGTTGATAGCATAAATTGATTCCAAAGAGTGAAACAAAAGAAAGGATAGTAAGGTAAAATCAGTGGATCATTGAATATCCAATGGCAAACAAAAATAATACATTCAAAACCCCCCACCCAGACCACATTCAAATACCACTCACAGGTCTGTCTTCTCTGCTTTCTTCTTTCATTCATCCTTAAAATGAAGTGAACTAAAAACAGAAAGCCTTCTTCTTCTTGGAGAACCCGTTTTAATTTCTTGAAGAGATTTCTTGTTTCACCTGTTGAAGCCCAAAGGCAGCAACTCAACTTCAGAAATGGTAGCAGAAACCTGGATACTTAAAATGGGAAACCGGGTAAGTTCCAATCTTAAGCATGCCCTTCTTCTGGAGCCTTCTTCCAAAAAAAGAAACACCCAAACCAACCCAACACCAAAAAAACGTGAAACCATTGGAATCTTGTCTTTCGAAGTTGCCAATGTCATGTCCAAAACCGTTCATCTCCACAAATCCCTGTCCGAATCCGAGATCTCTAGGCTCAAATCGGAGATCTTAAAATCCGAAGGCGTTTCCAACTTAATTTCTTCTGATGAGAATTGCCTTCTTACTCTTGTTTTAGCCGAAAAGCTCGATGACTTAAACAGGGTCGCTAATGTTGTATCTAGACTAGGCAAAAAATGTAACGAAACAGCTTTACAAGGTTTTGAGCATGTTTATGGAGATATTTTGAATGGGGTTATTGATGTTAGAGACTTAGGATTTTTAGTTAAAGATATGGAAGGGATGGTTAGGAAAATGGAAAGGTATGTTACTTCGACTGTGAATTTGTATAATGAATTGGAGGTTTTGAATGAATTAGAACAAGCTACTAAGAAGTTTCAAGCAAGCCAACATGAGGAATGTAAGAGAGCTTTTGAGCAAAAGTTGATTTGGCAGAAAGAAGATGTTAGGCATCTTAAGGATGTTTCACTTTGGAACCAAACATTTGATAAGATCGTTGAGTTGTTGGCCAGGACTCTCTGTACTATTTTTGCTAGGATTCTTCTTGTTTTTGGGGAGTCTGCTTTGAGAAAGGATAGTGAATGTGGGCGGGTTTCAGGCGGGGTTAATGGGGGTTTTTGTGATCGAGAGGAAGTTGTTTCATGGCAGTTAAAACGGGTTCTTAGTAGGAGTAGTAGTGTCGGGGGTGGTCTGCCTGGGAATCTAGAGAGAGGACTGGTGGGGAAAAGTGGAGTGAGTTTGAAGCATAGAGGGATTGATTCTCGAAAGGGTGAAGTTGGGTTGTTTCGGATGGAGGATTTTGGTTTTTCATGTGG
Organism: Heritiera littoralis; assembly: GCA_031772115.1. Lineage (NCBI taxonomy): Eukaryota > Viridiplantae > Streptophyta > Magnoliopsida > Malvales > Malvaceae > Heritiera > Heritiera littoralis. The sequence continues at coordinate 490,231 of JAPDPK010000039.1, read as the reverse complement.
GACTAGTCCTGGAAAGCTTTTCTTAGATTGCCTTAGTTTGAGTAGTTCAGTTTCAAGGTTCAATGATGATGATGATAGAAGTGTTGATCATGATGAATGTAGTAGCCAGATTTCAGGTTGTTGTAGCGTTGCAAATGATGGGGAGAATAGAGAGCGGCAGAGTGGCTCTCCATCTTTTTGTCATCCCCAACTCAGGGTTCCTTTGAATGGTCAGAGGCAATCCAAGCTTGATGTGTTGAATAACGCACAATTTGGTCCAAAAAATAGATTAGCAGTATATGCTTCACCCTCCACTGTGGGTGGATCTGCTCTTGCCTTGCATTATGCTAATGTAATAATTGTCATTGAGAAGTTACTGTGCTATCCTCATTTGGTTGGTGAGGAAGCTAGAGATGATTTGTATCAGATGTTACCAACAAGTTTGAGACTGGCTCTGAGGACTAATCTCAAGTCGTACGTCAAGAATTTGGCGATATATGATGCTCCATTGGCTCACCATTGGAAGGAAACAGTTGATGGGATATTAAGGTGGCTTGCCCCAATGGCTCATAACATGATTCGATGGCAAAGCGAGCGGAGTTTTGATCAGCAGCAAGTTGTTGCTTGGACAAATGTTCTTCTTCTCCAGACATTGTATTTTGCTGATAGGGAAAAGACTGAAGCAGCTATCTGTGAGCTTCTTGTTGGGTTGAATTACCTATGTCGTTATGAGCATCAGCAAAATGCATTGTTGGATTGTGCAAGCAGTTTCGATTTTGAGGACTGGATGGAGTGGCAATCACAATATGGAAATTCCTCTCTTAATTGATTAGATTGTTAAAATTTTATGAATACCTATAGAGGTTTGCAGAGTATTTTTCTTGATCCTCAGTCTTATGAAGACACAGATAAAGGTTCAACAAGATGTTAATATCCGAGTTACTCATGGGAAAGCTTTTCGTAGTCGAAGCTTGAAGTTGATTAATGTATTTAGTTCTGAAGGTATGGGAAGTCTTTACTTCTGCTGATAGAAGTATTTTCTTTCTCTTCAGATTGTGTAAATGTTACTTTGTACATTGTTTACTAGTTCCTTACAGCCTGCACCACCTTCATGTTTGCACATCATAGTTTAATGCAATCAATTAGGGTAATTGATAATGTATTGGCTTATGATTCTTTTCAGTCTACTTGTTACTTGTTCACGCACTCCCACTGTCACGACTAATGGTTTTATTATTGATGTTTTATTCGATCTAGAGTGTTCTTTGTGTTCCTAGTTCTGAGATTATCATATTTGCACTAGATTGGGTATTTAACTGAATGGCGTGAGAGGCTTTACATAAGCATGCTCTCCCTTAAAGTAAGGGAGGATAAGGATTAAGGAGTATGAAAGTGGGTACTGATGTATCATTGTCCAAATCCGAAGCATGCAAAAAGAATATCATCATTGGTTTTAAGCACTCCTGAAGTTTCATGAAGGCTTGAGCAATGCATGTTGACTGAGTAAAAAAGGCTGGCATTTCCCACTTTAGGTGTCATTCTTTTGTTTCCTCGGATGAGGATATTCACTGATTCACATTCACTTACTAGTTTTCTGCATGGCCTTCTTTTATGCACTTGGGTTGAGTGCACCTTTGTTGCTCGGTTCACCTTTGAAGTTCACAAGATGTAATTATCCTTTTCAAATTTTCTACTTTCTGTTTTCCATTCAGCTGTCAACAGCCAAAAGATGGTTGATAATAAGATGCCATTTGTTGTTGAACAATATAAAGAAAGATAGTGGTTCATTTGGAATTGTGTGAGGAGGCTTGAAAAGGAAAATGAATGAATTTTTTTAATTTTTTTTTTATATATTTTCAAGTTTTATTTAAATGTAATCTTCTTACTACTCGTTCTTAAGAACATATTTCTTGACATTGATATGGTATATAGAATTCTGTTTTTTGGTGTAAACCACAAGGTGTCTCCATATCATATTGGGTATGAGATTAATTTACGCTCGTGTTACGTGGCCGGCGCTTGCCCAAGAAAATTTAACTTAGTAATGCTTTAAACATGAGACTTTTCGCTATAGTATATATTTAGAATTCCATTCTTGAAATGTTTCATAGAAAATTGAATTTTAGTAAAATACAAAATATATATTTTTATATTTATTGCTATCGGTAATTTTTTTTAATTTTGATCTCTATTTTTTATTTGTTATTTATAAAAATATAAAAAATAACAGATATCAAATGTAGAAAATGTTGATAAAAAAATTAATAGTCACAATTTAAATAGGACACAGAGTAATAGAGAATTTATAATAGTTTTAATATTTTCAATATCTGAAATTAAATTCTTCTTATAAGCAACTACAATGTAGCATATCCTACAAAAATGAAGAGATCGTTATTAGGGTGTAACAATATAAATTTAACTAGTTTTGTCAACAATCATATAGTTTGTTGATGGAATATTAAACCCTTAATTCTAGTTACAAGAATTCAATCCCTTTTAACTTCAAATATTAAAAAAAAATTAAAATGGTTTATGAGAGTTTGATTTAGACATTCATATTTTTTAATGATTATATTAACAAATTAGACAACATTATTAGTCAATAAAACGCCAAAAACAGGAAAGATATTATAAGATTCAAGTTCTAGTTTTATCCCAAAAAAAGTATGCGAGGAAGTGAACTCTACTGTTGTAGAATTCTGGTGGGGAAGAAGGATGAAGAGAGGAAGATTCATTGGGCCAGCTGGTTATAATTAACACAGCAATGCTTGCTAAGCTATGCTGAAGATTGCAAATGTGTCCTGATGCTTTGTAGGTGAAGATGATGAAAGGAAGTTATTATCCTAACAATTCTATATGGGTGGCAAGAGCTTCTTGCAGCTGTGGCTAATAAAGTTAAAAGTTTGTTCAGTATTAGAGGTGGAAGCTAATGCAGTAAAAGAAGGGATTATGTTTGCTGAAAACCAAATGGTCTTGGATGAGCAGGAATGCAGACAAAGCTATTGATTGGGTAGCAAACCAAACTGGGTTTTATTAGCCCATATTCTTTAGTTCATTTATAGAGACAGTGTATGTTTATGCATTTTTGGGATATTGTAGTGATGAGATGTATCTGTTGAAAAATTCATGAAATAATATGAGGTTTCTGGCAAAAAAGAAAGTTTTACTTATCAATGATTTGGAAAATTTCAAAATGAAAATCACCTTGAATTGAAATCATTCTTGAGCTATAAATAGTTAAAACCAAAATTTATGAAAAAATATGATTAAAATTTTGAATTTCACAAACAGAATAAAAATAATTAAAATATGACCCATCAAATATATTTATAAAAAATTATAAATAAATATAATCTATAAACAATAATATTTGTTTTTAATTGTGAGATCAAATTAAGTACTTTAACACTGGGCCTCGGAGAAACCCAATAAAAGCCCAAATCCTAAATGAGTTTGAAAAACGAAAACAAGAATGAAGAAATCGCCACCTCCCATCACAAATTTCGTCAGCCTTTTTTTTTTTTTGGGAATTCTAAATACAATCAACAAAATACTAAACACAACCTATTTACTAAATAAAACTTACCTTTTTTTATTTGTTCTAAACATAACCTAATTATTTATTTAATTCCTAAAATACCCTAAACCCAACCAAATACAACCTATCCTGCCAGCAACCTGCTTCTCTGGTTTCTTTCTTTCCTGTTTTCACTTTTAATTTCCACCTATTTTTCCAGTAATTATCATCAAATTTACGTTTTTTTATCGATTTATAAGATAAAATCTTCTGCATTATTGATTTTATTTGTGAATTTGTTGTTTTTGCATAAAATATGTAGAAGAAAATGAGTTGAAATCGTGAACACGAGCTTTACTGAAGTGAAAAGCCATGAGGATTTCGGGCCTCACAGCAGTTAACTACCGTGAGGCTTTCAAGCCTCATAGCATATGGATCCTATGAGATAAAATGGTTATTTCATTTAAAGATAATAAAAATTAAAAAACAGAGATTGTGTCCAGCCAAATCTCGGTTGTAATTTTTTCAGTAATCATCATCAAATCTACATTTCTTCATCGATTTATAAGATAAAATCTTTTACATTATTGATTTTATTTGTAAATTTGTTGTTTTTGCATAAAATCTATAAAAAAAAATGGTTTGAAAACGTGAATACAAGCTTCACGATAATAAAAAGCCATGAGAATTTCGAACCTCATGGCATATGGATTTCGTGAGGCAAATGATCATTTCATTTAAAGGTAATAAAAATTAAAAAATATAAATTGTGTCGGGCCAAATCTCGATTGCCATTAGATACTTTTTTTTTTCTTTCTTGTATTGCCATCGGTGAAAAGTTTTTGATAATTTATTAAAAGCAGATTCGATAAAAGGGAGTGGAATTAAGCAATGAGTTATAGAAGGTTAGTTTTTTTCTTTTTTACATGAAATCTGTTCATCTCTAACTTTTTTTTTTTTTTATATATTTAAACATCAATATGATTTCACAGGAATCAGATTTTTGGTTAAATTTTTCTAGGCATTTTCCCTCGCATTTTGCTCGAATTACAGCTTTGCCTAATGCTGTTTCTATTATCTGTTAATTACTTGAAGTATTTTAAACATTAAATTGATGAATCATTCGAAAATGTTGGAACTGATGAAATTAGTAACAGAAATGAGCTTCATTTTTTTCCTTTTGAAGGCTTTTCTGATTTCAGCTTCTTTTGAATTGTCGCTTGGTTTGATCCCTTAGGTTTTAGGGTTTTTGATTTGGCCTCTAAGAATAATCCTCTCCTGATCCTTAAATTAAAAGCAGTTAATTTAGTTGATTCGTCTATATTCCTTGCCTAAGATAAGAACTGTAATCCTAGGATGATCCTCTGTTTCAACTGTTCATCTTTCTGCTATTTTCTTTGATCTGCATTGTCTTTGTTTATTTCCGTACTCGCTGGATTAATGTTGCACTTGCTATGAAAATTCATGATTGATTTGCTCTCAGTAGCTGACTTTTGATGTTTTTCCATAAAAAATTCCTCCCAATCTATCTTTCATGCATGAAGTGTTTGTATATTATAAATGTTGGGTTCCAGTCATTTTTATTGTGATGACAGGGGTTGAGACTTCTTGTATAAGTTCCTAATCTGTTTCTGGATGTTTGTACTCCCAATCGAGGTTCTCATTTCATTTTCTTTTCTGGATGGACCTGATAATCACTGACTCTAGTTTCAAATTGTAGACTCATGTTTTTATCTTTTATGTGGAAACATGGATATGATTTCTGATGCTTGCAAAAGTTCATCATCTTTCTTTCTCCTCTTGTATTTTTGCAACTTTGTTAACAGATTCATTTGTTGAACTAGGACAAGTTAGTAGTACTACTTTATGGCCTTATTTTATATGTTATATATTCAAACTCTGCACATTCTCTTACCCAATTTTCCTTTGTTTTTTTAGTCCCTTTTGCTAAGTTTTTGCGGTCCATTATGTATTATCCTTTTATTTGTTATATTGATTCATCTTTTGATCTTTTCTACATTATGGCATGATCACTTGTTGTTTAGGGATCATCGCTCTTCAAAATCGGCTCTATTTGATGGCTTCGATAAGCTTGAGGAGGGTGGTCTCAGGTCCTCTTCATCTTTCTCTCACGAAATTAAGGAGCATGACAATGCTAAAGCTATAGACAGCTTGGAAGACAGAGTTGCTTTTCTGAAAAGAGTAAGTTCTGTTAAAGAAGATTAACTCGTAGTTTTGTTGATTATTTCCGTCTTTTAAAACGTTAAATATCTGTCTGATCCTTTGCATAATTTCAAGTTTAGGTGAACTTACCATTCTCTTGTGGACAATTTAGATGCTTGAGTTTTATGGGGTTGGCATTTAGGACATCTGGCACTGGGAGTTCCTTCATGCAGTTATATAGCATGCATCATAATCTAGCACCACACACACAAAGACAAAAAAATAAATAATAATAATAATAATAATAATAATAATAATAGAATAAAATAAAATAAAATATAAGTTAAAAAATACAATCATAATCAAGTTTCTGAAAGCTCAAGCAGATCCGTTCAGAAAATCTATAACGTACATTAGCTGTTATTTTGTGGGCTACTGTATATGTTGTAGCATATATAGATGCATTAGCATGGAAATGCCAGGGTCAACTACAGCAATGCATGTATGGGACAAATGTTATGTGAAGCAGTAAAGGGAATGCCAACTTTCCACTTGACAGCCTTTTCTCTCTACTTCTTTTCTCCCAGTCACTGTGATAAATCATAAGCACCTAGGAAGTACTGGGATAAGTGCTTGAGGGTTAAGATGTTGAATTTGAAGCACATTTAATGAGCCCCTTAATGGCAATATGCATTGGTTATTTTACCTCTTTGCTGTTCACACCAGTTTTTTCATCGCATAGTCCAGCCTAAAATCTTTTTTTTGTTCACGTATTTATGGACCCGTGTGAGTGTGCTCGAAGTCTTGTGCACCTGTACTTGCAGTTACTTGTACTGTGAGTTATTGTATCAGTTTTTCTTCAATAAAAACAAAATAGATGAAGGAAAACGTTCTGAAATTTTATGGTTTATACTCTTTTGACCTGCTTTTGATATGAATAAATTCTTTATAGTTAACAGGTGATATACATGATGAGGTGGAGAGCCATAATCGTTTGCTCGACCAGATGGTACGTTGGTTGCGGTTGTCATGCCTCAAACTTCAGTGTTTCTGAAAACAATCTGTTTCTTGTTTTTTATGGATTTTCTTGTAAATCAGGGCAACGGAATGGATGCTACAGGAGGTATAATGTCAGGCACCATGGATCGGTTCAAGAAGGTATCTAAACAAGATTTCTCTACTGTTTTAGCTTCATGTTGTTGAAATTTGAATTCTATTGCTGATAAAGACATGGCTAAATATGATGAGTTTAATGCTGTTTAGGTGTTTGAGAAGAAGTCCAATTGGAGAATGTGTACATTGGTGGTGGGCTTTGTGGTTTTCTTCTTAATTATATACTATCTCATTAGGTAAATGGCTTAATTAGTTTATTACTGTTGATTCCAAAACTCATGCTTTGTCTTTAGCATATGCTTTTTTTTTTTTTGAACTTCATCTGCTGTGAAGATGTTTATCTGAAGCATGATTTAGGTACTAAAGTTGATTGCATGCTTAGTTGCACCTACTATCTCTCATTTAAGTTGGTCAGAAATGAAATATGAGGAGTTGGAATATTTTTATTTTCAAGTGATTAAAGGCATTCTTTGAATGTTGTAACTTGTAAGAAAAGTTTTCACCTGAAATGATATCATCCACTCCACAAACTTATTGTAACATCTTTGCCTAAACAATTTTGACTAGATATGTGCCAAAAAAAAGAATCATTAATTTTCCACAAGTCACTAAGGAAACTAGTTTTTCTTCTTGTTCTGGAATTGATTGTAGATCCTCTTCTTGTTCTGGACTTGATTGTAGATCCTACTTTCTAGAAGCGTTAACTGAAGAGAGCTTAAGATAGTTGATGGTCTAACCACTTTCTTTTCTGATAATTTTGAATGTCATGCTAAATACATGCAAGGAGAAGAGAACCCTCTCTAAAATTTCATACTTGCTATTCTTTTTTTTTTTGTTACAAGAGGAATATTAAATAACACATACTTGCTATTCAACATGGTATGGATTTGTGTCATACATGTGTTTATTCAAGAAATGAGGAATAAAAAAAAAACCAAAAATGACATAATGGAGCAATGCTTGAATGAATCCATGCTGTTGCTGATAGTTTTCTCTATGCAGGATGCTTAGATATGTCCGTAGTTGAATAAAACAAAAAATTCTTGAAGCTGGAAATTCAATATCAGGGCAACAAAATCCTTTTGTTTTTCCGAGAATCTGTCACCGCTTGCCGTTTGCTGGCGTGGTTGCCCATTGACATGAAGAAACTCCAATTGCCGTTTGACTGATTGAAGGCCGAAGGCGGCGATCCACATTTGAATTTTGTAATGTCGATTTCACCAAACTGTTTTTGACCAAAGAAAGAAGCCAAAAATGTGAATGAAACAGAGGAAAATGAAAGGATTGGAATTTAGTAACAGTTTATTGTAGTAACTTGTATGTGAACATCTTGACAAATGACAATGTTACATCAGCCCCTATTTATAAAGACGTTTTCTTGGAATATTGCATGGAAAATTTTGTTCCTAAAGCCAACTTGTTCTACCCGTTCTTGTTGAAAGAGTAACGTCAAAGCTTGCTTTCCCTGACGGTTTCTTGTAGTATTTTAAACTGCATTCTCCATTTGCTTTGTGTTTAAATAAACCTTCATTTCAAATAAAAAATTATGGGTGAATAAAAATTGATTGAAATTAACTTAATCGATTAAAATTTATTTAATTTGGTTCAGTAAATTAATTTCGAGTTTAACTCAATTTTGTAAGTTTGTTTTTTCGGTTAAGTTTGTGCTTAAATTCTAAATCAAGTTGACTAAATTAATCGATCATTTTTAAATATATTGTATAACATAAATAATTAAAAATTATATATCATATATAGAACCGACTTTTTTTTATGCAAGAAGGTTTTTTTTTTTTTTGTGATGAGAAGTTGAGTTTTAAAACTCATTAGAAAAAACCACATTTAATTGCTCACTTTTATATAAAACTGATTTATGTTTGTAAGACCCGAATTTTATTATACTATATACCATATTTGTACATGATTTATAGTGGAAATAAATTCTTTTAGTAAAATTAAAGAAAACATTTAAGGTGAATTTTCACTTTTTATTTTAAGTTATGGAAATTAATATTGATAAAAAGGTTAAAATAATGTCTATGGTATGAAAGCATTAAATGAAAGTGTGAAAGGGATTAATGGTAATAGGACAAACAAGGGTCCAGCCAATTTCTTGTGTTGAGAAATTCTTCAAGAATTAATATACTACAAAACAAAAGAAAAGAATGAGATGAAAGTCAATGATAGTGGCTGGAAGTGGCTTGGTGTGGAGAGGAAGAGAGAAAAGTCAATGTAAGAAGTTATAAGTGGACTACACGCCACCTTGCTTCCTGTACAAATTGGGTGAGACATTTAATGGCAAAGAGGAGCAAGTCAATAATAGTAGTTGCTGGAAGTGGCGTGGAGGGGAAGGAGAAGAGAAAAGAAGAGAAAATTAGTCAAAAATGTGTAGAGATTTCTTTCCATAGCCGTTCCATAGTTGCAGTTTTTCCACAAGCTTTTAATGCATGAAAGACGTGAAGTGATGAAAGAAAATGGGATAAGAACAGGTGGTAGGCTCTAAGTAGAATTGGATGGCTATATAAGAAGGAAGACATGAGAAAAACCAACTTAGCCAACTTCATTCTCTCCAAAATCCTTCTCGCCCATTCTGTTGCTCTGCAAGTTCATCTTTTGTTCCTCCGTTTTTCTCATATATGAGCCATGAAAATTCATCCTTTAGTTAGCCAAACCTGTCCTGCAGTGTTGAAGAGCTAAGGAACAAGAGAAGTAAAGTTAAGTGAGGCAGAAAAGCACTATGTTCTGGAAGTGCAACTTAGTTAAGGTGAGTTCCATATTTTTATGGTTCTCCTGATATTTGATGCTAGATTTCTATGTTTTACAATGTAATAAACATAGATATAGCCTGGGTTTAGTTAAATATTGTTGAATATATAAGAAACTAGATGAAAAAATAACCAAGAATGAGTAAGGAAACCTAATGGGCGAACAGAATTTGCTTGCCAAAATGGGTGAGTATTCGCCAAACGGTTGAGGCGAACTCAAGAGATGTATGAGGCGGCGACACACATGTTCGCCAACTCATTGGATAATCAGACAATTTTCGAACGGGCGAGGGCGAATGGTGAGGACTATGATCACCCAAAATGTGTGGAATTAATGATCGCCAATGAGGCGAGTAGGAGACAAAGAGGTTGCCAAGTGTTATTCAATTCATGGGCGAGTCCATCTCCGAATGAAAGCCACAAATGGCGAACTGAGAAGAATGAGCATGGCGAGTTGAGTTGAAGTGGGGCGAGCTCCCATGTTGGGCGAACTCCCATGTGTAAGCCAATAGAAGAATGGCTAGGGCGAGTACTATCATGCCTCGCCAAAAGTGTTGGAAATATTCGAAAATGAAATTATTAATAGAATTAATAAATTATTTGCAGCCGGGAGTGAAGGACTTGGTAAAAAGTGATCGGGAAGGCGATCGGGAAGCAAGGCTTCATCAGATGAGGTAAGGGAGATGTGTGTGAAGTGAATGCATGTCCTGTGGAGTTAAAATTTTACAAAATTATTGAGAAATTGTTTTGTTTTATAACATGCATTATTATGAAAAATTGTGTGCTTGGGCGAACTGGTAAAACGGCAGGCGAGTCAAGTGGGCGAGCTCTCTTTTATGATATTTGATATCTTGGGCGAGTAGCTCTGTTTTAAGTAGAAATCCGGACGAGCCAATGTGGCGAATCCTTTTTATGTTATTTTGGGGCGGGCGACCCCTGTTTTCATGGTGGGCGAGTTGACCATGGCAATGCCATAAAGGACGAGCCTTGAGGGCGAGCCAGGTTAACTTGTTTTAGTCGCTAAGGACTGGCGGACGAACACTAGTTCACCATACTTGGCGAACTGATCATGGGCGAACTGATTTATGAGTATTTTCTCAACGAAAAATGAATTATTTTAAATATTTTGAAAATAGAAATATGAAACCTTTTTGGGGCGAGTTGACCAATGGGCGAGTTGACTATTGGCGAGCTGACTATGGGCGAACTAGCCATGGGCGAGCCAGCTTAACTCGTGCCTTTCTCACACGGAAATTGTTGAGATTGCGGGCTGTTTTACTATTTTATAAAACCTTTTGGAAATCAAATCATTTTGTGGAAATGATAACATGAGTGAAATAATTCCATAAAGGTTTTCATGAGTTATAAAAGTGATTTTTGAGACTTTAGGCCCTGAGTTCATGCTTTATTATTCATGTAATTGCGTGATCCACCTGGGGAGGTGGCTCGGGTCAATGGACCAACGAGTGCACCTCAGGGCGTCACAAGGCTGATGGACTCGTCAAGTCATCAGCGGTCTTGAGGTCACTTGGCAAGTGAACCCGAGGACCACTTATAGATTATGGCCATAGATCTAGCAGATATAGTCGTGAGGGGCGGTGGCCTACGGGTGCACCCCGAAAGCGGACGACTTGTGTTTCTGGGGGAACAATCAGAGCATGATTTAATTGTTGCCTAATCTCAACTTATTGATTTCTGTTTACTGAAAGGGTCTATTGAATCCTGTTGAAGTTAACTATATTCATTGTTTTCCTAATGGGTTGGATTGTTGGGATAAATAAATTGTTTTAGAAATATAGCGTTTATTTTTATAAAGCAGCGTACACCTTCCTTATTGAGCATATTGTCGCTCACTCCTTATTTTTTCACTCCACAGATCATTGATTTTGGACTAAACAAATTACCTTCCAGAGATTTGATACCTAAGGTATGTTGTATTCTTTTATATATTTAGAAAAAGGGTACAATACTACTTTAAATAGAAGGGAATGTATAAATATCTCTTAAAGAAACAATTTGATAATTCATATTTTCATATTAGTACTAGGAATAAAAGTACTAATTCTTAATAAGTGTTAGGATTTGTTAAGTATCACAGACAGCCCAACCGATAAGTGAGTGTGATTAATAAGTGAATATTATGCTATACTGTGGATTTGGGATGTTACAATGTTAATAGGTCATTTAGGTACAAACTAAAAATTAAGAGCTTAGTTGGATACTCAAATTCAAGTAAAGGGCTTATTTGAGTATAAATTAAAATTTAAGGGTTTTTATGAATATAAGTAAAGTGTAAAGGTTTATTTAAATAAAATGATAGAGTTTATAGATTTATTATTATTATTTTAGCCTTAATTTTATTAATGGAAAATTAAGATATAGCAGTTAGTCCAATCAAACTCACCCTAAGTTCTTGTAAGAAAAGCAAAGCCACACGCCTTGGATGCTCCACATTTGCTTTCGATGGTTGACTCTCCCATTGTTGTTTCACTTTATCGGATTTCCCTTGTCATCAATCTCTCTCTCTCTATATTAGATTAATTGGTCTAAAAATTATTAACATGTATTCAGTTATATATAGATTAATTGGTCTAACTAAACAATAATGTACAAGTTTTTCGTATGAAATATATATTTACAACTTCCCAAAGTTAATGATATAATTGGATAATAATATATATTTATATAAAAACTATTGCTTGGTCTAATCGTTATCTTTTTTTAAAATGAATTAAATATATGAATGGATTTCCCAAAAACAATATGTACACACACATGATAATTAATTAAAATTAATTAAAATAAAATGAAAATTAATTCTATTTAGATGAGTTGCTAGGTCGTCGGTTGTGGGGAGCATCAAAATCATAACCCTAATTAAGATAATGATTTAGGCAATTTATAGGGTTACTCATATGACTAAGGAATCTAGCTAGCTTCTCTAATGGCTTGCAACCCAGCACCATCAGCTAGATTCCTGTTCTAATTTAGTTAAGTGTTTTTTTTTCCACTAATTCATTTGAATTGGTTGATTTCTCTTCAATAACTTTTGATTATAGGAGCTAACAAATGAAAATAGATCTTCTTCTTCTTCTTCTTCTTTTATGTGATGGATGAGGACAATGAAATAAGTCAAAGACTGGATTCTATAAATATTGTGTAAAGCTGGTGATGACTATGTGGGGGGGTAGTGGATTATTAGAGGATTCGTGAATTAGCTAGTAGTAGACAGCAAAGCTAATGCTAATTAATGCTAATGGGCGAGTTTGATCAAGTTGTGTGTTAGACTTTAGTTGTTGCCAGTTATTACAAAATCACATTCTTATTTTGCCCAACTTGCACAAATTTCAATCTTCTCTTTCCAATTCCAAGTTTCCACTGCTTACTCCGTGAAGCCACAAGTAAAATATTGAAAGCCACCCAAGAGCACGTAGATCAGCTGGCAGGGGACTGTTTTAGTTTAACCAGAGGTTTCGAGTTCGAGTCCCTAGGTATGCAGCTGTGTTAAAACTCTTGAGGGAGAGCTTTGCGCCTTTTGGGTCTGCCCGGCTCGAATCCGGATTAGTCCTATACCAAAGTATGGGGATACCGGATGGTCTAGACCAAAAAAAAATATTAAAAGCCAACGTTTGCCACAAGTTTACCTTTGGCTCAGCCAGTGTAGCATTATATTTTCATATATGTAGCCAAAACATTGAAACTGCTCTTATTTAAATTTTTAGTTGCATTTTTTTAAGGGTTGTCTTTATTAATGTATGCAATCACTATAGCTGGACCTTATTTATGAGGCTAATTTTGTATTGTGCAATCAAATTTATAAATAAAAAATTATTTTATGCAAAGTTGGACTTAAATTATCACATACATGCCCTTTTATTTATTATTTAATTTGTTAGATTTTTTAAATATACTCTAATAGAGTATGTATGATAATCTATTAATTTAATGAGTGTAATCTAAAAACTTTAATAATGATATATTAATTATATTTTTAAAAAATAAAAATGTCATTAAAAGTGCAAAAATAAGGCAGCTAAATTAAAGACTTTTGACAATACTAATGAAAAATATGTACCAAAGGTCAAAATTCTTGTAGTGTATAATTCATGGATATATCACATTGAATTGAAGTTTGTAGATTAAATAGCAATGAGACCTTGATTTAGTGGTAAAGATGATGCTTTAAAATTTGAAGTTTTAGATTCAAGTTTCAACGTGTGTGAACTTGAGCTTAGTTATATACTATAATTAAGTGATTTAGATATGGTTAGAAGTTTTAGGAAATTATGATATTAATTCTCGCTCATGCTTCGTGATTGACGCTGATCTAAAGGAATTATGATTATGACTTTTTATGTTATATACCTCTTATAATTTAAAATTATAGATTACATAATCCTAAAATTCGTATAGAGAATGGCAACCTGCCTCAGTGTTACAAATGATGATACCGATAACTGAAACAATTAATCATGGGCTTTAGATTTGAGTTGATCATGCCAACATTAAATTTGACTAATTAATTATTTTAGCTTTATTTGGTTTGTTGAAAAATGATTTTGTATTTTTTGGCGTTTGGTTGCAAAAAATTGATTAATCAACCTAAAATGACTTCCTGATCAACGAAAATTAGACATAAATACTAATTTAATAAATAATATATTTATTATTTTAATAATTTACTAATATTTAATTTAAGGTATAATGTTTTTATATTTTATTTGCAAATATTTTTATATTAACATTTTAATAATTAAAATAGATAATACTTTTATTATGATTTTAATAATAAATACTTCCAATATAAAAATAATTATTAATAGTATAAATAATTTTTATATTTCAAAAATAAATACCAGTATATTATTAATATTATATATTAAAACAATAATATTACTTCAAAATTTTTAAAAATATTAATGTAAGTACTAATAAGTAGTTTCCTTTTAAATGTTTAATATTCTAATATTTTAATATTAAATATTATTTTCAAAATATAATTAGTTTAATAATAAATTAATTAACAAATGATAAATAATTTTAATATTTTATTAGTTTTGTTAATCTCTTTATATAAAAAAAACAACCAAACAATAAAAAATAATTTTTATTGATTTATCTAAACAACGAAAAATATTTTATTTTCTAAAAAATGTAAACTTTTTCTAGAAATAATTTTCAGCAAACAAAACAGAGCTTTAATTTTTTGTTCATAAAGAAGCACAAAAGGGAAGGAAGATTCGAATATCTTAAAGAAGAGTAATAACCGTTAGACTCAAACTTTAATCATTTAATCACTTTAGTTATATCATGTACAATAAAGAAGAAATTTTTTTCCAATAATTATTGATAGAATATAGATGAAATTAAAAAGAATCTGACATTATTATTATGATGATTACCTACGAAAATTATTCTATCATTAAATACAAAGTGGGACTAAAAAATGGCACGAGGATCTTGGTATTTATCTAATGCAAATAATACCGATACACTTTTGCGCCATCATTTTTCTTCTGATTAAATTAACTTTAGATATGGATGAATGTATATACGTTTAAATCACTTGAAAAGAATGAGATCAAACCTAGATAAAATTTGAGAATACTCGTAGCAATATTATAAAAAAATAACCATCGATATATGCTCTCTGTGACTATTAATAGTGTCATTGTAGCTAGCTAACGTCTGCCTCTAAAATAGTGTAGCAAAATGAAAAAAAAAAAAAATAATGTCGATGGCAAGCAACCTGTACTAGTGTCACAGGCTGCAAGCTTGGTTGAATCACGCCTGCAGACCTTATTCACGATTGTGCATATTGGACCTGGATTGGTGCGCGGACTGTCACACTAACATATGACGTCCATATCATACAGCCATGCTGTACTTAGCCTTTCTTGCTGTATCAACTAAAAAGATGATGTTGCCCATAGCCAATAATTTTACCATTAAACACTTTGCAACTTGCTCAATAAAAAAATAAAAAAAGAAGAAGCAAGCAGCCCATATTCTTTATTCAAACTTAAATGTGTACTATCATAACTATTATGTATGTTTAAAGGAAAAAGACTCAAGGCCTAACCTAAAACCAAACAAAACTGTAGAAATCATGGACTCAAGATTATGTGCAAACTACAAGGAAACTAAAAAAAATGCATGGAAAGGTTGTGAGCAACCGCTAGGAGTTCAACTTCACTACCACCTCTCTTTCAAACTTCTTGTAATTCTTTTTCTTCTCTCATTCGCTTCCTCTCATACGTTGGGGCACGAGAAAACGACGTGCTGCCCAGCTGCCCACGCTCACGCCTCCCCACAAAACCCTAATTTCCAAGGCCCCCTCTCTCTAAAGGAGAGCTCATTTTTACCTATCAAAAACAGACACATAATTAAGATTATTATATATTGAGGGAGTAAAATCGAAGCAAGGAAAATAGGTATTTACATCTAAAAATATTCATTCATTACATTGAAAATGAAAATTTTAAACTTTATAAATAAAAATAAGATAATTACACATACTCATTTTATTTATTTATTTTTTTAAATTTTTTTAAATATATGTCATTATTTTAATCTTTGAAACTTAAAAACTTTAATCACGGCTTATTAAATAATAATACATCAAGAACTAATTAGATATATAATATAATATATTAAAATATTAAGATACACACGCACTTAGTAGCTCTCCAAATCGAAACACAACACAGTACTTCTTCCTAGAGAAAGAAAGTAACATTTGATCCAATCTTGTTTTAAGTTTTTGACTTTTTGTATAGTTTTTTTTCTTTTTGTATAGTTTTTTTCTTTTGCTCTTTTAAATACTGAAAAATTTATCTCCCACTGCTTTAGTTTATTCTTTCTCTTTCTTTCTTTCTTACACTCTTTTTCTTCCTTTCTTTCTTTCTTTCTCTGTGTTTGATGCTATCAAGGGTTCTTAGTTTTTCATCAAGTATTTCTGGGTCGTTGATCTTGTTGATTCATCTTCACCGGAGATTAATTGGTTCTCTTTTATTTTCCTCTCTCTTTACTTGATTCCCAGTTTGGAATTGCATCTAATTCTATCCTTCTTGCAACTTCTCATATCCCTTGTCTTATCAGTACCTATCCTACTACAACGATACAACTCTTTGTTTCTTCATCAAAGATCAGTTATGTCAAGGTATAACAGGTAGAAAGAAAACCCTGTTGAGGCAACTACAGCGAACCCTTTTCTTTCTTGTCGATTTCTCCTTAATTTTAGCTCCCTGATCTCAAAACCCTTTAATTAAGTTGTTAGAAGAAACTAAAAAGGTCGAGCAATTCTGCTTTTTGTTTTGCTTGTTTGTTGGATTCAAGTTGCAACTATGGCGAATCCTTGGTGGGCTAATCAGGTGAGTTTGGCGGGCATGGACCCGGCAGGCAATTCACCAGCCTTAAACAAACGTGACCTTGAAATTTCGATGAACGACACAAGCAAAAACAGAAGCAACGGCGGAGATGATGAAGATGAAGATAGAGACACCGGCGACGAGCCTAAGGAAGGGGCAGTTGAGGTTGGAAATCGAAGACCCAGAGGCCGTCCTCCAGGCTCCAAAAACAAGGCTAAACCACCCATTTTTGTCACCAGGGACAGCCCCAACGCGCTCCGTAGCCATGTCATGGAAGTCGCAAGTGGTACTGATGTTGCTGAAAGCATAGCCCAATTCGCTCGGAGACGACAACGTGGGGTTTGCGTGCTTAGCGGCAGTGGGTCCGTAGCAAACGTTACACTAAGACAACCCGCCGCACCTGCAGCTGTGGTTGCTCTTCATGGAAGGTTTGAAATTTTGTCTTTGACCGGGGCTTTTCTCCCGGGACCAGCTCCACCAGGCTCAACAGGGCTCACTGTATACCTAGCTGGTGGTCAAGGACAAGTTGTCGGAGGAAGTGTTGTTGGTTCATTGATCGCAGCAGGGCCTGTTATGGTCATTGCAGCAACATTTGCAAACGCGACTTATGAAAGATTGCCTATAGAAGAAGAAGAGGACGCTGGCAGTGCTGGCCATGGCGGACAGATCCAAGGAGGAGCCACCAATTCGCCACCAGCAATCGGAAGTAGCGGCCCGCAGACAGGTCTGCCTGATCCATCTTCACTTCCAATATATAATTTGCCTCCTAATCTCCTCTCGAATGGAGCGCAACTAGGGCACGAGGCCTATGCTTGGGCGCATGGGCGGCCACCTTACTAATAAATGGAGGGCAGCTTTATATATAAGAGAATGATGAGACTTAATTTTCTTTAGATCTTACAAAAATGCTGTGTTTGTATTTAAGCTTTAAAGCTAGAGAGATTGGAAGAAAATAGCAAAAAAAGAGGGGAATGTGAAACAAGAGAGGATTAGACTTTGGGTGATCTCATTGTATATTAAACTCTCTCCCTTTCCTTTTTTTTTGGTTACACTCTCTCCCTTTCCTTTGCTTCTTTTTCTGTATGAAATAAAAGATGATTTTAGAGAGTACTCTTTTAAATTGTTTTCCCCCTTATCCTCCAATTTAAAGTATTGATATGAATCGTTCATTTGAGCTACTAGTGATTTTCTCCCCTTTTACATAATTTTCTTGGCTGGGTTACTAATTTTATTTATTTATTTATTTTCATTTGATGCTCAGTACATTAACACAATCTCTTTGACTATGCATATGACGGATTAGACAGATAACTATTACTATATATATATATATATATAAACATTTATTATTTATACTGCTGCAGGGGAAAACAGCATCATGTTATTACAAATATTTATTATTTGTGTTTAGCTAATCAACAGCATTAATCATTTTTAATCTCTCTGCTTTATGCCTCGGTTAATAATTAATCCCACTTTTTGCACAGATGATGAACTGCTTTCAAGGGACTTCCTAAATTTCATCCCATGTTTTTGTGTTTGATTTTGTATGTTGGCAGATAAGGATCAGTGCTTACATAACTATTTATTTATTTATAGGTTTGCTTGTGTCTGTATATCTTTGATACAATTAATTTGTAGTAAAATAAAAGCAACCACAAGAGATTAGTTTATGCTATCAGCAGAATGCGAAGGAAATCAAATCAAATACTCGCTATTCTTCACAAAGAACATAAAATATAAATGTATTTATAAACTTTTTTTTTTTTGTCTGGTGGTGTAGGCTTTTTTTCTCTCTTTTTTTTTGTTTTGTGAATTTATAATTGTTTTTCTAAAAGAGCAGCATGTCTTTTTTCTGTTTTAATTTTCTCTATAAAACAACTGGTAGTTTATTTTTAAAGTTATTATTATTGTATAGTTTAATTAGTGCAACTTTTACATCAAAAAAAAAAATTAGTGCAACTTTACTCAAAAAGCATGTTGGAGTTAGAGACGCATAGCCATATGTCCATATGTAATAGAATAACCCAGAAATAAGTGGAAAAAGAGACATCTCCCAGAACTGGTTTAAGTTTTTAGTCAAATAATTTGATCTTTAATTGTTTATGAACGTTAGTAATTATTATTAATTTTAAACAAAAAAAGGGTTTTTTCCGAGACATTCCTTTATTTTTTTTCTATTAGCATGCATTTCCCCGACGCCTCCTGCATCGCATTTACTACACCGGCATGTCTCACCCAACCAAAGCAGCCAGCTCTTCCATTGCAGTATATATAGCTCTTGTCTTGTGTTGCCATTTTTGGGGAATTAATTAGACCAATTCTTTATTTTTTATTTTTTCTTTTTTTGCTTACAAGGGAATTAGACCAATTCTTTACATCCCCTTGCATTCACTCCTTTTAATATTGTTAATAACCTCAAAAGTATTGAATGGGATGTCTCAATCTTCTGGATCACAAATTTGTTAGTAGAATAAATATTGAATATATTTCTCTCTCAAATATTTACTTAGATAGAAGAATGTTTAGGTTTTGTTTGATAGAAGAGATGAAAAGTGGTTATGATGGAAAATTTATTAGTTCAAAGGTTAAGTTTTATAACTACTTTATCATTTTATAATTTAACCATTGGATTTATAAATTTTCTTTCAAGATCAACTTTGTTGATTCAACCTCTAAGAAAAAAAAACAATGATTTCAACCCCATTTGTATTTCATTAAAAATATTACAAATTTGAGAGAAAGCAGTACTATTATTTTCTGGCCTTCTTTACAAATGGCTTTCTTATATAAATACGTTCTCATAAATATTAATGCAATTGGTAAAGCAAGGAACTCTTTTTTCTTTTTAGTTAAGGTTCGATTCTTGCATAGGAAGTATTTCAGAAGAAAATTTTGAAGCATTTCAACATTTTACGAAAGTGTACTCTTAAAATCATCTAAGAAAGGGATATTAGATTCAAACAAAATCCGAAAATGCCATGTAAAAAAATGTTAATAATTTGAAAAGTTTTATCCTTGCAACACATGCTTGCTTTCTTTCATTTAAAAATTCAATTGATTAAATAATTTTGGGTCACTTGAGTCACGGATTTGATATATAAATAAAAAAATAAAATGAATTAACTATTATTTTGTTGTAATTTTGTAGATATTCTTAACTAGCACATGATCAACTTTATGAAAGAAAAGGCCAACCATTCTTCAAATTTTCTAAGTGCATTCATAAAACTTTATATTTACGTAAAAAAATCATTTATATGATATAATTTACTTATTTAGTCTTTTGTTTTATATATAGTGATTATGTAACATATCCAATTCACAAAATTTTATTAATGGTCTCTTTATTAAATTATTTTCTAAACTGAATTAACAAATTAACAAAAGTCCTCGTACAAAAAATTAGTGTTTAGCTATAAAATTCAACAATTGTCATATGTATGACAAAATATATTCATATAAGAAGACTTATTCCTTCCCAGCTTCTAGCCACCTCCTCCAGGTCTTATTCTATTAATGGTGAGCAGATTATCTTATTTTATGTTTGGAATATTAGTCTATAGATAATATTAGGAAATTCATATGACAATTCCCATTTCCCACTTTGAAATCATTTTAATTTCTATTAAAAGATTTTTCTCAAAAAAAAAATCTATTAAAAAATGACTATTACTCTATATATAATTAGATAGGTAATTACACTATAGGGCACTTGAAATTTTTAAATTTCAGCAAAAAATGATTGAGATTCCGATATCTAGACCAAGGGAAAAAACCGAAAATAGATAAAATTTAGTTAATGGCAATTAATTGTTTAGTCAACGGAAATTAATTTATAAGGACCTAGATGGCTCTAGATCTAGATGTAGCTAGGGAAAACAAGACAATATTTTTTTTATAATAAGGTTAGAAGTAATTAATTCTCAAATTTTAGCTTCAAATGTTTTTTTATTATAAAAATCGAATTTTCATTGATAAAAAAAAGTTCATTTTTTATTAATTGGATTAACTCATACGGTACAAGTAAAGAGAAGACATAAGACAAATAAGGTATGATTAAATTGTTTAAAGTTTAGGAATAAAAATAATCAATCTAAGTTAAAAAACATATACTTTGTAATAATTATAAGAAAAAGACTAGATAGAAAAAAAAAGGGGAGAAAAAACCTTTTGGAATATTGTTCAATTCACCCCATCCACTACTTTTTATTTATTTAGTTTGGCCATTAATCATATTCAACAGAAAAAGAGTTTCGGGATTTTCTTTTTCCCACTCTTTGTCCTTGTGGGAAAAAGGATGGTAATAGAAAGAAGAAAATCATTTTGATTTGATTTTGTACATGATGATATATATAACTTTCATTATCACGTGTTTGCATTAGCACTATGCAATTTCCTAACTTACCTAAATCTACTATTGATTACTTGATATGAAACCAAACAATTTTGTTCATTAAAAGCAGTTCTCTTCTAATTACTTTGATAATTACTTGATTTTGACATCTAACCCATTCTGATTAAAGAATGCTTGCAAAGACGCAAAAGTTACTTAAAACTAAGTGGTCCTGAGTAAGATTAAAGAACATATAGTTGAAAGATGACTTTGATGTGAACTGAATATGTAATTGAACTTGTTTTTAAGTGAAAGAAGGCAAGATTTCCTGTGAAATCATAGAAATATGATGCACTTTTTACTGGACATTTTAGTTGAATTTCATGTGGTTTTCATTACTCAGTTTTTTTTTCTTTAAATTGGAATGCTTTCTCCATGTTTAATTCTCTTATTTGCTATTTGTAGTTTTCTATATATTAAAATGTATATGCATAACTATGAACCAAAAATAAATAAATAAATATGCATAACTTGTAAGTAAAAATTACAAATACAATCAAATGAACACACATTATAAATATGAAATTACATGAATGCATTGAAAAACTAAAATTTTGAAAAAAAAAAACTCTAAGACCTTATTATATCAGGAAATAAGATATTTTAAACATATGTTAATTTATCTCTTTTTTTTTTGTTTTTTTTTTGCATAAATATCATGTATAAGGATATGAATTTATAAATATTAATAAAATAAATGTGTTATATCCCTCAAATAAATAAATAAATAAATAAGGTTAAAAATAAAAAAAATAAAAGGAGTACATTTATATAATATATCATAATCAAACATAAATTATTCGAATTCAATACTGTTATCCGAGTCCAATCAATATTATAGATCTTACGGCCAAGTGTAAGAAAAACAATTCAAACATTTAAAAAAAAGGTGATTGAAAAACTTTTTTATTCCACCTAATATACACACAACTTTAATTAAATTGCTTAACATAATATTTTTTTAATAGCTTGTTTAAGAAATGTTGTATCAACACACTCAAAAGATCATAGAGGGTATGAGAAGTTAAAGAACATGGAGGACCCTCTTCACATGAATTCACGTGTCATAGTTAATAAGCCCTAATATAAAATTACCCAAAACATTCTGACGCTAAAGTCTCTATATCAGATGGACCCATTTTTTATCAATAATTACTTTTTTAATTAAATTAACTGTTCATAATCAAAGAATCCATTAAAACAACAATCAAAACTTAATCTAACAGTTGTTATCCTCTTTAAAAAAATTATATTCAAAGTTCAAATTCCCTTCATTGTTCCTTCTTATGAAAAAAAAATAAAATAAA
Organism: Heritiera littoralis; assembly: GCA_031772115.1. Lineage (NCBI taxonomy): Eukaryota > Viridiplantae > Streptophyta > Magnoliopsida > Malvales > Malvaceae > Heritiera > Heritiera littoralis. The sequence continues at coordinate 467,618 of JAPDPK010000039.1, read as the reverse complement.
ATAAGAGATCGTATTTGATACGCTAATAGTTAAATTTTTTAATTCCACAAGCGAAATTAAAAATTTATCACATGTCTCATTTCTTTTTTTAATATACTATCTTAATTATATAGTTACGTTACTAATCTTGCTTATTGAATCTAAAAACTTTAGGACAATGTATCGAATAATTTCTCTTCAAACAAATAGATTCTCCTTTTTGTTTTATTTGCCTTTCATGTGTTGGCACCCTACCATTTGCTGTTTTTTAGACATAGAGCTTAATTTCTCTTTAGATTGAAAGAGAATTAAAGCCGTTTTAGCTTGCAATAATTTGAAAGAGAAATCCACTAATTAAGCCATTACTTTAATGAAATGCACACCACCCAGTAAAGATGATTAATTAATATTTTAGTTGAGTGATTAATTTTTTAATATAAGAATTATTCGTGAGGCAGCGGCAAACATCATCCAAGAGAAATCTCAAAAACATGTTTTAGAACTTTTTTTTCTTTTATTCTTTCTTTTAAGTCTATGTTTGATGCGTAAATTCAATGGAATCGTTCCCTTTGTCGTGGAGTAGACGTCATCTTTTTCGACCCAATGAATCAATGAGTTTTTTTTTTTAACCTAATTTAATTCCAAAGAACCAATTGAATGTTGGCTGTTTTGGCTCTTTTTGTTGAGAGAGAAAAAGGAAGAAATTCACTTAGATTTGGCTTAGTTGAAGCAATTGCCTTTGCTGACCATAAACTTTGTCAACAAACTAAAGTAGACAAAGCCTTCGAATTGAATGTGGCTTCAAGTTTATCTAATGCTTTATAACTTTGCAATTTTTTGTCCTTTTAATTTTTTGGATTCGTGATATTAGATCAAATATTTTTGTCGGAAACATGGCTTTAGTTTGAATGTTCCTTGATTTTTTTTTTTAGGTTAATGAAACGGTACTACCAGATGATCGCACAGGAAGAAGAAGATCAGTTCATAATCGTCAAATCTCAAGATGGCACCAAAACAATGTGACGGTGCCAGTGATCAAGCAGAGGCGAGTTGCTACATCTAAGTAAAGTTGGCGAGCTGAAGTAAAACTGACGAGCTTAAGTAGCGACAACCAAAGATTAGGTGAGCTTTAGTTGGCGATCTTGAGTTGGCAAGCAGAGTACAGCAGAGTTATTAATCCTTGTAAATAATAATAGTGTTTTGTTTGTTTCGTAAGTGTGCTTTTGTAAGCGTGCGTGTATGTCATTAAAGGACTAGTATACAGGATTGACACGTGTCATAGGTGACTGTACAATCAACCTTTAAAAGGCTAATGAATTGGAGGGAAAAGAGGATAATGAAGAAATTTGCCAAAAATCAAAACACCTTTGTTTCCCTCTCAAATATCTGGAGTTGAGAGCATCCTCGAATTGCTTTGTTCATCGCTTTGTTTCTGTTCATCGTTTTTGTTCCTATCAGTTAATTTCATGTCTTAATTGAAGAATAGCAGATTTCCATTAAACTTTATTTGGATTTAACCTTATGATCACAGAATTCTTCTTCTCAAGGTCTCTAATTCATAACTAAATAATTAATTAAGTACTATATCGATATTATTCCTCATTAATTAAACATAGCTAACTAGCTAGTTAGGTTCACCTTTTTTTTTTTATAATGGAGGGATGGAGGACGATGTTATTTGAGTCAAAGCCAAATCTTATATTATGTACAGCTCTTCTTTAATCACTTGGAGACTATAAGCCATCCCTTCCTTTCTTATCAAATAACTGACAAGGCCTATTTAGTAATTAATTGTGATTAATTAGTGTTATGATTGATATTCGCATACATATGCTTTCAAAGCCCAAAAACTAAAAATACAAATACAATATTAAGCTGTAGGATATTTGGAATTATTCTGTTAATTACTTTGGTTCAATTTCCTAATGGTCATAGCAAACACATGCTACCCACGAGCCAAAATAGAATTCAATAAACAAATTAAAAAAGAAAGGAAACGGTTCTGAAAAATTCTAAAGTAATTATAGAGCTATAGCTGTTTGTTTATTTGTTTAAATCTAATAAACTAAACGATTAAATTATTCATAACCGCACACATGTAATAAAGGAGTTGTTATAGTTTCTGCACTTTTTGGTACTAACAAATGCGTATAGCAGAAATGCATTATTCTTTTGCAGTGCATATATTATTGTTACAATTATATATAAAATCTAAAAGTTACTCATAGTAACTGCATCAGTAGCGTAATCCAAAAAAAAAAACCTGAACAATACACTACTCTAGTCAATTGTATTGAGAATAAGAATAAATATTGATAAAATACTGTGAATTTAATGCCAGAATTTATAACCTTATATATATATATGTATATGTATAATGTATATATGTATATATACACACACTTGTAAGATGCGAAGTTGAAGCTAAAGTGGTTAGTTATAATTAATTAGATTTTATATAGCTTTCTGATATTTTCATCTGAATAGAGTAGTCCAGGGGATTAGACTTTAATATATGTTGCTCAGCTGTGCATGCGTCTCACATTGCTTGCTGAGTTCACCCGCAATTTGCTTTTGACGGTTTGACTTCAAAATCACCAAGTCGATACCTATACAGTGGAAATTTTTAGGGTAAGATCAAAATTTTTTATATTACTATAAGGTTAACGTAATCACATGAATCATGATAACTAACGTAAAATGTATTAGACTAGCTTGCAGACGTGGCTGCCCAATATGAAATGAAAGGGGAAGATGTCAAGCATTGGGGGGGTGGGGGTGGGGGGGAAGGGATTGCTATATTGCCTGTGGATGGAAAAATCAATAAATTAATTGGGATGGAGGGTTGTAGATGGATAGGAGGGGATGGGAAAGATGTCATGTTTTGGTTTGATAAATGGATTGGTGATAAACGACTTAAAGAGGCTTTTCCTAGACTTTTCCTATTAGCAAAGAACAAGAATGCAAAAGTGATTGAATATGCTGTTGTAAATAGTATTAATCATGGTTTCTGGCCAGAATACTTTAGGAGGGATATGTTTATTTGGGAGTTGAATATGTTGGAATTTATTTGCTCTTTGATAAATGATATTAAGCTGGTGAGTAGTAGGAAGGATAGGTTGATTTGGGAAGTTGATGATGCTGGGACTTTCACTGTTAAGAGGATTGTAGAGTCACTTGAAAGATCAAACAATGGTGACTTAATTTTTGATTTCTGTAATTTATGGACATTTAAAATCCCACTTAAAGTGCAGTGCTTTTTATGGTTGCTTGTAAATGAAAGAGTTCGAACTAAAACTTTTTTAAATAGAAGGGGATTTTGAGGTCCAATGATCTTTGTTCATGCCCATGGTGCGAGATGGAGGAAGATGATTATGAGCATCTTTTCTTTCCATGCCAGTGGATCCAAATTTTTTGGGAAAGGTTTTTTTGTGGTGGAACGTTAAATGTTGTTCTCCAATATCCTTTCATTCTTTTATGCTTTATTGTTTGCATGTTCCCTTCTCAGGCATTGTCAAGAACTGGTGGTTTCTTTTTCTGCTGCTGTTTGGACCTTATGGTTAGCTAGAAACGATATAAAATTGGGAAGAAAAATACTTTACCATTGAAAGAAGAAAGAATGTCATCTAGAGTGATGCAAAACATTGTGAGACTCCAATGCGTGAGAGTTGAGGGAGTGATATTGATTGTTTGTTAATAATTTACCTCCAACAACCTCTTGACAGAGTGGTATGAGTTGTGACATCTTGTAAGACTTGTGTTCAAATCTACATAACCCCACCCTTATCCTCAGTTATTTAATATTTTTTTTGTAATTAAAAAAATACCCCCAACAATACATCAGAGTGGTTATGGACGATTTTCGAAAAGTTTGGGAGAGTTTTTGATATTTTTATCCCACAAAAAAAGAGTACGAGAGGTAGAAAGTTTGGTTTTGTCAAATTCTCAAACATGGATGATGTTCTGGGGGCTGTAAGGAGCTTAAATGGTGCCTAGTTGTTGCACTTCCCTCTTAGGGTTAATTTGGCTTGTTTCAATGGTAGAGAAAACTATTGGATGAGAGTTTGTGTTAGTGGAAGTCAACAAAATCTTAACATTCCTAGGACGATAAGGGAGGAAGGGTGTGATATTTTCTATAATGACCACGTGGAGAAAGGTATGGGTGACAGAAACAAATCATACCTTTAGACATTGATGGGTAAGGCGATTTCTAGTGGAAATAAGGCTAACGAACCCTTTATGCTATAGGAGGAAAGAGGTAAGGCATGTCTAAATCTTAAGGTCAAAAAATGCATAGGTGTTATGAAGGAAGGGGCAACTCAGGGATTGAAAAACAATGTGGTGAGAGTATCAAAAGGTTTTTGCAAGGAATCTATGTTACTAGAGAATATCAAAATGGATTGTGATTTTGAAATAACAGTGAAAAGAATATTTGGTAGACATTTCCTTATCGAGTTGGAAAACTAGGAGATTATGGAGTCCGTGAGAAAGTCGGGAAGGTCTTGATTAAAGAAGGGGTTCATGGAGATTGAAGAATGGTAAAAAATTATGAATTACAACTCTTGAGTGGCATGGCCTTCAGTGTATGGCTTACCTATTCATGTATGGAAGTATTATAAGTTTAAGGATATTACTAATATGTGGGGTGAGTTATTAAGCATGAACGATAGGACTTTGCAGTTTTAGGATTTTAGTAAGGGGGTGTTTTCTATTTTGGAAAATTCATTGGAAAGGATTGATGGGTGTGTTGAATTGAAATATAAAGACAAGACTTTCATGGTTAAAGTTTTGGAAGGTAGCAATGAGGGGGTGAGCTCCTCTCAATGCTGTTATCAATTATCAAAGGAAAGTAATGGTGAATCCAAATATTCAATTTAATTTGGGTTCATTGAAGGTCATAATTCAATTGAATGTGCAGGACAGGAAATGAACAGATTCAAATAGGTGAGGAAGGAGGAGTTGCAATTAATATTGATGAGGTCAATGTTGATCAAAATGAGGAGACATGTGGAGGAGAACATAGAGGGGATAGTTTAGAAAGTATGCTCTGGTTAGAAGTTTAATGATGAATGGTGTCAACATGGAAAGTCTGGCACAAAAAAAGGAGATTGAGTCTTATATGTCATATACAAGTTTGGAAATTGAGTTAGGAAATGCAAAGGATAATGGTGGAGATAATATGATGAGGCTTTTAGATATGCTGGGATTAAACCCACAAGTGAATTATTGGGAGAGACCAGAGATGGAAACTGAGGACAAGAAGGAAATGGTAAAAGGATGCCAAGGGAATAAGGGTCCTGCACACTTAAAGGCCTTTTATAGCACTAAAAAGGGTTGGTCTTATTCATGAGTAGTATGTTAAGGCATCAAATTAAAGGGGAATGAAGGTAAGGACAATTAGAAGTTTAAAGGAGATAGAGGATTCTTTGATTGCGAAATTAGATAGGAAAGGGGAAAAAAGGCAAAAAATTAGAGAAAAGTTTAAAGGGTTTGTTCTCAAGAGAGAGAAAAGATTATGAATGGATCACTAACGTATGGGGATTTCCAAAATAGAAGAATCTTGAGGGAAGAAGAGGAAGTCAAGACAAAGAGGATTGATAAAATGTAATGGATGTCAACTAAATACAAGGATGACAAAGTTATTGCTAGATTGAAGGAATTAGCTGTTTGGAGGGAGATGAGTTATAAAAGGGGGGAAAGGGTTCTAGTTATTTTAAGGTGGGTGGTAAGGTGGATTGGTTGTGTAAGGGTTGATTGTAATAGAAGTTTAGGAGGGATCATGAGAATTGTTTCATGGAATATACAAGGTTTGGGTAGTTCAACAAAGTGTGGAATTTTGAGATCTATGCTGAGTGGCAATAAAGTTGAGATATTGTTTGTCCAAGAAACAAAATTGAAGGAAGTCTCTGATGAATTCATCTTGAGTATTTGGCTTGATAGGAATTTTGATTGGTGGTTTGCTTATGGTATGGGACATGGATAGTTTCTTAACGGAAGATTTGTCTATTCATAATAGTGTGATGATTATAAAAGGAAAATGGAAATGTTCAAATTTTGAATGTGTGATATGTAACGTGCACATCCCTTGTGGTATTGATGAAAAAATAGGTCTATGGACAGAAAGAAGTGATTGCATGATGAGCAAGGGTGGTAATTGTGTGACGGGGAATTTTAATACAGTGAGATCTGCCTTTGAGCGATTAGGGTGTGGTTCTAATGGATTGAGCTTGAAGATTTCAACAAATTCATTGATTCTTATGAACTTCATGGTTAGGCACTTAACAGAAGAGTTTTGCTTGGATTGGAAGCAGTAACAAAAGAAACTGTCTTGATTGTTTTTTGGGTGATAGGTGAATGGATTAATAAATTAAGGGTTTATGCCTGAGAGGCTTGAAGAGGTTAGTTTTGGATCACGTTCCTTTACTCCTTTCTTATAAGTTAGTTAACTAGGGGGTAAGCTATTTAAATTTATTAACTGTTGGTTTATAAAGAAAGGTTTTCTTCAGGAAATGGAGAGTAAATGGACCAGGATGAGAATGGCAAGGAGAGTTGGGTTTTGCGTGCTAAAGAAAATGAGAATGATGAAAGTTTCATCGAAAAATTGGAATCAATAGCATTTTTGGAACATAAAGGAAAATTTTGGCATTTGAGGAAAAGGTTGAGTATTTAGATAATTTAAAGAACACCAGGGATTTGGAATTGGTGGAGATTGAGGAAAGAAGGGAAGTCAGGGGATGAGTTGAAAAAAAAGGAACCCTAATGGAGACAAAAGTCCAAAATGTTGTGGCTTGAGAAGGGCGATAGAAACACGAGGTTTTTCCATAGTGCTGCAAAAGGGAGAGCAAGACAAAATCTTATCTTGGGATTGTGGGTGTTTAACCCAAGAGAGGTGAAAGTTTTAATTTATGAGTACTTCAGAGAGCATTTTCAAAGTAGAACAAGTAATAGTTTGGTGTGTTTGTCTCTTCCTTTTAAGAGATTGACTATGCCTAGGGTTGCTTATTTGGAGTGACCATTCTCTATTATTGTTGCACAAAACAACAATAAAGGTATGCTGACGTCGATGTTCGTACTTAGTCTCCACGTGTCTCCAAGAAGCTTCATAAAACAAGAAAAGTCAGAGAGACGCAGGGGTGGTTCCCTGCGTAGACACTCCGATGCTTAAGTCAGCAGAAAGTTTTTCAGTATTGGGAAGCGTAAAAGCCAGTAGTCAAAAATTAGAAAATAAAATTGTACCTGTGGGCCTATTTATAGGCCAATATTTTAGGTTAATTGCTTAAGGATAAGTCCATCATCTTGCTAAGAGTTTGTGTCCCAATATAACACAAGTTCCTCGAAAACCGGGAGCATTCGTAGCCTGTCGCTGGCGAGAGACTCATACCACGTGTCACGTTATGCGTCAGGGATCTGTCGCTATCGGGAGCCGAAGTCAAGCGCCACGTGTCGCCTTATGACTGCAGGCGACGACTGGGAGTTTGTCACCCTGCGATAGGTGTAATGCGCACCATGTGTCACGTTATGATTACAGGCGATCGACTGGGATTCTGTCGCCCGACGATAGGTGTAATGCGCACCATGTGTCGCGTTATGATTGCAAGCGACGGACTGGGAGTCTTTCGCCAGGCGATAGGTGTAATGCGCGCCATGTGTCGCGTTATGATTGCAGGCGACAGACTTGGAGTCTGTCCCCTAGCGATAGGCGTAAGGATGCAGCTTTGCATTCTATTGCCTAAGACCACGTTGAAGGAAACCGAAACAAACATGCAGCGGAATTTAAATCATTCGGCCTCCACCAGGATCGATTCGGAGAGTTGCCTGATTAGGGTTTCGAGATTTTACCTAACGTTTTTTTTCTGATTTCTGTCGTTGGTCGAGTCACAAGCAACAACCTTTCGTTCCTGCCTCTATGGTATCCACACGAACGGATCTCACGACTCTTGAATGTCTCACGATCAGAAGCCTTAAGGAGCGTTTTTGATTCTTTATAACCGAACTGCTAGCTTCGATTGAAAGAATACTTTTCTGTTTTCTAATTGTTGTGCGGCTATGTTTAAGAAAACACATCCTTTTATAGGCAGTAAATTTTACCCTAAAATTTACTGCCAAACAAAACTCTAATCCTACTTAGAATAGGATTAGTTATATCCTTAATCCAATTCAGAATAGGATTAATTAAGCTCCTCATTGATCCGTTCTAAGTGTGCGACCCAATAGGTTCTCAAAACAATGGCAATGACAAAATTGTCACAGGCAATGAGCGGTATCTAGCAACACATCATTGCTACCCATGTAACGAGAATGTCAATGACTCGACATAACCTTACTCGTGATAGATGTTACCGTGTAGTCTAATCCCTTTATCCTCTGATGTCTTGATTAGACACAAGTCATGGAATGTGTCACACTTGTATAGTCTAATCAGGGTTTCTTGATTCCTGAGTAGACTAATTAAACAAATAAAATCAATATCTCATATTGACTTATTCGAGCACGGCCATGCATTTCTTAGTCTCACTCTATCAAAGGGCCCAAGACATCACTCTTGTTATATAAGAGGGATAAATTCTATCTTGATCACTCAACATCCCTCTACATAGATCAAGGCATACCCAATTACTACCTTTATAGTCCATCCTGTTACGAATGACATCTAGCAGCATTAAAGTATGCAATTCTCTATGTTGGGATCTCTGATGATCTTAAGTCAAAGGATCACATACACCATCATCACTATGAGAATCGCTGATGGAGATCCAAGCTCACAAAGCTCGCTAGATGCATATTTTATTTAGTTAAGTATTATTGGGCTGAACATTGTCTTAATTTAATTTAAGCCCAATTCCTTTTTAAATAATAGATTTTGTAAGACTTCTATTACTTGTTCTGCAAGTTAGGAAAGTAGGATTCCTATTACTTGTGCTGCAAGTTATCTATTTGCCTATAAATAGTTATGTAGCCACTTTTGGAAAACATTATGGGGAAAGTTAGGAACAAAGCTATTGTTTTCAACTACTTGTCATCCACAAACCGATGGTCAAACTGAAGTAGTCAATCGTACTTTGTCTACTTTGTTGAGATCCATTATTCAAAAGAATTTGAAGAATTGGGAAGATTGTTTGCCTCATGTGGAATTTGCTTACAATAGAAGTGTGCATTCTACTACTAGTTATTCTCCATTTGAAGTTGTCTATGGTTTTAATCCACTCACTCCATTGGATCTTTTACCACTACCTATTGAGGAGAGAGCTAGTTTGGATGGGGAAAAGAAAGCTGATTTTGTTAAGCAACTACATGAGAAGGTACGTCAGATTCCTATTACTTGTGCTGCAAGTTATCTATTTGCCTATAAATAGTTATGTAACCCTTTGGGGAGAACACAATTGATTTTAGTAATAAAATTGAGAGACTTCTTCTCTTTGGTTCTCTTGAGAACTCTTGAACTTATCAAGGTCTTCCTTGTGGCGTTCTTCTACCTTCCACCAATATATACCATAGGTTCTTGCTTTTCTAAGCAACGGGTCTTGGTCCAATACCATAGGTTCTTGTGTTTCTACACAACGGGTCTTGGTTTTATCTCTAATTTTTGTTTTCTGCGTTTTTAACTTGTTCTTGTTTTTCTTCAAGTGTTCTTCATGTTCTTCATTGAACCTCATCTTCTTTCGGTGAGGTTCATATCAATCGCTTATGACACTCATATAACAATCCATGTAGCGTTCTCATGGAGGGTCGATCCAGTACATAGTTCTCTATCATGTACCTATGTGATGACTTGATATCCTATATCGATGACAATGGTCATCAGTCAACCACATACTAGTCTTATCGTATCATTGTTATCCTTGTTCACAATAATACTTGACTAGGGATATTTTAAGAATAGTGTGTTATTACTATTCTAAGGACATTATCATATAAGATTACATTACGCAGTTATAAAACAAATATAATAATGAACTATAATAAATAAAATGTCATGATACATAAATAATGCCAAAGTCAATCATCTAATGAATGGTTCTAAGGGCATAATCCAACAATCTCCCACTTGCACTAAGACCATTCACTCATGTATCTAATACCTAGTGACCTAGTGTGACGATCATGTCTCTGCTGCGTCAAAGGCTTCGTCAGTGGGTCGGCGATGTTATCGTCAGTTGGTACTTTGCCTATCCTCACATCTCCTCTCTCGATGATATCTCGAATGAGATGGAAGTGCCATAGTATATGTTTGGATCGTTAGTGAGATCTAGGCTCCTTAGCTTGTGCGATGGCTCCATTGTTGTCACAATAGAGCTCAATCGGATCTATAATGCTAGGAACAACTTCAAGCTCAGTAATGAACTTCCTGATCCAAACAGCCTCCTTAGCAGCTTCAGAAGCAGCTATATACTCAGCCTCTGTTGTAGAATCGGCCACTGTCGCCTGCTTTGAACTCTTCCAGCTCACAGCACCACCATTAAGGCAAAACACATAACCAGATTGCGATCTAAAGTCATCTTTATCAGTTTGGAAGCTAGCATCAGTGTAACCTGTTACAATGAGCTCTTCCTCACCTCCATATATCAAGAATGTATCCTTAGTCTTTCTCAAGTACTTAAGAATATTCTTGATAGTGATCCAGTGACGTTCACCAGGATCAACTTGATATCTACTCGTCATGCTCAAGGCACACGAGACATCGGGACGTGTGCATAACATGGCATACATAATGGATCAAATAGCAGATGCATATGGAACTTTACTTATACATTCTCTCTCTTCTTGTGTTGTAGGACACTGTTCTTTTGAGAGAGTAATGCCATGTGTCATAGGCAAGAATCCTTTCTTGGAATCCTGCATGCTAAACCTCTTTAGCACTTTATTTATGTATGCACTTTGACTTAGGCCAATTAATTTCCTTGATCTATCTCTATAGATCCTTATACCCAGTACATAGGTAGCTTCGCCCATGTCCTTCATTGAAAAGCAATTCCCTAACCAAGTCTTTACAGACTGAAGGGTAGGGATGTCATTCCCAATGAGTAGTATGTCATCTACATACAACACCAGGAAGACAATAGTGCTCCCACTGATCTTCTTGTAGACACAAGGTTCATCTTCGTTCTTGACGAAACCAAACTCTTTGATTGCCTCATCAAAACGAAGATTCCAACTTCGAGAAGCTTGCTTTAGTCTATAAATAGAACGTTGCAGCTTACAAACCTTTCCAGCATTTTTTGGATCAACAAAACCCTCAGGTTGTGTCATGTACACATCCTCGAGTAGCTTTCCATTAAGAAAAGCGGTCTTGACGTCCATTTGCCAGATTTCATAATCATGGTATGCAGCTATCGCAAGCAAGATCCTAATGGATTTGATCATCGCGACTGGTAAAAAAGTTTCATCATAGTCAATACCATGAATTTGTTTAAAACCTTTAGCAACCAATCGCCCTTTATAGGTATGAACATTTCCTTCCATGTCGGTTTTCTTCTTAAAAACCCATTTACACCCTATAGGTTTTACCCTTTCTGGTAAGTCAACCAAGGTCCAAACTTGGTTGGCATACATGGATTCCATCTCAGATCTCATGGCTTCAAGCCATTTCTCAGAGTCTGGCCCTGTAATAGCCTCTTAATAGGTAGTAGGCTCATCTTGGTCCATGAGCAATACATCACCGTTCTGAGTCATTAGAAATCCATATTTCTGTGGCTCACGATGTGTTCTAACTGATCTACGCAAGGCTTGTGTCTCTTGAGCAGGCGGTTGCTCCACACCAACTTGTGGTTCTGGTTCCACAACAACTTGTGGTGCTTGCTCAGGCTCCATCTCAACATCGGGTGCGCTATCTTGTAGCTCTTGAATTTCTTCAAGTTCTACTTTTCTCCCACTAGTTCTTCTAGAAATGAATTCTCTTTCTAGAAAGACACCTGTTCGAGCTACAAACACTTTGCGCTCAGTGGGATTGTAAAATTAATATCCTTTAGTTAGTTTAGGATATCCACAAAATACCACTTATCAGATTTAGGTGCAAGTTTGTTAGAGACTTGACGTCTTACATAAGCCTCACAACCCCAAATCTTCATAAAAGACATACTGGGACGTTTACCAGTCCATATCTCATATGGTGTCTTTGGAACCGATTTAGATGGAACACGGTTCAGTGTAAAAGCAGCTGTTTCTAATGCATGTCCCCAAAAGGATTCTGGAAGATCTGTATGACTCATCATTGATCGAACCATATCTAATAAAGTTCAGTTTCTCCTTTCAGATACACCATTCCATTGTGGTGTACCTGGAGGAGTGAGTTGTGAGACAATCCCACACTCTTTAAGATAGTCATAAAATTCTTGGCTTAAGTATTCACCACCTCGATCTGATCGAAGTGCCTTAATGCTCTTGCCAAGTTGGTTTTGTACTTCATTCTTGAATTCTTTGAACTTTTCAAAAGATTCTAACTTGTGTCTCATAAGATACACATAGCCATATCTACTGAAATCATCAGTAAATGTAATACAGTACATAAACCCACCTCTGGCTTGTGTGTTTAAAGGTCCACATACATCTGTATGTACTAAGCCTAATAAATCACTTGCCCTTTCACTATGTCCTTTGAAAGGGGCTTTAGTCATCTTACCCATCAAACAAGATTCACATGTCTCATACGATTCAAAATCAAATGAGTCCAAAATTCCATCTTTATGGAGTTTGGAAATGCGATTCTCATTTATGTGTCCCAAGCGACAATGCCAGAGATATGTTGGATTTTGATCATTAGATTTAATCCTTTTAGCATTTATGTTATAAATAGGCATATCAAGATTTAGAATGTAAAGACCATTAATTAGTTGTGCACTACCATAAAAGATATCATTTAAATAAATGGAGCAACAGTTGTCCTTTATTATAAATGAAAAACCCTTCTTGTCCAAACAAGAAATAGAAATAATGTTTTTAGTGATGGAAGGCACATAATAACAATCATCTAATTCTAAAACAAGCCCTGTGGGCAATGTCAAAATATAAGTTCCTACAGCTAATGCAGCAACCCTTGCTCCATTTCCCACTCGTAGTCGACCTCGCCCTTAGTCAACGATCTACTCCTTTTGAGTTCCTGCACATTTACACAAATGTGAGAACCACATCCAGTATCTAATACCCATGATGAAGAAGTAGATAGATTAACTTCTATAACATAAATACCTGGAGTGGTAGTCTCACTTCCTTTCTTCTTCTTGAGCTCTTACAGGTATTTGTTGCAGTTCCTCTTCCAATGTCCGGTCTCACCGCAATGGAAGCATTTCCCTTCTTTGGCAACCCCACCTTTAGGCTTCAGTGCAGTATCATTGGGCTTGAACTTGCCATTGGCTTTATTACCTTTTTTCTTGCCCTTTGCATTAGCCCTGCCCTTAGCTTTCTTAACTATTAAGACATCTTTGGGCTTGGCCTTTTTCATGTTGGATTCAGCTGTTTTCAACATGCTAAGTAACTGTGGCAGAGTCTTGTCAATTTCATTCATGTTGTAATTAACAACAAATTGACTGTAACTGTCTGGCAACGATTGCATAATCACATCAGTGGCCAACTCTTGGCCCAAAGGAAATCCCAATCTTTCAAGGTTTTCAATGTACCCAATCATCTTGAGCACATGAGTACCAACGGGAGTCCCCTCTGCCATCCTACACTGAAACAATGCCTTAGAGACATTGTACCTTTCTTGCCTAGCTTCCTCTTGATAGAGTTGCTTGAGATGCTCGATCATATCGAACGCATCCATTTCCTCATGTTGCTTTGAAGCTCAGGATTCATGGAGGCAAGCATAAGGCAACTAACATCCAATGCATCATCTTGATGCTTCTTATAAGCATCTCTTTCTGCCCTTGGAGCATTAGAGGGTGGTTCCTCAGGTAAGGGAATCTCAAGGACATACAACTTCTTTTCTTGCTTGAGGACTATCCTCAGGTTCCTGTACCAATCCAGGAAGTTTGTCCCATTCAACTTGTCCTTCTCAAGGACAGATCGCAGTGAAAGTGTGTTATTTGTGTTTGATGCCATGATAATCTACAACAGAAATATGCAAAATATAAGTATCATGAATGCATTCATTTAATTAAATATTTAATAAATGATGCTCCAACTATTTTTATCGAATCAACAACCCTCACTATTAATTCGGAAAAATCATCACATAATTTCTCTAATGGGCCAAGATCCATATTGCACCTTATCTAGAGTTAGCTTTGGCTAATCGCCCAAGATTTGGCTATTTAGGTAGGCAACACTTACCAATTACATCTCATGTAACTCTTGGATAGTTGGGTGAACAACACTTGTTCTAATTCATCTCATGAATGGAAGCCCAACTTTATGCCTCTAAATTCCCAATCCTATTGAAGAAATCTAGTTAAGTCAACCCAATTTATAGCCTTTGGATATCACTATTATCCCATCGCGTCTTACTAAGATAGATATGATATTTTGCTTTGGCAAACATAACAAAATCGATTCTAGTCTTGACGAGTGCTATTCATTGGTAGGCATCTATTATTGACTTAATTTAATTTGAGTGATTTTCTTAGTTTATTGAATAAGATCTCACCAATTTTACTTTTAAAATTATCATATGATTTTCATATCATAAACGTACAAAATAAACCATGCATCTCATGCAATTAAGCAATAAAATAAACGTGACATAGTTATAGCCCAAACTAAATGGATTTCCCAAGCCAATGAGAAACCCTAAGGGTTAACCTAAGGGTAATAGCATCTTCTCCAAGTGCCTCTTTGGTCATCCTTTGCATGGTTGTCAGCTCCATTAGTGTTGATCACCATCAACTCATACTCAGCTAAATTCTAACCTTATACTACGTTACAATTACATAGTTTAAGAGAAACCTCGAGTTACATTCGAGGGGAGTAAGATGAGAAAAGAATGTACAACTAGAATTTCAAGAACAAGGCACGACACGCAGGTCGTATTTATTAAAATTTACAACCACCAAAATACAAATATAATGGGCTAGGGTTAACTATGCACCATGCTCAAACAACAACCACCGTGTTTATACAAACAAGTGCAATGCAATTTCAACTTTTAATTTTATTAATGAGGCATATTTGAAAAGAATTATGACCCGACTGCGGGGTTCCCAGGGGCGGCGGTCCCGCTGGCCGGTCAGCGGGCAGGGTCAAGGGGCAGCGCCCCTTGCGGGGGTTTGGGGGCGGAGCCTCCGAAAAGAAAAAAAAAAGGTCAACAGTATTGACATTGCCAACGCCCCTTATCCGGAAGTGTCCTAATCTTATCAGGATGTTCCAGCCAGTATCTCATACTGACTATAATTTTAGTCGCATTAGAACACTTTCGACATTATTCTGTTTCTTCCATAACGTTTATGCAGAACAGAAACCGCCATTAATAATTCGCATCACAGATTATATCTCACATATAAGTTGAATCGAAATTGATATATATCATATATATAATTTCAACACACGTGCCCCGGTGATTCTCTGCCACGTGGTGATTTCTGACGCTCGTTGGGCCTGAACCAACGTAGGTAGACTTTGCCATATCAATTGCTCCCCACACTCTTGTTGGATTTCTCCGACCAAGAGAGTATAAATATGTGTTCTTAGGCTTTAGCCCAACGTGAATAGTCCTCTTTGTTTTTTTGTGATTTCTTCTGGTATTTTTTGCAGGTGAAAAAATTCTACTCTGCGACAGGCGTGATCAGGCGTGACGTTTGGCATTCCTTGTCGCGGCTATATAAACTGCTGGGACCCAACGAGAGAACGCACGAGAAACCTCTGAGCAGTCGTCTGTCTCCCTTTTTTAGCTCTCTCTCCAAAAAGAGTCTTTCACTCTCACACCAGGAGTCTCTCACTTATCTCATTGACAGTAAGCATACATCTGTCGTCTTATTTATTCACCTATCGCACTAGGTTTAGGTCCCCCGCAGGTGGCTTGGTCTTCCGCGTAGAGTTTAGTCTCCCGCAAGTATCTTGCTCAGTAGATCTATCGCCAAAAGGTCTGTCGCCTTAATAGGTTTGTCGCGTATCGGGTCTGTCGTTTGTAGAGTCTGTCGCCGGGAAGTTTTTTCTTTTTTGTCATGTCTTTGCTACGCCCGGGTAAAACACTTAAAACAGGTGGTCTCGTGTGTTGTTTGACAAATCCTGACTTAGAGGATATCAGGACTCGTTTCCCTCTTCCCTCGAGTTATAGCTATAGACTTCCAGTGCAAGGGGAGGTTACGCGCGATTTGGTTAGAAATGGTGTAGCCATTCATAAGGCTTCTTTGTCTTTCGATTTTCGCTTCCCTCTTCTGGAGTTTGGCAAAGCATTTCTTAGATATAAGGACATCGTCCCGTGTCAACTCCACCCCCATGCGTGGGCTCAGCTGGTAGCGTTTTCCTTAGTGTGTCATAACCTGGGTATTATTCCAACAATTCCTCTCTTAAGCGCCTTTTTCAGAGTTCGCAGGCTGAAAGGGTTAATAACGTTCTCTCTTCAACGGTTAACGGTCGACGAGTTTCCTAATAATAAAATCTTCTCGGATCTCCCTAATAAACTGCGTGGCTTTGAGAGCGAGTGGGTCGTTGTTGAGATTCCAAGCGACCAGCGGATTTGCTCTAGATGGAATCGTGATACTTCCGACCACTCATAGCGCTCGGGAAGATTCAGAATAGAAATTTTAAGAGACCAATTTGGTGAGCCTATTCGGCGAATCTGTTCTACTGGGGAGCGTAATTTATTTTCCCTTCTAACCCCGGAGAACATTGTCGTTGCCGACTGGGGGGTAAGCAGGACCGTTCTCAAAGCTTTTGCTGCCCCATCTAACCTGCCTACAACTCCTCGTGTATCTGACGCTGGTCCTAGTCAGCCATCCCTGGTACTAGTAGCCGAAGCATCCACCCCCGTAGGCCGCCTTGTAGATGAGTCCTCTTCAGATTCGGAGGACGAAACCCCTGAGGCTACGGGTACTAGTGATCATTCAAAGGAGAACCCTGAGTGGGCTCAGGCCAATTCCTTTGGGAGTCCTTTCGTCGATTTTCCGTTGGATTCAAACTTGAATAGTTTAGAGGACTTTGGTGGTTTTTTAGGTTTCTTATCCCATTTCACTCCTCGTATGCATGTGCATGGTGTTTTTTACTTGGTCAGCTAATACTTTCTTTTTATATTGTGCAGGCATGAACTTCCGAGATTTGATGCGTAGGAGGGATGCCAGTGTTGCTGCTCGAGCGGCTCCTCCTCCTCAGTCGCAAGTTAGAGCCCTGTCTGGACCAGCTCGTGCTCCTACTCCTCCTCCACCTTCTACTGGTGAATCCAGCCATCCTACACAAGAGGCCGGGAGGAATAAACAAAAGAGGCCTCTTGTCCCTGATCGTGGTCCAGACGATCGCGAGAGCTCTAAGTCCCGAAGGAGTGATTCAGCCCGTCAAGAGGGTGGCTCTCGAGTCGCTGAGGATAGGTCTACCCCTCGCCAGCCTAGGCGCAAATACAGGAAGAGGCTGATTATTGAAGCCACTATGCCTACAAGATCGATTTTGCCTAAGGTAGCCGATCCGACTTTGAGGCGTTATCCAGTTGATAATGGGGTCGTTGTAGGTGGAGAACACTTCCAAACCTATCCCGGAGTGAATGACAACGACAGCATCGAGGATACCGGGATAGCGTCTCGTCTGGCCTGAAGCACCATTCTTCCTCGCGACGAGGCGGGCCTTTTCACAAACCTTACAGAAGCGGAGGATAATTCTGACTATTTCGCTATGAAGGTGAGAGCTTTGTGCTTGTTTGGTAATTAGATTCTCCCTTTTTAAGCTCTTTCGTCTAGTTTTTTGAGTTACGTCTGTTTTATGTCTTGTCAGACGGCTCAACAAATTACGGGGGTCAATGCTCGACATAGGGCCCTCAGGGAGCAAGCCGATAGAGAGATTCGTGAGCTTCGAGAGCAGAGAATGGAGCTTACGAACGAGGTTGTCCAGCTTCGCCCCTATCCCAAAAGGATGGAGGAGTTGAGTAAAAAGAATGCTGATCTCAAGCAAAGGCTCCGAGAAGAGCAGGCGAAGGTGGCTTCCCTTCAAGGGTACTAGGAAGTTACAATAAGGCCGTCGATGATCGAGGAGCTGTGGAGAGGCGGCGGGATGAGGCCATTAGGAGCTGCACAACGTACTGGATCGTCAAAGAGAAGCTCGAATCGAGGCCGTTTGTGAATACCGCCATTCCCAGCATTGCTTTGACAAGAAAACAGAGTTCGCGACGGGATTCATTAAATACGGTTTCTACTTGGCTCGTTCTTGGCTGGAGAAGCATCGACCTAGTGGGCTTTCCCTGAATTGCTTTTTACTGAAGAGGCCAAGTACTACGAAGCTCCTTCTTGGACCAAGTATGAGCCAGACTAGCAAAGTTCGGAGGATTATTTAACGGAGGGAGCCGCGGATCAACTAGACAATCTTGAGGGTCCTTGGCCTCCTCGACAGCCACAACGTCAGCCTGAGTCTTTTGAGGTGCTTGATCGATCTGAGCCTCCAGCAGTGCATGACGTTCCTGAGTCTGTCGAGGCAGGTGATCAGCCTAAGTCTATCGAGGCACTACTGGGGTTGGACGGTGACGAGTTCCAAATTTTTGATTCTGCAGCCGTTGATCCTGTGCCAGACTCTGCGGCTGTGGTTGGGCCTTCAGGTGACGTTCCTACTTCCGGGATAGCTTCTTCGGCTCTCCAGGATCCTGATTCTTCGACTTCTCCAGTTCCTGAGCCTCAAGCTTCTCAAGACGCTAGTGCTGATGTAGCTCCTTCTCAGCCAGCTAACTCGGTCATTGCCGTAGATTAGAGTTTAGTATTTTTTGTTTTTTTTGTTAACTCCAATGTATAGATTCATTTTTAATGAAAAGTACTGTTTCATTCTGTAGCTCTTTCTTTCTGTTTATGTGAATTCAGTATAATACTTTGTATACCTTTATACCATGTCACTCCCTAAGTTCTACTTTGAGACAACGTTTTTATTCCAGTGCAAAGATGAACTTTTCTCGAGCATTGTGCCTATCTTGCACTTTTTTCGCTTAAGGACTTTATTGAAGAACGACTAAAATGTCAAGGTGTTAACCATAATTTGCCAACTTATTGCAACATATTAGTCTGAAAATTTCAATGTACCTCGTTAGATGCTATTTTGTACCTTTTGTGTTACCTGGATATCGCGTTTGTCACTCGATGGTTTCGCGGTTTTGCCTTTCTTACGCACTTTTCGTGTTTAAGGACTGGTCTTTGCTCATTTCACACCTTTTTTGTGTTTAGGGACTTTTAGATGTGCCCGTCTCGCGCATTGTTTGCTTAAGGACTTTATTTTGCCCGTCTCGCACATTTTTCGCTTAGGGACTTTTGTATTTGCCCGTCTCTTGCATTTTTAGCTTAGGGACTATTGTGTTTGCCCGTCTCACGCATTTTTCGCTTAGGGACTTTAGTTTGCCCGTCTCACGCATTTTTTGCTTAGGGACTTTCGTATTTGCCCGTCTCACGCATTTTTCGCTTAGGGACTTTCGTGTTTGCCTGTCTCATGCATTTTTCGCTTAGGGACTTTAGTTTGCCCGTCTCACGCATTTTTCGCTTAGGGACTTTTGTATTTGCCCGTTTCGCCCATTTTTCGCTTAGGGACTTTAGTTTTGCCAACTGTTGCCTCATTTCAATTTCTGTTAAACATAATCTGTCTCACACATTGTATTAGAGAATAGAGAAAATGATGGGCTGGCCTTTATTCATAAGTCATATGATTGCGAAACAATAGTAACGGAGCAATAGATGGAAAAGTAAAGACAAGAATAAAAAAAGTACAATGTTTACTGCCGATGCAGCTTAAGATGGTTGGCATTCCAAGTCTTTGAGATCTTCTTTCCTTGCAAGGTTTCCAAGGTACATGTGCTAGGTCCGACCATTTTTCTGATTCTGTATGGTCCTTCCCAATTAGCTCGGAGCTTTCCATCCTCCTTATGGGCGTTTGTAATTGCCGACTTTCTCAATACCAGGTCTCCTTCTTGCAATTCTCTGTTCTTCACCCGTGTATTGTAATAAGTGGCTACCCTCTGTTGGTAAGCAGCCAATCTCATTTTTGCTTTGTCTCTCAGCTCATCTATCAGGTCTAGATTCTCATTAGTCCTTGAGAATTGAGCTCCTCAATGTAGGGGACCAACCGGGGTGACTCAGCTCCAACTTCTACTGGGATGAAGGCTTCAGTCCATACACCAAATTGAACAGTGTTTTCCTTATCAACACCTTGCTTGTCGTTCTGTAGGCCCATAGGACACTCGGGAGCTCGTCTACCCATGCTCCCTTTGCTTTGTCCAGTCTGGTCTTCAACCTATGTAGTATAGTTCGATTACTCACCTCTGCCTGCCTATTGGCCTGCGGGTAAGACACAGAAGATATTCTTAGGAGAATGTTCATGCCTTTGCAGAAATCCCGGAAAGCATCACAGTCGAACTGCTTCCCATGGTGCATTTATCACACGGGAGAACCCAAATCGGCAAATTATGTCTTTCCACACCATTGCTTCCACCTTCTTATCAGAAATTATAGCCAAAGGTTCGGCCTCTATCCACTTCGTGAAGTAATCCGTAGCCACAAGTAAGTACTTCCGTTGTCCTGAGCCTAATGGAAAAGGTCCCAGGATATCTAGTCCCCGCTGTGCGAATGGAGTTGGCTGGAGAGTGTTCTGAAGGACTGAAACAGGCGCAGTTGTTATTGGAGCGAATTTCTGACACTTTCGCATATTCTCACTTTGTCTGTGGCATCCTTCCTCAGTGTAGGCCAATAAAACCCTGCGCGCAGTATTTTCGAGGCAAAGGCACGAGCCCCTAAGTGTTAACTGCATATTCCCTTATGAACTTCAGCTAAGGTGTACTCAGCCTCTTGGGGCCCTAGGCATTTCACAACAAGGGTATTGTGAAGCTTCGCTTATAGAGTTCTCAATTTACCACGGTAAACCTAGCACTTTTCAATTTCAACCTTCGAGCCTCGTCACTGTTAGCTGGGAGTGTGTTCCCCAATATATATTCTTTGATCGGGACTCTCCAATCATCTCCAATCTCGATATCGCAGACACCTTATTCTTCGATACCTGGCTTAGCGAGGGATTCCACTTTGACGATACCCCCTTTGACCCTTTTAGAAGAAGCCAATTTTGAAAGAGCATCTGCATGGTTGTTCTCTGACCGATTTATCTGAATCAGCTGGAAGTGCTTAAACGATTGTGCCAACAATTGTACCTTCTGCAGATAAGGGACTAAGGCGGGTTCTCGTGCTTCATACTCACCTAAGAACTGGTTTACCACCAATTGTGAATCGCTATGGGCCACTAAGTTGCTGACTCCTAGTTTCTCAGTAAGTTTCATCCCAGCTATCAAGGGTTACTACTCAGCTATATTGTTCGAACTTGGAAAATCGAAACGTATGGAATACTCATAGGTTTCCCCTTCTGGCGATATTAGCACAATTCCGGCTCCACTGCCATTCATGTTACGAGCTCCATTAACAAATAATTTTCACCAGACTAACTCTGTTTCCTCTTGGACCTCTCGGCTAATGCATTCTACAATGAAATCTGCCAATGCTTGTCCTTTTATTGCTTGGCGAGGCTGTAAGTGAATGTCATATTCACTCAATTCGATAGCCCATTTAATTAGAGGCCCGGAGTGTTCTGGTTTCTGTAGTATTTGCCTCAAAGGCTGATCCGTTAAGATAGTCACCGAGTGAGCTTGGAAGTAAGGCCGCAACTTCCGAGTTGCCATCACCAGGGATAAAGCTATTCTTTCAACTAAGGGGTACCTTGCCTCGGCATCTAGCAGGACTTTGCTTACATAATAAATCAGGCAATCCCTGTCCCCTTCTTTCCTTAGTAGGACTGCACTTACAGCTTTCTCTCCTACACCGAGGTACATGAGGAGGTGGTCTCCGGGCTGTGGCCGAGATAATAGAGGCAACTCTTTCAGGTAGTCTTTCAACCTTTCAAAGGCTTCTTCGCACTCTTCCGTCCATTTGAAATTCTTTCCTGCCTTTATCGTCTTTAAAAATGGTAGACTTTTTTCAACTGATTTGGACAAGAAACGACTCAAGGCTGCTATCCTCCCTGTCAACCTTTGAACTTCTCTTACAGTATTGGGTGGCCTCATGTCCAAAATAGCTTAGACTTTCTCGGGATTAGCCTCTATCCCTCGATTAGTAATCATGAATTCGAAGAACTTTTCGGATCTCACCCCAAATGAGCATTTATTGGGATTCAACTTCATCTCGTACTGCCACAGCATATTGAATACCTTAGTCATTTTCTCAGCATGTGATTCTCCCTGTCGGCTTTTGATGATCATATCATCAACATAAGCTTCCATGGTGTTGCCCAATAAGTCTTGGAACACCTTATTTACCATGCGCTGGTAGGTAGCCCCCGCATTTTTCAAACCGAATGGTATTACTCGATAGCAATATGTCCCGCTATCGGTAATGAACGAAGTCTTTTCCTCATCATCTGGATGCATCATGATTTGGTGGTACCCTGAAAAGGCATCGAAGAAACTAAGCAATTTATACCCACAAGTTTCATCTACTAATTTGTCTATTCGGGGTAGTGGATACGAATCCTTAGGGCAAGTTTTGTTCAGATCCGTGAAGTCCACACACATTCTCCATTTCTCATTGGCTTTCTTCACCATCACAACGTTGGCCAACCACTCTAGATAATTAACTTCTCTAATGAATTTCACATGTAACAATTTCGAAATTTCTTCGTTTATTGCCTGTTGCCTCTTTGGAGCAAAATTCCTCTTCTTTTGCTTTATCGGCCTTGCCCCTGAGACTACGTTCAATCGAGGACAAACAACTTCAGGATTAATTCCGGGCATATCGGTTAGGGTCCATGCGAACACATCACTATTCTCTTTTAGGCATCGGATTATTTCCCCTTTCACTTCTTAAGGCAACTGGCTCCCCACATACACTATTCTTTCTCCATCGTTCTCATCCAACCGGATTGCTTCCATCTCCTCATCAGGTTTTGGCTTAGGCTTTTATTCAATTGTAAGGGTTTCCTTCCTCTGAATCCCCTTACATGTGGTGGGTGTGACATTACACGTCCTGGCCTTCCTTTGATCTCCCCTCACTTGTCAACACCATGGGGAGTTGGAAACTTCATTAACAAATAGCAGGGATGCACCACCGCTCTCATGTCATTTAACAATGGCCACCCGAAGATCATATTGTAAGCCACAGACGCTGATCTCACCACCATAAACAGTGCTTGTCGGATGACATCTTTTGGGCTCTCCCCCAATGTAACAGGTAGCTAAATGGCGCCTGCTACCTTTGCCTTCTCTCCAGAGAAATCGTATAAGGGTGTAGGTACTGGCTTCAACCTGTCCTCCGTGATATTCATCCTTTCGAAGCAGTTCCAATAGATTAGGTTCACTGAACTCTAATTGTCGACCAAGATTCGACTCACTGGGTGCTTTGCTACCACGGCTGTAATTACCATTGGGTCATCATGAGGAACCACTACATCTCCTCTATCGGCTGGTGTAAAAGTAATGGGTTCCTCATCCTACTTTTCCTCCATTACTGAGTTGATGTGGTGGGCCTGTCGAGCGTAAGATTTTCGAGATGAGGAAGAAGTACTAGCTAATGATTCACCTCCGGATATTACGTTAATAGCTGGCCCTGTGGGTTCATTATTTTCCTCTCGATTCCTTCCTTCTGTTCTTCTGTCATTATCTCTCCTGTCACCTTCATTTCGTCTCACAGGTCCCCTGTTTTCACCTCTTCTGTCTCTAAATTGGTTTCCTCTGTTCCGCGTAAGATAGTTGTTTCTGTCACCTCTCCACACGAAACAGTTTATTTTTCCCTCTCGCGCTAGCTTTTCTACTGATTCATCAACTCCCTACACTTTTCGGCCATGTGCCCATGCTCTGAGTGATAATCACAATACGACCTTAAATCACAGCCCAGATTCCCTGACGCTTTCTTTGGAGTCTATATAAGTTCTGATCCTTCAAAAGCTGCCAACACTGAAGCCCGAGATTCGGTGAGTGGGGTATAGGAATTGTATTTCAGTGCGGGAGCTTTCTCAAACTTTCTCAGCTGGCTAGAAGATGCTTCAGTGACCTCTCTTCCTCGTTTCCTTCCATCATTGGATTCTCCTATCACTACTATTTTCATTACTTCCTCCTGGGTTACGTACTTCTGTGCGCGGGAAAGCAGGTTTGAGATGGTAGTAGGCTGTTCTAGCGACAGGGATTCTTGCAATTTCTCAGACCTTGTCCCATGTAACATGGCTGCCACGGCTATACCGACTTGCAGATCTCGCACCTCTAAAGTAGCATTTCTAAACCGATCCACATAACTCTTCAATGACTCCTTAGCTCCATGCTTAATAGTGAGCAAATAAGTCGGTTCCTTCCTTCTCTGACTATTCACCGCAAACGCCTTGAGAAACTCGCTTCGTAGTTGGTCAAAGAAGACAATGGACCCTTCAGGCAGGTTATTAAACCATTTCATTGCATGTCCAGACAGAGTTAAGGAAAAGGCCCTGCACATTATCTCGTCTTCCCATCCATGTAGCAACATTAGGGCCTCATAGTTTTGCATATGGTCGTAGGGGTCCATTTTTCTGGTGTATGCGGCCATCTGTGGCATTTTGAACTTTGGGGGCAGAGGTTTTTACATGATGGTCGTGCAGAACGGTACTCTTCTTCTCTGGCTCTCTTCTGCAGACACTAATTTTTTCTCTTCTAGTACCTGTTCTATCATCTTTTTCATGTCCATAGGGGAAGCGAGTTGGTGGATCTCATGAGACGAATCGAGCAGGGCTTCGACAACTATTTCCTTACCCCTTCCTTGAGGTGCATCTGTTCGTGCCATTTGTGTACACCAAGTGGGGTCAAACTCCGACCCGGCTCCCCAAGTGCTTTGGCCGTTATCACCGTTCTTTCCAGCACCTCCGATACCTTGTTCTGCGTTGGTACCAGCAAATTTTGACAAGTCATGGTGGTGGGCGAAAGACCATGTCGCTTGGTCGACACCTTGTCGCTCAGGTACCTGTTGACCGACACCAGACACCTGTCGCGTGACCCCTGTGTAAGACCTGATTCTACACTACTGTAGACCCTAATTTCATAAAACTGAAAATGGAAATTAAATAAATAACTAATGTTGATTTCCAAAAAGGGTGAAAAGCTCCTTAACTTGAGATGAGAACGGAGCAAATTAAGTGAAATACTCTACAGGCGAGTAAGAGGACAGCTCGCCAATGGGCGAGTAAGAGGACAATCGCTAATGGTGATGGTGAGTTGGACGATGGCGTGGGCGAATAGGTGAGTTCGCCAGCTAGTTGTGTGAGGTGATCGCCCGAATGGGTGAAGACATGTGATCGCCAACTTGTGGCTTGAGTTATAGTAAATAGGCGAGTAGAACAATAAATTATGATCGCCAAGTAAAGGAAATCAGCTTGTAAATCATCAAATATTGTTGGCGAACTGAAATTGAAATAGAATGGGCGAGCTGAGGTTTCTGGTTGAATAGGCGAACTGGAACTGGAATCAGCACGTGACCATTGCAGCCAAAATTAACTTTGTAAGTTATACGGTTGAAAACAATTAATAGAAAGGATGTTAAAGTCAATAAGGAATTAACCTTATTGGTTGAGAAATAAAACAAAGTCAATAAAAGCAGAAAAAGGAGTGGAAAGGGAGACTTTCACACCAACTTAAGCTTCAGTTTTTCTTTATGCATTAAATGCATGAAAGACGTGAAATTAATGAAAGAAGATGGGATAAGGCCAAGTGAGGGTTTCTAATTGGATAGCATGGTTATATAAGGAGAAACAATTGAGGAAGACCGGCTTAGCAAATTTCATCTTCCTCCCGAAAACTATGCAACTGCAAGTTTATGTTATTCCTTCCAATCCTGCCATGCTTGATTTATTGAGCTTTACTCTTCAGTTGGCTAAACAAATAAACCTGCATGCAAAACCTTCCTCCATCGTTTGATAAGCTAAACGGATAAGTAAAGTAAGGCCAACGTGAGACAGAAAGTATTCTGTTTTGGAAGTGTAGTTGATTAAGGTGAGATTTAATTGTTTCTTGAGATTGAATAATATATTTCTATGATTTCAAGTATGAGAAGCATGATTTTAGTATTGCTTTTGATTTATTCTTGTTAGATCATAGAAATAGAATCAATTCATATCTTGAATGTAGATGAAGAATAAAATGAAACTAGGTTGAAATTGTAGTAGAATGATGGGAAAATAATCGAGAATGAATAAGGAAAGGAATGGAAATGGTGTAAAAGTGATGAGAATGGCGACTATGATGATCGCCCATGATTGAGTGTTAGTAATCGCCAATGTGGCGAGTATGAAATAAAGAACTCGCCAAAGTTGTTGTTCAAATGGGCGAGGTCGCCCAACATTAGTTTAATTCATGGGCGAGCCCATTTTTTAAATAGAAGCCGTATGGCGAACTCACATGCATAAGGCATTGGGCGAGTAGAATTGTGGGCGAGCTCCCACGTGTAAGCCATTTATTGAATGGCGAGCTCGGTTGGGCGAGCTAATTAGAGCTCTGTTGAGCGAGTAGTCATTTGATTTATCTCAATCTCGTCAAGTGATATGAAATGAAAATATTAATAGAATTTATAAATTATTTGCAGCCGAGAATTATGAACTCGGTGAATGCGATTTGGAAGGCAAGAAGGAAGCAAGGCTTTGTTGAACCAGGTAAGGGAGATGTGTGTGAAGTGAATGCATGTCTTATGGAGTAAATATTATGAAATTATTGATAAATGTTTTGTTTTACGACATGCATTATTTGTTAAAGTGTTTTGATTTTTGGGCGAGCTACAAAGCCGGCCCTATGATATTTGGGCGAATTGGTTAAAAGCAAGGGCGAGCACTTTTGTGTTTGTTTTGGGGCGAGTAACCCCTGTTTTAATAAAAGATGGGCGAGCCAACTTGGGCGAACCCTGTTATATTTTCTTCTGTGACAGTGACCCTGTTTTAATAGAAATTCGGGCGAGCCACTGATGGGCGAACCCTTTTATTAGTTTTGGGGCAGGCGACCCCTATGTTGACAAAGTTATGGGCGAGCCGGTTGTGTTTGTTGTTTTTAAAAGCAAGTATTGACGGGCGAACACTTGTTCACCCCACTTTCGAGTGACCATGGCCGAGCCATGCTAGGAGAGCTAACCATGGCGAACAGATTTCGATGGTGTTTTCTTAACGAGAATGAGCCATTTTAATATCTTCGAAAATAGAAAATATAAATCATTTTGGGCGAATTGACTAATGGGCGAGCCACTGAGGGCGAGCCAGTTTTGCTTGCTGATTTTTAAAGCAAAGGTGGGCGGGCGAACACAAGTTCTCCATACTGGGCGAGTTGCCATGGGCGAGCCATACTGGCGAGCTGACCATGGGAGAGCAGGTTTTAAACGTTGAGATTTTGTAAAGTTTTCAACGTGTTTTGTAAACAGAAAGCCTAAACCTTTTTGGGAATTAAATCATTTGAGTAAATGATAATGTGAGTGAGAAAATCCCTTAAAGGTTTTCATGAGATATAAAAGTGATTTTGAGACTTTAGGCCCTGAGGTTATGCATTATTATTATTAAGGTAGTTGCGTGACTCGCCTGGGGCGGTGACTCAGGTCGATGGACCAACGGGTGCACCTTAGGGCGTCACAGGGCTGATGGACCCGCCAAGTCATCAGCGGTCTCGAGGTCACTTGGCAAATGGACCCGAGGACCACATATAGATTATGGCTATAGATCTGAGATAGCCGTGAGGGGCGGTGGCCTACGGGTGCACCCCAAAAGCGGACTTGTGTTCCTGGGGGAACAATGATAGCATGATTTGTTTGTTGCCTAGTCTCAACTTGTGGATTTCTGTTTATTGAAAGGATTTATTAAATCCTATTTACTGTTTACTACATTTTAAAGTAAACTGTTTAACTAGTGGTTTGAATGGTGTATTAAGAGTGTTGCTTACTATATCCACTGTTTTCCTATTTGATATAATTGTAGGAAAAACAAATATTTGGTGGTATATAGTCTTTATTTTTATAAAGCAGCATATGTCTCCTTTACTGAGCGTATGATTCGCTCACCCCTTTATTTTAACTCCACAGATAAAAGACAAGGAGTTAGAGAATCAGCTCCAAGATGGATATAGCTACATATAAAGAACTGGGGCAAAGTATGTTAAACATGACAGGTACAGTCTCTTCTCTTTTACATTACAGACATAGGTATACAATACTACTCTATTAAATAAAGAAAATAGGGGATGTCAGATGTAAGGAAATATGAAAAAAAGAATTTTCATATTCCTTATTTGCTAAATAAATGTTTAGCATTTATTACTGTCATTATTGAAAGTTAATGGCATCGCAGACAGCCCAACCGAAAAAGTTGTATAAAATACGTGAAAAATGTGGTAACGGGCTGTTACACCCTGTCGTAGGGTCTAGGCCTACCGCTTCCTCAGTCTCTCGTTGGTTACCTGCGACAGGCCTCCTGCTCCCCTGTCCTGCCGCACACTGATGAATGTCATGCTTTTCCACACGGGGAACCTATCGCCGACGAGAGGGGTCTCCCGCTGTCATGTCCTTCTGTCGCCCAAACACTGCTGCGAGACACCTCTATTTATTCCTCCAACCAAGTTCTGCACGACAGGTGGCAGATCTAATGTCGGGAGAACTCCTTGGAACAGATCCACCATGGCTCGCAGCGCCTGGGTAGTTTCTTCACTCTGTCGCCTTAGAGCTTCGAATTCTGCCGCCGATACAGTAATTCTTTCTTCCTCCCTGTTCACCTGGTTCGTCTTGCGAATCTGCTTTTCAGGGGAGCTCATAGAGTTTTCCTCACTTCCAGTCCTTACATTTGTCGATCTTGTTCTCACCATCTTAGAAAATCTTGATTGGCTTTTTATACGCTTCCCACAGACGGCGCCAATTGTTGTTGCACAAAACAACAATAAAGGTATGCTGACGTCGATGTTCGTACTTAGTCTCCACGTGTCTCCAAGAAGCTTCTGTAAAACAAGAAAAGTCAGAGAGACGCAGGGGTAGTTCCCTGCGTAGACACTCTGATGCTTAAGTCAGCAGAAAGTTCTTCAATATTAGGAAGCGTAAAAGCCAGTAGTTAAAAATTAGGGAATAAAATTGTACCTGGGGGCCTATTTATAAGCCAATATTCTAGGTTAATTGCTTGAGGATAAGTCTATCATCTTGCTGAGAGTTTGTGTCCCAATATAACACAAGTTCCTCGAAAATCGGGAGCATTCAGAGCCTGTCGCCGGCGAGAGACTCATACCACGTGTCACGTTGTGCGTCAGGGATCTATCGCTATCGGGAGTCGAAGTCAGGCGCCATGTGTCGCCTTATGACTGTAGGCGACAGACTGGGAGTCTGTCGCCCGGCAATAGGTGTAATGCGTGCCATGTGTCGCATTATGATTACAAGCGACGGACTGGGAGTCTGTCCCCCAACAATAGGTGTAATGCGCCCCATGTGTCGCATTATGATTGCAGGTGATAGACTTGGAGTCTGTCGCCCAGCGACAGGCGTAAGGATACAACTTTGCATTCTATCGCCTAAGACCACGTGGCCCGGTGATTCTCTGCCACGTGGTGATTTTTGACGCTCGTTGGGCCTGGCCCAACGTAGGTAGACTTTGCCATATCTTCTGTTAACATACTTCCCCTAAAAACAATGAAAGAACTTAGAGTTTCTTATGATAAATTATCATGATTCAAGGATAACCAAAAGGAAAAAGCCCTTGGAAAACTAAGACTCCAACTTTTCATCTATGACATGAACTGAAGTCCATTATTTCATGTGGTTGATGTTAAGACAACATACAATATGTTGTTAAGGTGACCATGGATCCACCAAAATGGTGTGGTTTTTTCAACTTTTCACCAATGCTTCAAATATTGTAGAAATGGCCAAGTAAAAACGATTGTTGCAAATGCTAACCCATTTACTACCACAAAAGCATATTTTGTCGATGCCAAGTTTTATTAGTAAAGTTCCTTTATAGAAGAAACACACCCAAATTAACAATGAGGTGAAACAGTCAAAGCGAAATATTATTAGGATATAGGTTTCATATAACCTACTTCAATCTATTAGGATAAATACTCTGATGATGATGAGAACATTATTAAAATATTATTAGGATATTATTAAGTTTATTATAGATTATTTTAGGATTTATTATTAGTGTTATCTAACATTTATCAACAAAACAAAATAAATAATAAAAATCAAGTTACTAATAAAAAATTAACTAAAAATTAATATAATAATAATAGTAAATAAAATAAAATTTCGGAAAGGGAATCCTACTATAAATCGACTGCCTTAGCCCCTCGAATCAATATCATCATCATGCTACATTTTTGGCCCAAATTAGTAAAACAATAGATCAAGACATAAATCAGTGAATATAAAGTGCAAATCAACTTAAAGACTAACTCAAGGTCTATAAAAACAACTCATGTGAACCTGTAATCATTAACAAGAGAACAATCGATAAAACGTAAATACAAATATCATCTAATCACATGGGATTAGAAATAATATTAATCATCTTTACTATTTAACTATTACATTTATGTGTGCATTAAACATAAGATAGGATGATAATTAACCTATAATATTCTTAATCTTACACACCAAAAATGACTTGTGTATATAAAATAAAAGATCAATTGACGTATATTCAACTACAGGTAGAGGTGTCCATGGGTCATGCCGGGCCTAGGCTATATATTAATAGACTATATTTAGGCCCGAGCCTAGCTCGGCTCAACCTGATCATTTGGGCTTATATCTAAGCCTAGGCCTGTCGTATAATTTATTATTCAAGCCTAACCCGACTTGATTTTTTTTAATTTTTTACATTTTAATTATTTTGATTTTTTATTTCTTTATTTTTTTCCATTTAAATTTTAACTTGGTTTATCAAACTTTACATGTTAATTTTCATATTAAATATATATAATATTTATTAATCATTAATATTTCAAATACATATAATTATATTGTATTTAATAAAATATATAAAAAATTTAATATTAATAATGTTTGGGTCGGGCCTAGGTCTCCAAAGGCAAAACCCGAGCCCTATTCGACTCGAAAATTCATTGAGTTTAAGTTTTTTTGTCCAAACCCATTCATCGATTTTTTTTTTGCCCAAGCTCATTAAAATACCGGGTTAAATTTCGGACTTTAACAGGCTATCCGACCCTTAGATAAGTCTTACTATAGGCAAAACTCCAAATGGGCAATTTATCAAATTAATTTGATTCTCAAACGAAGCTAGTGATAGAAGGGTAGGGTGTTGAAGAAAAAAGAGTTTAAATTTTCTTTAAGACAAACAAAAACAAAAAAGAGAATTTCTAAATGAATCCAATTTTTTTCCTTTTGTGCTCCATTTTTCTCATATTTTACTGTTTAAATATAAGAAAATGGGATTCAAAATAAAAAACAAAGTATTAGTGTATTTAGAATCCCTAAAAATAAGAAAAAAAAGTTTGGTAAAAAGTGGGTGAAAAGAACAAAAGAGGATATCAATTTCCCATAGACGAGATACCCACTAATCTGAATTTCTAATCCTTAACTTTGCAATGGGACACCAAATAAACCGATGTTGACCAGTCAACTCCTCATGTCCGTCCACGTGGTCGTCATCTGCTGGCTCTTTTGTCCCTACATATACTTCCTTTGCTTCTTTTCCGTCAAATGCGGGAGACACTTTGTTTCCCCAATCGGAAAAAAGTTTCTTCTTCCAATTAAATTTTTTATTTATTTTTTATATTTTAATATTTTTATAAAATATATGTCATAATCTTAATATTGCTTGTAAAATAAAAAAATTTTACCCGCTGTGCATAAAATAATTATCCTAATTTTAAACATCATATAATGATGTAATTTAAAAATAATACAAAAATATAAACAAAAATAATATAAATTAAATTTTGGATGAAATTTTTAAAATAAATTATGTTTAAAATGTTGAAAAAAATTATGACATAATAACTTTCATGTTTTACACGTGTTTATACACGATACGAATATAAAATACATATAAAAATTGTCAAATATACTAAAAATCAAACTTTATCTATACTGTGAGGAAATATTATTCTACCATTAGATCACTAGAGAATTCACCCTAAAGTTTATTTCAAGGAGTTAATGATTTCTTGAATTTCATAATTAATTACATTTATTCACGCATGAATCTTACAAGCTACTCACAGAAATAATGGAAAATTATAAGATCTGCCTAAAAATAAAGTTCTCTTTTCTTGGTTTTATCATTTATGATTTTGAAATAGCGACAATAAAAATGGAACAAAAGTAAACATAAAACTTGGATGGACAAGACAAAATGGGCTTTCGAAGTTTTGTCTTTTTAGCGAAGGAGTGACTTGGATTGTCTTTGTTAAAGCTGACAGCTCATTGGTAACATTGACCTAATTGATTATCCAAAGTTTTGGTGCAAATGAAATGAACGGCTAGAACAATCCCAAATCAAGTTGCAAAACACATGTAGCTAGCTAGCTAATGATATGACCAGCTTCATTGAAGTTAATGAACATTAACCAATCTTTTTTCCATGAATGACATTTTCCTTTTTGGGAAAGTAAGATAAGAGATTGGATTTCAAATATGCAAGAAAAGCTCCCTCTTAACAGTATTACAATGTTCAAATATTTGGGTTATCATCTCAACTAAGCAACTAAAAAACTTGTAATATTGAAATAATGAAATTGTCTATTTATTGTACCGACCAATCATCAGTTGCAAATCTTTTAAAATAATTAAAAGGTTTGTCACAATGGTTAAATCATCATCAAGTAAATTTAAGGCAAAAATAGAATACTTTCTAATTTTTTTTAATTAAGATTTCAATAGTCTCGAACCAAGTACTAAGTATATTTTTTCTTTAAAAGTTAAAGCTTGGCGTAAGGATTGTTAGCCTTTTTCATAAGAAATTAATCAAATATTCGAGTTTTTTTTTTTTATACTTTCTATGAATCAAAAGAAATTTTTTTTAAAGCAGACTACAACCTCTTCTTCCTATATAGTTTTTCACTTTTAATTCTACATCCATAAATCTTTTTCTCTCTATCATGTAAATTTTTCAACATAAAATTCAAATTGGAATCACTTTATAAATGGTTCAAAAAAAAAACCCAATTTCTAATCTCAAATTTCAACTTTATTATTTTAATGATATATTCTATTTTTTAAAATTTGATAAAAAAATATTATTATATGGTTAGAAACATCACCAGATAATATTGATTAAAGCTCACACTCATAACTCTCCTATCTCATTGCAGAAGATTTTTGCATCTCTTATAACGACATACAACTAGGAAACTCCTTACATGGTGATGTGTCTTTCTATAGAACTGAAGCAGTCAAAACTTTGGAAGTTAGTAAATTGTTAGGGTTATCCTTTGTTGATGATGATAAGGTCATTATTAATAAGTATATGAAAATGGAAATATAGGAATGAGCATCGTACGATAATAGTGAAGGAGTAGTTAAGATAATATCTTTTTAGTTCGATGATTACTTTCTCTCCCCCTGAAGAGTCTGTATGGCGAGTCATCTTTTGATGCCTGAGTTCTTTGTTTGCAATTTTTTAGGTGGCAATCATTTTTCATGATTCACTCATGGTCAGAACGTGTTGGAATTCTCTTAATACTGCTCTTTCAAGTACTATGGGCCTTCTGCTTGAGATAATTTTGGGATTTTTGTATTGTTTTTTTTCTTCTGTGATTGGATCCTTGTTTGCATGAAGTTTGTTTGTTTGTTTAATGCCTCTACCATTGGATCCTTATTTGTATGAAGTCCGTCTGTTTAATGTCTTCATTCGATTGGGTTGTTCTTGGGCACTGCATTAAGACCTTTCTAAGTGCTGCTCTTGTTTTAATACTTTGCCTAGCAAAAAAGTTCCGATTTATTTATATTTTTTTCTAAAAAAAATTGTTCACAATTATAATTAAGATTATTTATGTGATGAATTAATTATTATATATGTTTCTTTATACACTTATTTATGAAATGATAATATTTATAATTTTAAATTTTTTTATTTAGTATACTGCTTGCATATATATATATATATAATAAGACAAATTTTATAAAAAAATAAAATCATTATAGTATCAGTTGGCACCCAAAATTTCATATTAAGATCCGTTACAGTTTAAATATAATATATTAAATATTTCACCTAATACAATCGATTGATGATAAGTGTTAAGTAGAGACGTCTAATTTAAATTAATTTGATGGGACACACTCCACACGCTTCTTCACACGTAAATCCAACGCTAGCAACGAAATTAAGAGATTTTTTCACGTGAACAAACTCATAAAAGATGAAAAAGCTAACAGGTTTGAGCTTTGTTACTATAAGTTTATTTGGTCCGGTTGAAATTTTTATAAAAAGTATTCTTCAAATAAATTAGTTTAAAATTGATGTTAAAATAATTTAAATTAATGTTTGGCAAGCTTAATACAAAAGTATTGTAGAATGTGAAAAACTATTTAATAGATTTTATGTATTTTTTATAAATGAAACATTAAAATAATAAAATTTATTAATTAAATCACAATTCACAAGTTTTTTTAAGAAACAAATAAATATAATAAAAAATACTTTTTCAATTAAAATAGAAAAATTATAATAAATTTTAAAAAATAAATTAATTAATGTGAAATAATGTAATCCTCTTCGTAATTTTATGAATTGTTGAATAATAAAGTAAAATTGTAAAAAAAAAAATCAATACATGTTATTAAAATTAGCACAGTTTGAAGAAGTTTTAATTTATAATTTCATCATAAATATAAATTCATTTTTGCACATTTTGAGAGTTAAATGCCTGATTTCTACTTTTATCATAAAAATTTATGTCATATGCGGGATCAAACATGCATTATATATTAAACATTGAACCTAAAACCCATGACTTAATCATACGGATAACACCACTAATACAAGTGCATCCAAATTCAAACTTAACAAACTTGTTCGCAATTTGCAATGTCTTACATACTCTTACACATTGACCTTGATCATTGTCAAATAATTAAATCTCACATATTTATCATTTCTCACACTAAAATTGAGGAGTTAGGAAAGCTTCCCCAGCTAATTCGAAAGAAAATAATTAATTAATAAAAAAGACAGCTAATATAATTTGAATTTGTCAGCAAGCAAGTACAGCATGAAGTGGGCCTGCAGAAATGTCGGCTTTAGAAAACTAAATTTATTACAATAATTAGGCAGGCTTGGAATTTTGTTTTGGAGACTTCTGATTTCTGAATCATCAATAATATTAGTTTATTTACCCATAATTCATAAATAAATCATGGTTTTGTTCTTTAATTATTATTTTTTTTTTTTACATTTGTTTAATACAATTTTGTCATCACTAAATAACATTTTCAAGCAAGGGTTTTTGGTGTTTTCTGTTTGTACTTATACTGACTAAAGAACTATTCTTAATTTTACATATATAATCAGCAAAGAAGAAAATATAATCTGATCTTGATGTATACTTTTTTTTTTTTAATTTCTTTGGATTGATTCACTTCAACTTATATTTAATTTTATTCAGTCACCAAGTAGTATCAAAATATAGTATTCTATAAACATAACAAATTAAGAAAACATATTGAAATGCAGCAGTTAACCTCTTTTTTTATCTTTTAAATGATTGTCATCTTTCAGGTTGCACAGAAATTTCAACCTTCAAAACCAGGGGCGGAGGAGCACGGGGCTCAGTGGGGGCTCAAGCCCCCACTGAACCACTAATTTTAGGTTCTTTTACTGATGTTTAGCCAATGATAAATATATTGTATTGTATTTTAAAGTTTGTTTAGCCTCCACTGAATTTAAATTTTTTACTTTTGAGTCTTTGAATTTTAGTATTTTTTTTTTAACTTTGAATCAAAGCCCTCAGTGAACAAAATCTTTAACTCCGCCACTGTTCAAAACCTCCTTTGATCATCAAGTAATTAATTATTTTATCGGTACTTAACAAATTTTCTTTTCATTTTTCTATGTCTAAAAAGAAGACTTTACTATCTACTGCTTTCGTCCATCCTTCCTATCAAACAATTAAAAAAATCCTTAAAACATTTATTTGGGTTTAACCAACAAATTTCTTATACATGGAAGAATTATATCTGCCATACAACGCTGCCAATTGTTAATCAAAATGGTCTTAATTTTGATATCGCGATGAAATTTTTTAATTTTAAAAGTGAAATTAAATCGTTGACACGTGTTTAATTATACTATATTTTAAATAATAATAATAATAAATAACTTAATTAGTAAATAAACAGGTGAAATTGTATAAACCAGAACCTGATGGTGACGCCAAGAAACTTGAAGAAAAATAAAAGAAGAGGTGAAACATTATTTATGTAAAATTTTTTGTACACAATATGGATTATTATTCCAATTATGAAGAACTGGGCCCTAAGAAAAATTCCATTTGGGTTTTATTTAATGGGTTAATAATCCTGCGCAGCAATGAAAGGTTCAAAATGAGTGGCCCATTGTTGAAGCCGAAGTCCTTGGTGGAAACCCAACTGAGCAATGAAAACAAGCAGCTACAATCGAGTGACTGTGAGGCCCATCAAACCCTGTTCACAAACAATTTCCTATTGCTATGAAAAAGAGTAGCCAACGCTTTTCCGTTGTCTCTGGAATGGAATAAATAGTCTTCTGGCAAAATGAAAAAGCCACACTCTCACTGTCATATATGATTTTTTAGATTTCATAATCAATAATTGGGCTTCAGTGGACCCTTACCTCAGGCCTCAATCATGGCTTCCTAGGAACCTTGGAAATTCCTTTTGGTTGCATATTTGTGATTTCTGTACATTGTTTTCTTACCTTTTGTGAGATTTAAGAGTTAAAAGAACAGATTCTCGCAATATATAGATTTTTTATTTATGGGTCCATGTATATCACATTAATGTTGGTCCAAATAAATCTTTATATATACAAAATAAAAATAAAAGAATTATAAAAATTTGTATTTATTTTCTATTAAGAGATTAATTTATTTTGATTTTGGTAGATTGCAATTGAATCAATCTCTTTTGTTTAAAAGAAATTACAAAATGAATAAAAATAGTTTTTTGGGATTGTCACTTTCCAAAGTATGCTAATGCACTTATTTGTCTCACCAACGTCACTTGTGATATTTGGTTCGGAAAACAAAATTGGGTATAATAAATCTCGTTTAGCTTTAAAAAAATTCACATACATATATATATATATATATTATATATTATATCATTTATAATTTTTTGTTTTTTTATCTACATTGACAGTTTGACACCAATGAAATTAAAAACATAAAATATCAAAAGTTAAAATTCATTTATCTTTTCATATAAAAAAGAATATTAATCTAATCTTAACACTTATGTATGGAATTTTATAGTCTTAAATTTGCATAGTTGATTATTGTTATTTATTAAATCTATTTTCTGTTTTATAAATAAAAAAATATTTTTAAGTGATAGAAACATATTTATTTTTCATAAAAAAAGTTATATGATAGAGTTGTCCATGAACAGGTCTAAAATAGAGTTAAATGTCATATTTACAAGAAAAAATATACTAGTTTTTCTTTCTAAACAATCCATAATAAAAATACAAATAAAATATTACAGTTGTCTCATAACACACATGATTGCACACAAACACTTAAATATAAACTATTCATAATTACAAAATAATATCATTTAATTATTTATATTTTTTGAAATAACTAATTAAATACTTAATTTTTTTTCATATTTAGAACTTGAGCATGTATGCTTAATTTAACAAAAAGGTTTTCTTTTTTTCATGATGACATGGCCAACAATCTGTCTTCTCAATCTTAAGTTTTTTTCTCCATTTTATGTGAACTTATTTGAAATTTTAATCAAAATCATAGTATATTTCATTTTTTCTTGATAAATACTTTCATTATTACATAAAAGCTTCATTATTTCTGATCCATTACCCTAATAACAATTCTCCTTTTATGCATAATATATACCTTTTTGACTTCTGCTAATAAATCTATGTGACATTAACAGTTTACCCATTCTAACCAAATCATGACATTTTGGAAGAGTAATGAATAAAAGATGCGGGCAAATTATGACCCTCTTATTCTCATGTTTAATCTAACACTTTTCAATTCTCATGGCTGAATCATAGTTAAAAGCTAAAACTAATCATTTTTTTGCCACTTTTTTTTTGGTAAACATGGCCCTTAGATCCTAGCCATGATATTGGGTAAATTAATAATTAATCAAGCCCACATGTAGACAGCAAAATCCAAAATTTCTCAGTTGAGTAAACATTTTTTTATACCAAAAAGGAAATTTAAAAGTTAATCCCATTGGGACAAGAGCTGCTTTTCCATTCTTGATTTCTTCTTATTAATATTAAATTCAAACTTCAATTATGTAATGTTGGTTGTATTTTGTTCTTTTCTATGCTTAGATTTAGGCCCTAACTTAAATATATACATACATGTACAAAAGCAATAAATAATTCAATAATTAAGTTCCGAAACTTCCTAATTAGAAAGTCCTTTCAATCCCTCATCCAAAACCCAATGCAAGTTTAGACATTTAATTTGTAATTTCTTTATCCATAGTGGTTAGTTTGATAAGAAAAGAAATTTTTTTACTAACCAAAGTTTGATTTTTGCGAAAAAATATTTCAAAAGTAAAATTTTAATTGTATCCAAGCTCATGTAAAAAAATGCATCGAAGTATGATTAAGTCCAGCCAAAACTTACAGATATTACAAACTGCTTTATTAAATATACTTTCTTTAGCCCATAGTCCCTATCTTTTTGTGGTATGCCAGGCCATTTCACTGCTTCATACAAGCTAGCTTCCACGAAAAGAACAAATTAAATGTATTCTTTTGGTATGGAGGGTGAAGGTGCAGAGCCCCTGGCAGAACACTTTTCACCAGCTAGCTAGTACAAGGATCATATTCCAACTTGACATTCTGAGCAATGAATAAAAAGGTTTTGGACAAGTTGTGCAATAATACAGTTGTAGTACTGAGTCTGAGATCCATTATCGATGTTCTTTACCGATCCTGAAATCGAATGCCTTGGATATCTCAAGAAGCAATGGTATCAGCCTCATTATGATTTGCCACCTTCCGAGTGACACCACTCATTGACAAGTTTCTCGTTCTATGATCATAAATTACAGAGGAAGAGTGGGGCAAGCTTTTTCTTTTTCTTTTTCTTTGTCGCCTCAAACATGATCTGACTCAACTCCTTAAGCATGGAATCGAACATGACTAAATGCATATAACGCGTACACGAAGCATATCATATTGACTCATGTAATTACGTAAGATTTTGAGTAAAGATATTTAACTAGTTGAGTCTCAATATTTTTCCTTTTGTTGTATCTCTAAAATGAAAAACGAATTATCATATGATCATATTAATTCGTAAGGTTGGAAACTTACAATAATTTGAGTCTAAATAAATCGGTGTTTTTTTTAGGTTAATTATTCAATACACTATTAGTAGAGTTATTAGACTCTACAAGCAAGATTAAGATGGTGATATATGCTCATTAAAAATAATTAAAAAATAAATTGGATAGACGGTTGAGAGAGGAACTAAAATTAGGATAGACGGAGAGAACTTGCATGCTAAAATATACAATCAAGTTAATGGTTGAAATGAAGAAAGCCATTGTTTTCCTAATCATGATTGTTGAGTGAGCCACCGCACCATCTTGATTCCCATTCCAATTCCTATTCCCATTCCAAGAACCTGCACTGCAGCAGTAGAAGTTGATGGGAATGGGGGCAAAAGCGACGGCCAGCAAATTGGAGAATTTTTGTTGGGAAATCGTCAATATTCCAAAAGAGTCAAATCCCTCCAAATTAATAAAATAATCAAAACCCCCATTGAAAATTTGTATGGCGTTGGCATACACCAGAATAATCTCAAGGGTTGGGGTTTTTCCAGGATAAGATAGTGCTGCTCCACGTGGCATGATGTTATTGAAACAAAAAGATGAGTCTGTATACGTCCGGACTGTGGTTCATTGCCTCACCGTTCATGCATGAATTTGGGAAGCAAAGAAACTACTGCAATGGCTACAGCAAACTTGACCCATCCTTTCTTTTTCCGACTTTCTCGAGGTACATCACATGATTTCATGCTTGTGAATTAAGATTGCCCGCTATATGCGTGTGCCATTTCTTTTTAAATCCTTAAAACATGCCATATTAAACCTCTTTGATGGCTACTAGGTAGACTTGAAATGAAAGGATTGCAGGTTCATGCACTGAAAGAAAGTCAGCGTTGCCAGTCCTTGTTCACACGTTTTCAGCATGAAATAATTGCTGGGTTTTCAAGCTTTAACAACTTGTGAAGATTACAGTTCTCCAAAGAATTTTAACTCATCAAAAAATTTGCCAAATTTTTCACCCCAAGAGTGATTTTAAATTGT
This sequence comes from Heritiera littoralis, assembly GCA_031772115.1. Taxonomy (NCBI): domain Eukaryota; kingdom Viridiplantae; phylum Streptophyta; class Magnoliopsida; order Malvales; family Malvaceae; genus Heritiera; species Heritiera littoralis. The sequence continues at coordinate 427,074 of JAPDPK010000039.1, read as the reverse complement.
TTGTGAACTATTTATTTTCAAAGGCAGACAAGGATTAGCCTCCGTGTTGCATCTATACTAGAGAATTCTTAGTTGTTCCGACTGCTCTACTAACTGTATCAAGACCCGCAATACAACTTAATCTAGCTAGTTTTGCAATGTTCATGTGATCTATTTTATTAGAATGATGTGTTGAAGAGAATTCTAATAAACTAATTGATTTAATCTGAAACTATCTATGCAATTGAACAAGAGATTGAGCACATTATGCAGGGGAAGGTTAGGGAGCTAATTTTGTATACCATTTTGACTGTGAATGTTGCGTGTAACATCTCTATGCAGGAATTGAGGGGGCCAAATATGTTATCTTAGTCTATCCCCATACTGATTTCAAAGATTCATCGCTACCAGAGTTCTGCAACTTAAAGCAAGTGTCATCACACAACTTTGTTGGCCTGCATCAGGACTTTCCGAAGCTCAATGGCAAGTTCTTGCAATAGCACTGGTTTTCGAATAACTCCATTCATTCCAATCTGCAAACATTTTTCCCAGATATGTTCTTCGCACTAGCTGTCATGGCAACAATAAACGGCAAACTACGACTTCGAAACTTCCGAATTCTCTTAGCAACTTCAAATCCATCCAACTCAGGCATCTGAAGCTCCAAAATAACAATCTGAAAAGATGAGGAGGTTGGCCCAATAGCACCGAGGCATTCCAATCCAGATGAGACAGCAGAAACGATACATCCCAACAACTTCTCAAGAAGCTTTCGAGTCACAGCACGGTTCACGTCATCATCATCAGCAAGTAAAACTTGCAAGCCCCTGAAAAGAGAGTTGGAGCGTGGCTGGTCTGAAGAGTCTCCGGGCTCGTTGATTGTTATACTGATGGATGGTCGGACTTGAAACCGAATAAGAAGTGTCATGCTTTGAGCAGAACCTTGAGGATTTTGGACTACCAAGATGTTCCCATGCATCAGCTACAAATTTTGTAGATATTGTCAGAAAATGAATAAATCGAGAAGTAGTATAAAAAGATTCGAAAAAAAAAAGAGGCAAGAATACTATAATAGGTGTATTGCATAATTCACTGTGTCATGAGTAAAATTTTCAGTTTGCACTAATTAGTTGCGGAAACAATTAACACTTCAAGAAATTAGTAACACTTCTAGAAATTGTCAACCCATATAAGTAAAAAGTTCTAAATGAAAATCTCCATGATGGTTTCAGAAAAAATCCAAAGCATCCAATGCCTTGGCCTTACACAGGACAATGAGCATCATGCAATTAGCTAATGATAGAAAACCAGATGCCGGACTTTCATCAGCTATTCATCAGGTGATAAAAATTCATCCTACTTAATGTCCTCAGAATTCATGTTTTAGTACTGTATTACTCACTACTTTCTCTCTCAGCAAACAAAATTTACTATCCTTACCTGCACTAGCTTTTGGCAAATGCTGAAGCTCAAGCGTTCCTCAGCTCCATGGCTGTTGTATCTTCTTCCACTGATCGGTACCTCAGACATTGAGCAACCCTCAGATTCAGAATTGCTATTGTCAATAATAATTTCAAACCTGATATGTACATCTGCATCAGAAGAGCTATGCCTCCAGGCTGCACGTCTCTGATCATTCCATTCTTGACTACCATTCTCTGAGAAGACTCTAATTATTACAGTTCCCCCTCCACTATTGCCATCCAATAGACTCCCAACCATATGCAGTATCACCTGAAAAACTCTCTTTTCATCACCGAAAACAAGATCAGGCAAGGACTTCTCAACCTCAGTCGAAAAACCAAAACCCCTATAAACACACAAGCACTTGGCAAGGCAAGCAGCTTCCTTTATCATGGAATGTAATCTAAAAGATCTCTTCTCCAATAGGGATCTTCCACTATCCACTGTTGAAATATCCATCACATCATTTATCAAGGTTGTTATGACATTGCTGGTCTTCATCATTGAATCAACAATAATTCGTTGATCATTATTCAAATTTCCATCTTGCATCATTGAAAGCAAGCCTAAAATTGAGTGCATAGGCCTCCTCATTCCATCACTCATTACCTTCTGAAATGCATTTCTAGCCTGGCTTGCCCTCATAGCATTCTGCCGTGCCAGTTGTAATGCCCGATTTTGCTCAACCAATTGCTCCCTCATCAATTGGGACTCTTCAAGAACTGCAGCATGAGAGAGTGCAACAGCCACCTGATCAGCAACCACCTTAACTATCTCTAGTTCCTGATTGCTCCATGGTCTATGTTGTTCACGTGGAAGAAGACAAACCAATATGGCATAGCATGTCTGAACTAGCTCAGGAGTTCCCCCTTTAAAATTGGATACACGTAGCATTGGCATCCGAATTGCAGCCACTGGTCCTGGCTCACCATACTCTCCATAGCTTGCAGTAGCAAGCACCGAGTCTGGCGTGAGGATATTCACTTCATCACTTGCTTTAATTCTTACAACATCCAGATCGGTAATGGGAATGGTTAAATTGTATGAATAGTTCCTTCCTTTGAGTTCATGAGTCAGATTCATCTCTGTCTTGATCTCATTAGGCATCCAAATAGCACAATTTTGCAAGCCTAATGTCTTGGACAACTCTACCATTGTTGTGTACAAAATGGTATGCCTATCCAATGATTTGCGAATTTCTTGAGTAAGCATGCGGACGTGCAAACTAGTCTCCTGCTGTTTCATTATAGTATCAACTTCCCGCCCAAGGTCCCAAGCCTTCTTCTTAAGCATAAATTCTCTCACCTTGACTTTGAGAAGCAAGGGAATGAGCGTGATAAGCGTGATAGCAGTGGCACATGATACCAAAGCAGTGAGAATCTTGAACACAGTGAGAGCCAACATGAGTTGAAAAGGATGGGGGCCATAGGTCCACCCATTGAGCAAATGGGTTAATCCACATAGCACAATGAAGGCGATGAACTGAAAGAGGACCCATTTGAATGGCACGTTTGAGCAGCTAACAAAGTAAAGCAGCTCAATAGGGATCGAAAAATATGCCACAGCAATCAAAAAATCACTCACTCTTTGAGTCTCTAAGATGCTCTCGATGCTCCAAAAACTCCCCTCATCATCACAATTGCACCTTGGGAAGCCATTCTCTGCCGTGGACACCGAAATTAGAAGGGAAGAAATTAACAGCCCAGGAGCTAATGCTTTTAACATTGCATCCAAAAGGACTACTACCTTTCATTTAATCCATTTATTGATACACCCTTTCTGTTATTGCGGAACACTTTCTCTATCTGAAACACAGCTCACTTGAGCTACAACCTTATAATCCCAAGCTTCAATTCTCATTGCCTTTAACAGAAAGACAAGTCAATACTGTTGAAAAACATCAAAAACCCATCAAACTATGAAATTTAATAGCATTGAATTAAGATCCAACACACCCTAAATCCCAGAATTAGTAAAATTAGAAAAAATTGTTGGTCAAAATAATTTAATCCAAAACTCTTTATCTGATTCTCGACCTCAAATTTTATATTTTTATTAGTTTTATGTTATATGAATTATCAAATAGTACAGTAACCAAAGAACAGGACATTTTATTATCAAAAGAAAAAAGAAAAGAACACGACATTTTCTTCACTCAAAAGATATACATAGTATTTTATTCATAGTTTATATAACCATAAAAGGAAAAAAAAAGTAGCTTTCGCAGAGCAGCCCCCACAAGAAATCTTAAAAACAATATAACCCAGAAACCATAAAAAAAAAAAAACCATTTCTTCTGATAATCCCGGAAATGCAACCTCAAAATCAAGCCCCAAAAAAGGAAACCCAGAAATTTAAAAACTTAAGAAAGCTTACCTGAAACCAGAAGCCAGTAAAAGAATTGACCTTCAGATCTTCAGAGTTTCTATCACATGCAGAGCCAAAGACATATCTTCGATGACTCCAACTTAAATATTTCACATTCCAATTCAATCACTCGCCGTCCATTTGGCAGTTTCAAAGCACCCAGCACTAAAACCAAAGGAGAAGAACAAAAAAGATACGTTTTTTATAATCCAAAAGCTTCAGGTTTCCCTTCTGAACCGCTGAAACAAAAACTAAACCAGAAGGCGGTGAAACTAACAACAATAACAAGGAGAGGAAGAAGAAGAAAGAAAAAGAAGAAGAACCAAAACAAGCTGTTTTCTAAGTGTTGCGTCTGGTTTAGTCTGGACTGGTCTGTTCTCGGTCTTTTTTTTTCTTTTACCCCTTCAAAGCTTTCCTTTATATAGCAAACAATCTGTTTTCTTTTTCACTTTTCTTTCAAATTTTAAACAAAACCAAAGCAGAACCGAAAACCCAAGAACCCATGAAACCCGAAAGCAGTTTTTGAGAAGAAAGAAAGAAAGAAAGAAAGAATAGCAAGGAAAGAAATGCGAGAGAGGGGTTTTAAGAGAAAGGAAAAGGGTAATGTATATATGTAATGAAAGCTAGCGCCGTTGTTTTTGTAAGAAGCTGAAAAAAGAAATGGAAAAGGAAGAGAGAAGGAAGAAGAAGTGAGGGAAAGTATGGGACCCACTTCTTACATGAAGAGAACTTGGACGCTCTTTTGAACCAAAACGTCCTCTTCATACCCCCAAAACAGTTGTTTTATTTCTCTCCATTTTTTATATCATTTTTCTTGCAATTCAATCTAACCTTCCCAATCCAATTCCAAACCTAAAGTTTAAAAGTATTTCTTTTTTCTTTTTTTTTTTAATTGCATGTTTGGTGCCACGATAGCCTTGTTTCATTTTCAACACAAAGCGCGTGGGATAACTGTCATTCTGCAATGTTGATAGAATTCCAACATGCCTACAATTCCCAAAGCCTTGTTTGCAATGACTATGATTTTTTTTATTGAGTTTATATATTATGCAACGGTATACCATCTCTATATATTGTCATTATATCAGAATTGATACAAGTAAATTGAAAATATGATAAGCTCTTACAAGTAAATTGAAAAAAAAAACTTTTTGTATTTTTTGTGTATCAATGAGATATTTTTATATCACATTGGAAACGAGATTAATCATCATTCACTTCATAACTTATGTTGACCCAATATAATGTGAGTTGTTAAGAATTTAAACACGAAAATTTTTGTTATGGATTGTTCTCACTCAAAAACTTAACGGAACCTCACACCAAAACTTGTTTGTATTTATTTATAAAGGCTTTACATATTTTCAATTTACTTATTAACGAAGTATCGACTTTTGATACAGTAACAATTTAGTGCATCATACATCTACCCTTTTTATTCTTGTACATGCGATTGTATAAGATGATTATCATCTTATCCTATATTTGGCACATACATAAAAGAAATTATTGGATTGCAGAGAGAATTAATCATTGAAATAATAATTAAGTGAAGATTACTTATTGAGTTTTGCTTTAGAATAAAGATAAAAAATTAAGTGCCTTTACAAATTTCTTAAATTAATTAAACCCTTCAAGTTATTAAGTTCAGCATATGTACATATGGTTACCATCAATCCATCAAGTCCATTTTAAATTATTGCATGTTTAGCTGATAAAAAATTACAATTTTATGAATATAAATGTTATTCTTTATGAAATTAATGAAAACAATGACTAATCTAAAAAAATCATATTGATAGAATTTATAAACAAGTATTTGATCAATTAAAATAATTTTAGTTTATTCTATTAGTTTGTATAATTCTTTAAAAGGATATGATTCAAAGTTCGAATTGTTTTCTCTCTATAGTATGTATTAAAATGAATGGATAACACATTCAAAATGCAATTGTAGACCATAAAATAAAAAAAAAATAAAGAATTTGAAAATAATACAACAAGATTGTCAAAGTAAGAATTTTTTTATACCTTATCAAAAGGAGAAAAAAAGGAATTTTTTTTTGTATAAATTATGAGTGTTTTTATATCACATTGGATATAAAATTAATTCTCGCTCGTACTTTGTGGTTGGTGTTGGCTCAAAAAAATTTGACTTGGTTACGATTCGAACAGAGACTTCCTACTATAAATCTTTCATACTCAGAACCTTAGCCGAGCTTTATACCATTGAGCCAACCCTTTAGGTTTTGAAAATTTCAATTACATGCTAGACAAACAAAGCCTAATATAATTAGGCATATGGCATATATTATATAATAATATATTCGATAATTATTTTAAACAGTGTCAACATAATTTTTTGATTTCATAAGCGAAGTTAAAATATTAAAGCAAGTCTTTTAAAATATTAAAAAAACAAAAAATAAATAAAAAAACATATGTCATCATCCTAACATTATTTGCGGAATAAAAAATACTTCACTAACCGTGTATAGAATAATTATCCTAATACATTACTTACATCTTAATTTTAGGAGGAAAAAGAGAGGGAGAGTTCTTCATACGCGCTTTTAAAGGGGTGTTGATGGACCCTTTACGCTTAGTCATATAACAGGAGTAATTAAGCCTTAACTATTTATATTTACAAAACTTAATTACACTGCTAATCAACCTGTCATTTACTGATCCGCTTGCAATGAAAAATGAAAGCGAAATATCTGTTTCTTATTCATCAGAGAAAAAAAAGGCTGTCATTAAAAAAAATTGAATACTACTATAGCATAGGGGGAAATTTGTTACATTAATTTTCTATCAGAAGAAAAAAGAAAAAGTGATTTAATGCAAGTTGAATTCAATTAATTATAATGATTTTAAGAAGTGGGTCTATTGTCTTTTACAGTTTTAATATACTTTAATTGACAATTTGTGAACTTGGCTTCATAAATTTGAAACCAAGACAGTTTCAATTACTATCTGTTTCTTTAGCAGTTAATTATAAAAAAAATAAAGCAAATCTATGATTTAATACATCAAAATTGATTAAAATTTACAATTTTGTTTTCTTGTTATTTTTTCTATTTATTTTTGTTTTTGTATTATTTATTATTTTTATTCTATTTAAAAAATATCAATAAAACAAAATTTAAATATTTAAATATTGTTTTATTTTAAATTTTTATAGATTTTTTTTAGAGTCAAAAGCACTTGAGCAAATTCGATGTCACAAAAGTTGACATAATGTACTTCTTTTGAGTTCATTTTCTTTAAGAAATGATAAGATGGTTTCTTATATCAACATTTGAGGCAATTTATTTTGGGCAGATTCAGTGCATATTAATTAGAATAATTGTCTTGTAAACAAAAAAAATATTAGAATCATTGTCTTCCATCAGATTAGGTTTTCATTTTAAACGCAAAGAAGATGAATCGCCAGCCAAAATATCCTACTTCTCAATCAAAAGCTAAACCAAACCAAACAATTTCATGTTAATCTATCTTTCATGAATTGATTTGATACACTCATTTATTAAATTTCTGAAGTGAAGTTTTTAAATTATAACTACTGTTAGGTGCAAGTAATGTTATTTTACAGGCCGGTTGAATTGTTAAGTGTTATCTGTTTCGCTTATAAGGTATAGATTTGACTCTAGTTGTCATCAATATTCATTGATAGGTGATCTGTAAATTCAATATAAGCCTTCGTTAAGATATGCGGCATGCCCCTATTTCTGGATTGAGAAGTCTCTTCTCACCTAAACCTTTTGTACAAAATAAAAAAAATGTGATCTTTTATTAAATGAAATTAAAATTATGAATTTTTATTTATTTAAATAAAAATCTTAATATTGTGGAATATTTCATATTCACAATTATAAAAGGACTCTAGTGGATAAAAAAATACAAAATCAAGCCTCGAATTTCAAATTTGTTGAACTCTCACACTCACACATTAAAAGTGAGACTATTTTTAAATCAATGTTCAAAGTCTTTGTAAAATAGCTTTTATTCAATGATGGAATATTACCAAGATTTTTCTAATTGAGCTAAAGACAAATAGTTGACCCAATTTTAATTTAATAATCGAGATTTGGTCTAATGATTATTATCCTTAAAAAGAATTAAATCCAATGTTCATTTTTTTTTCTTTTTGTACATTCCTATGAACAAAAAAAAATCTATTTAAATAATTTTACAATTGTATTTTATTCATTCATTTTAAAATTCAATAAATATAATTACAAAAAAATAATCATAAAATTAATATCATGCTATAAAAGATTAAAGATTCTTTATATAAAATTTCACAAAATTTTTTAGATTTTAGCTCAAAAAATTAAGCTAATAATATCATTTTTTTCATTCATATTAATTTTGAATTTTTAAAAATAAAATTCAAAATCAAACCAACTTGAATCTAACAAAAATTAAAGCTGATAGAAAGTTATTCTTTTTTATGTGGGCATGGGCATGTTCACAATAGACCTACTCAAAGGGTCGAGCTAGCCGCCTAAGCCCGAGGGCCAGTCCGACATTTGGTTGGGTTTGGACAAAAATATCTGATGCAATTGTCAGGTTTGGGCAAAATTTTTAAGCTCATTGAAAAATCGAACTGAGCCCGGGCTTGACCTTTCAAAGCCTAGGCCCAGTCCGAATATGAATATTAATTAATTTTTTTATTATTTACTAAGTATAATATAGTTATATGTATATAAAACATTATTGATTAATAAACATTATTATAAATATTTAATATGAAAATTGACATATAAATTTTGACAAATTAAATTAAATTTTAGAGGGAGTAAAATAATAAAAAACAAATAAATAAAAAAATAAAATATAAAAAATAAATAAAAATATATTCAAGTCGGGCCAACCTCGTGCTTGTAGTATAAAATGAAAACCGGCCTGGACTAAAAATCAGGCCTGAATTTTTGAGTTGGGTCGGGCTTGAGCATACACATAAGCCATTATTATATGTTAGGGGCTCGGCTCGAAATCGACCCGGCCCTACCCATGATTAGGTTTAATTCACAAGTAATCTTGTGTTACTAAAGGACAAAAATTCAGGAAGAGAAATTAGTCTCTCACCCCTGCTTTTAATTTTTTTGATTATTTTATTGAAAAAAATATATTTTTTAAGCGTTTTTTCATTATTTTTCAATCTCACTGGAATCAATGTCACTATCTATCGAAACTAGCTCTAAGTGAATTTTATAAAAAGATTATATGAGTTCTAAAAATGATTGAGAAAAAAAGAAATTCAAGATTGGGACCTCTAGATCAATAGGCTACAACATTGAATGTTTAAAAAGATCAGGCACATTTTGTTTCACCATCTAATTTTTGTATTTGCATCATATTTTGTTTCAAATATGACATGCGATATTGTATGAATTATTAAAACAGACATCTCAAAATTATAAAATGTATTTAAGTTTTTAATACAAGTATCATACATTTATTATACATGTTACACAATATGGTTAACTCATTTATAATAAATTAATAATGCTATGATAAAACATGTTATATATATTAACAACCAAGGCTTGACCTAGCGGTTGTTACTCCTCCTTAAGAGGGATTAAGTCTAAGGTTCGATTCCTCATTCCCCCCTTGTACCTCCTATGAACAAAAAGAAAACATGTTATATATATTATTCATCTATTATACAAGTGCCTCATGTTGTCACATTCTGTATATACAGTATTTTACACTTTTTTCACACATATCATAAGGGTTGGGCTGTTTGCAATGTCTTTATTTTCCATTTCCTTATACAGTAAACATTTTTAAACTGTAATTCACAATGAAACAAAAATATTTACATATCGTAATTTGTTTATCGTTTACATCCCCTATTTATAATACCACACAGTAGTATTGTACAATAAGTCTAAACATATAAAACAAATGATTATACCTCCATGATATAAGCTAGCTACCTCAGGGTATTCAAATACGCAGCCAAAATCCTCGGATGATATATCATGTAGTCACTGGAAATACTCTGTAGATGTTAAAAATAAAGGAGTGAGCAAACCACGGCTCAGTAAAAAAATTGTATATAATACTTAATACCACGAAATCTACATGCCATAAAATCTTTATTTTCCTATAGGTGCTTTAAGGATCGAAATAGGAAAGATATTATAGTCGGTTAGGGATCCGGATGGAGTAAAGAAGGTATTTTGAAATACATGTTTTGTCCCGGAACCTAAAAGTGACTATAGGGAATAATTATTAATTTTTGAGATGAAACACTTTTTCCATAACATTTCATATTGAATTTCCAAATCAATGCTTTCATTATTTAAAGCATTAAATGAAATAATCTAATATTCAAATAAAATCATAAAAAGAATATTAGATTAATAAATCACTATTTCCTTTTGTATACATGTCACGTATATCATTGAAAATATCATAAACAGTATCGTACTCAATTTAGTATAGTAAACTATTTAGAAATCATCATCATCTCATTTGAAAACATGTAAATACTCATTTATCATTTAACATCATCATCATTAAAACATCATTTTTCATATCATAAAAATGATGGAGACTAAGATATCGCCCGAAATATATCATGCTATCATCCCCGTAGGGTAAAATAATCATCATATGAGATCATGGTCATAGTTTATAATTATCCTCAGTCGTACATTGATCAGGTATCGACTGGGACGTTTAACATATCACATATCGCATGTCACATATCACATATCAGCATGATAAAAGGGCTTATCAGTCTCAAAACAATATTCTCATCATCGTATTATCTTTATGGAAATTAATAAAATAGGTAGAATCATCAGTCAATCCATAAAGGTTTTAAATTTTCATATAGTGAATATTTTTTTAATTTATAAAATATTCACTGTTCAACTTTTCACTTTATAACCACATCTCACACTGTAAAACATGTAGGAGGAATTTTCAGTAACCTCACTTTCATTAAATACGATAACATGAATATTTAAATAATATCTTTTGGTATATTTGTGTTTTATGAAAAATATTAATTTCATCATTTCCAAGGCAAGGAATTCATTCAAATATGCATTAAAATATTTCATGATATTTTTAAAGAATTTTCTAAGAAATTTCAATAGCATAACGGCTGCTAATACCCTAGCCTTCCTGCAATTTCAACACAGTCCCAAAAATAGCAAACAGCCACAATTTCACAGTTTCCAACACATTTCATTTCTCAAATATTCTTATAAAATTATTCATATCAAAATTATACATTCGAGATATCCTTATAGATTACATATGCATCCTTACCTGTCTAACGTATTCGACCTTTTTGAATGCACCACTCGTAATTCGTTACTCCCACGCTGCAGATAATATCACCAAAAATATTAGCTTATTTCATACTTATTTTTAAGCTATTATTCATGTCTAAGTGCTGCCACATTGGACACAATAAATATTTTCGCAGTATAATTTCTACTGGTAGTACAACATAACTTTTTCATTTTAAGTCAGATTTTAAATCTCAGCATACCGGTAGACTCTTTGTAATTTCTACAATCTAAATGTACTCTCAAATTATCAAAACCAGCCATGAATCATATTCCCCTTACCATGGCTGAAATTCCCTTCTTCAATTCCTTAAGGAATTTTAACAATTTAATGTTATATTCTTACTTAGCCATTGTCATTGCATCATCTAGCACCCATTTCATGCATGAAAACTTATGGTTTCCTATGGTTCCTATGTTGGCCAAATGCCCCCTTCAATGGCAAGATTTGTTTAGCCAAATTCAAACAATTCTAGTGGCATAAATGAGCTTAGCATGTTGAGATGTATCATTCTATACCATTAAAATTCAAGAAAGCTTAATGTATGCCAATGTACCTCACCTTGACCGAATCTTTGAAGCTCCCTTTCACCTTATATTGTGGCTTGTTTAATGACCTATTGGTATGGGTAGGTAGAGGAGAGAGAGTAGAGAAATTTTCTAGTCAATGGTTTGATGAGATAATGGCTAGGTTGGAAAATATGAAAACTTTTCTTTCTTTCTTTCTTTATCTCTTCAATGGCGTGGGAGCAAGATGGAAGAAGACTGAATAATGGCTGGCTGGAAGTCAAGAAGAATTATGAAGAGTCTTCTAGAACGGGTAAAAATTATGAAAATGCCCCTAGTTATGTAAATTTCGAATAAATTTGCCCTTGAGCTTCCGTAGTTGTAAAAGTTATGTAATTGCACTTCAAAATTTTGGATTCCATCACCAAATAATCTTATTAAATGTATTTTGATGATTAGAAGTGATTTCATCGACGCACGGTACACGGATAGTAAGAAATTATGGTTTTACCTCTTGCGACCCGCTAGCGAAATTCTTCGATTTAACCACCGATTCGATATATCTTTTGATACTGTCTTAACTTTCTTTTCATGTAGAATATCATAGTATTTTTACTTTGTCTCAATTCATTTTAGTTTGGGTACAATTTACAAAAATACCCTTGGGCGTAGCCGTCATTTTTCAATTTATTTGCCATACTTCACAAAATAATGCAAATGAGGTGTTTTGGGTCTCAAATTTCCATAATATCATTATTACACCATCCGCACACTGTTTCTTCAGTCTTTTATAGATTTGAGCTGGAAATTCTAAGTGGAACCCACGTCACTATTTACTTGAAATTTACAAATATATTTCAAAAATAAATTAAAAATTACATATATATACATGTACAGTGTAAAATAATCAGTTCTCACACGTGTGATAAGGTTTAATTTCAAGTTTATATCATATTTTAGATGTGTATTCACGTGATATGTTTTATTTAAACATTTTTTTTCGTATTTTATATGTGTTGAACATGTCTAACATGTTTAAATCACGAATAGTACGGTATTACAATTTTTTTTCATATCCTATTCAAAATTATGTGATCTGATTTTCATCCATTTTAAAGAAGAAAGAATGATCACTCTATAACCAAATACCTTAAATTCCAGAGAAATTAAAGATAAGGTAACAGTTAAAATGAATTCGAATATTAAAAAGCTAGTTGGGGTGGTGGGCTTAATTCGTTAACATTTTGAATGAAATTATAAAACAGTTGTGTTAAAAAGCTTTTTTTAAAAGTTAAAATATTTTTCATGTAATATTATTATGTTAAAATCAACAATTTATCATTAATTTTATGAATTTTAATGCATTAAAATTATAAATTATTAAATATAATAACTTAATTAACAATGCAATTAAGGTATTAATTAGCAAAACATGTATTTTTCTATATTCGAATGTTATTAGAGAAAAAGATAATGGGTGTCTATTGACATTGATTAAGCTAATTCTTAAGAAAAAAAAAGAGTGTAGTTAATGTATTGTTTTTTTAACTTAATAAAATTAATGCATTAAATACAAAAACATTTTCTTAAATAATATTTTAATTATATTAAACAGTATCCAAAATATTGGTTAACCATGTTGCTAATATAATTGGTTTAACATTAATCTCATTTTAAATGAAGACACGAAGGCAATTAAATGTGTGGTGGAAACTTCATGAGCGAATTTATTCTTTTTAAGTTAACCCTATTGTCAAAATGTCATGATGACTAATTGACTATACATTAGATAAGCAATTTAAGTGGGCTTTTTATTTCAATTAAGATATTTTAAATTTTAAATTTTTTATTTGACAAAAAATGAAGGGTTTCAAATTTTAAGAACAAAAATTCATCTAATTAAAAAGGTGACTTTTTAAATTTTCTCCAAATCTTCATTCATTTACTTTAAATGCACATGATCTACCATTAAACATAAAATACATAAAATTATTTTATTTAAATATAAAAAATACTTTTATTTTTTCAAATTATTAATAATATCTATATATATTTTTGCAAATTTAATAATACTCATATTGCATTTTTATAATTAATATCATTAATTTTCTCATATATTTTTTTTATTTCAATCAAATTCTAATAGTCATTTTTTATAAAAATATAAATCCAAACAATATAATTACAAATGATAGTATTTTGAATTGATGTATTTCAAAAGGTTTTCATTTTGAAATTCTATATTATCTTTTAAGAACAAAATATTTAAATATATGAAAGGAAAAAATGTTCAATGCAATTTTCCAATTTCATCTCGTTCATAATTTGTACCAAAGTCGCCATCTTGTTTGACTTTGAAAAGTATCCAAAAGTTAACATCTTCATTTTTTTTTTTAATTCAAAAACGTGTTTTGTGAAATTTTCAACTTATGGAAACATTTTTTTTAAAGGTTTAAAACTCAAATATGTTTTTTACGTTTGCTACAAAATAGAATTAAGTCTTCAATGTTAATTGCATGAAAATTAATCTTAAACGTTTTAAAATAATAGAATTAAGGACATTTTCGTTAACTTCCTCTAACGCTGTTAAATTTTATTAGTGTGCAAGGGTAACAGGAATTAAAAAATTTAACAAAAATGTACTTAATTCTGTTATTTTAAAACATTGAGGACTTAATTCTATTTTGTGATAAATGTGAAGGACATATTTGAGTATTAAGTTTTTTTTTAAATAAGGAAATAATTGAAATTAAGGGTTATTAATCTTAGATATTCAACTTAAGATTAGATGACTATTTTACTTGATTATATTAATTTACATGTGTAAATAAAGGGTGTTCATTCAGTAGATTTGATTAGTTTTGAATCGAATTGATAAAAATAAATTTTAACCGAATTAGTTTATTTTTATTTCGTTAATCAAATCAAAATTTTAAATTTTAAAATTAATCTAATAGAATTAAATTCAATTAATTAACCAAATTGACCAAAATAATAATATACATTTAAATTCAATTATATTTTAAAATTTTAATTTCACATATTTGAAATAAGCTAAATATTTCAACAAAAAAAATTCAAATACCAAAATATAAGTTAAAAACTCTAACAATATTAAACATAAAACATCATCTAAATTTGAGATATTAAATATATACATAAATTTCATATATTTTTTGTTTTCTCTTTTTTTAATATTTCGATTAGTTAATCTAATTAATTGAAATTGAAAACTGACTGTAATAATTCGTTGATCGATTGATTAACCTAATTAAATTCAAATAAAATCAAAATATAAACACTTCTATGTAAATTAAAAAAATGAAATAAAACAAACATGATCATTATTTTAACTCTAAATATAATTAGAAGATTGATACAAGCTTAATTATCATATTAATTTATTTATTTTTCTCATATTCGAAAATATGGTGATTATGAAAGTTAAAAATTTGCTTACCATATGTAAGAGACTATTAAAAGAATATAAAAAGATAAATAAATAACTAAACTTGACCTTGAAATTCCAATACAAATCGACGGATGCGAAGCAAGTCAAGTCCACTATTTTTCGCTGTACGTACGGTCAGATTTGTCGGAAACATCCAACTGTTTCAATAAGCAATCAACAGCGAACTTTGAAGCACGTGGTCACCGACCCGAAGGAGGAGTATTATCAGTTATCACACACGCGCGCGGATTTGTTTTAATTTGGATCACACTACATTAATTTATTTATAATTATTTTAGGGATTATTGAAAACGGTGAGCTGCACGGGACGGTGATGGTCCAGCAGGATCCAGCCACTCAATACAAGGAAATATCATGATCCAAAGAGATTTTGACCGCCCTTCTTTTCCTTAAAGTGGTAATGGAATGAGAAATTTGTCCAAATGGAACACAAAAATTGGTGAAAGATTGGTTTACAGAATATAAAGGATTTTGTTTTTCTGACTTGTCTTTTTGATCTTTTTTCCATTCACTTTCAGTTCAGCCATTAATTATGTTTTAGTGGAACTTTTGCCATTAATTTTAGCTTTTGGATTTTTTAAGTGATTTTTTTTGACATTTTTCTTATTGCTTAATCAGCCACAATTGACATTATATATAATGTATTAACAGTGTATAACTTTATATATTATCAATGTATCACATGTTGATACTTCATTAATGAGCATACTAAAATAATATCACACTCTTAAAAATATATATATTTTTTCAATTTTTTTATAAAAGCTTGGCATTATTTTAGTTTGTTCATTAATGAAGTATTAACCTTTAATGCATTGATAATACATAAAAATTATACATTATCAGTATATCATATATAAATTTAAATTTCAAAGAAAATTTTTAAGCGATGAATTGCATGAGATGTTATAATTATAATTAAATATTATATTCATAAAATTTATAATAATATGACAATCACATATCTAATTAAATAAGTAAAATAACTAGATTAATAACTAAAATTAAACTTACACACAAGATTCGATTAAAAAAAATGTTAAAATCTTCTTCTTACCGCTAAGGCCTAAGCCAAGGCCTCATTGGTAGGACAAATTTTTTTTTATACATTGATAACGTGAAAATTCTAAACTTCCTTGGTTGAATTAGGTTGCATTTGGATTTTGGATGCCATTGCACCAGCAATAGGGGTGCAGTTGCACGCACAATGCCAAACTACACTAGGCTGGCACCCGTTTTCGTGCCCAATATTGCGACCTGGTAGGATTTTCTCACCGTGTTGCAACCTTAAATCTTTAAATCCCATTGGACGGACCGTTAAGGATTCAGTGGAAAAACAACTCCAATCGCTTTTAAAATTACAATTTTTATTTTTATCTTTAAATTAATAAATAAATATATAGAAATAATAAATATATAAATAATTTATTATCAAATAAATCACAACTAAATGAAGAAAAAAGAACATATTTATAATTAATAATCAACTAAAACAAATAACGAGATAAATAATAGAATAAATATTAAGATTTGTATATGATGCACTGACAGTGTATAATTTCTATAAACTGTCAATGTATCAGATGTTGACATCTTATCAATAAGCAAACTAAAAGAATACCAAGTCCTTAAAAATAAATACAAATATATTTTTTTTCAATTTACTCATAAGGACTTGTTAATGATATGTCAATATTGATTAATTGACAGTGTATAGAGACTATACACTGTCAGTATATTATATATAAGTCCTAAATATTAATAACTTCTATTTTGAGATGGGTAAATATATTATTGTTTTTTTCAAATAAAAATTTAAATATTTTATTAATAAAAATATTATTTGGTAAAAATAATTTTCTAATTTTTAATTATATACTAAATTTACATATATCAAACTTATTCTATAAATTATGTTAGCTTAATATCTTTATTGGTCATTTTCTTTTCTCATTAAACTTCCCCTCATTATTGCTGTTGCATTTGCATTTTAACGCATATATCTCATAATTAATTTTATTCTCATTGTTACAATATTCAATCTCATTTTTATAGTAACTAATCTTACTGTCACTATTATTTTCAATTTCATCGAAATCAATTTCACCATCCATCCAAATTCACCATTAAACAATTCTTACGTTACATAGGCCATATATGCTACACATATTTATTCGATTATTTTTAAAATAGTTAATCGATTAAATGAATAAGTGATGATTTATGTCATTTATTTTATACATTAAAATGTTCAATGACAAAATGTGACTTGTATATTGTGCTCATTGTAGTTATCTCTTATCAAAATGTTTTTCCGCAAGTGAGTATATAATTAGATAAATATAATATGAAATTATCAGGAAGCGCAAATGGGGATTAATTGTGTACTTGATATGATATAAGAATACATCATGATTTACATAAAAATATATAATATGAAATTAGACCAGACTTCACATGTGAGATTTCAAGGTACCAAAAATTTTCTCCTCTTATGAACCAAAAAAAAAAAATTTCTCCTCTTACTACTAAATACTAATTCAAATCATTGTTAAAGTGTATCAAAAAAAAATCATCGTTAAATGGATAATTATTCAATACATTATCAACAGAGTTATTTTGAGTTTGCAAGCAGAATTAAGATGATGACACATATTTTTTAAAAATATTAAAAAATAAAAAATATTTAAATGAAGTATATGTCATCATCCTAACTTCACTTGCGGGTCCAAAGATTCTATTGACAGTGTATTTAAATAATTACCATACTTAAAATTGTTTTCGCATAATTTCAGTTTCCCAAATTATAGGGAGTAAAAAAATTGTTATCCAAAGAATTTGGTTAAAATTATATTTAACAGGAGGAATTGGAATATTTGAAAATACTGATAAATTGACAAAACCCTTATTTTGATTAAGGATAATTATCCTATTTATAGCAAGTGGAGTTTTTTTATCTCTAAAAGCGATATTAAGATGATGATATGTGTCTTTTAAAAATATTAAGAAAATAAAAAATAATAAAATTTAATACGTGTTATCATCCTAACTCCACTTGTGGAGTTAAAAAATTTTACTGACTGTAGATAAGATAATAATTGTTTGATTAATGTATAATAACTTTTTTTTTGATAATAATATAAATTTTTTTTGAAATAATAATATATATCATTACCTTGAAGCAAGCAAAAATTGTATCAATTACAGCAAGTTTTTTAAAGTTAAGAACTTAAAATTCAAAGCACCTCTGATTTAAATAATTTCAAATCAACGTGGTTTTACTTTAAATAACATCCACACAGAAGAATTTGGATTTCAAAGGTTAAATCCTTTCCCTCATCAAATCCACTTGATTTTCAAGCATGTTTTTTCATTTTTTTTCATAATTAACATTTGACTTTAAAATCTATGACTATGACTATATAAATAGTGACATTAATCGTTATAAAAACCTATTATTATGTAAATTCAGTTAAATAATTGCATTGATTCTCAATAGAACACCAAAAAGATCGAATAGAAAACTTTAAATTCAAACATTGAAATAAATTAAATTTTCAATATTTGAAAGGCCAACTATTAATTTCATATAGAATTCTGGATTAGAATGCAATAAAAGCATAATTGAGTTAATGATAAGAGGCTGAAATTAATTATAATAAAAAGAAGTTTTGAATTTTAGGTTAACTAGCTTGAGGCCCGTGCCATGCACATATATGTAAGTTCATCATACAAGCCTAACATGCTTCTACACAATATGAAACGTGTTAAAACAATCAAAAGCGGAAGCGACAGGATCTAACCTCCAGCCATTGCACTCTGTAACTTGCTGTTTCGCGATTCCTTTGTTGAACAATCTGCACTGGTCAATCACGAGCCTTCCAAGCACTCGAATGCTCACTAGATGGTGTATAACAGAGCAGGTGATGCTTGGGGATCGGATTCTTGCTCTCTGTTTCGTGAACTTGGAGCCTCAATACTTCTGACCAAATTCTTTCACACGTTCAAACCATCACAGAACTGTATCCTCTATATGGTCAGTGAATTGGTTGAAATTAATGTGAAATAATGGATCATAATTTGACATTAATCATCACAGGTTATATATGGTAATGATCGGATTTTGTCAACTCAATAATCTGATCTTGTCCTGTGATTAAGGGATATGCCAACATTCTCCCACTTGGTCCATGTATTCCACTCAACAAATTACATGAATCATGGCGATAGTTCCTCTAATGGCGAGTATTATCTTCCATGTATTACTATGTAAAATGTCTCTAATCAACCCATTCTTACTTAATGAATAAACCCTATGTTTTTTTCGGTCCAAACAATAAGGATATTTCTCAAATAAAAAACTAAAGTGCACATAAATCAAAATGAGAAACAACATATTATTAATAAGAGTTTCAATTACAATCATAATGTGGGACCAAGTCCCATCCTCTCTACATGATCCTTAAATTTAAACGGTGGCATGCCCTTAGTCAAAGGATCAGCTAACATCAATTCAGTGCTAACGTGTTCAATGACCACCCTTTTATCTCTAACACGTTCTCTAATGGCTAAGTACTTAATGTCGATGTACTTACTTAGACTTCCACTCTTATAGTTCTTAGCCATGAATACCTCAGCTAAATTGTCACAATATATCCTCAATGGCTTAGATATGGAGTCAACAACTCTAAGCCCACCAATGAAACTCTTAAGCCATACACCATGTGAGGTAGCCTCAAAACAGGAAACGAACTCGGCCTCTATAGTAGAAGTGGCAGTTAGTGTCTGCTTAGCACTCTTCCAAGAAATAGCTTCGTTGGCAAGCATGAAGATGTAACCTGAAGTTGATTTTCGGTTATCAACACACACAGCAAAGTCTGAGTCTGAGTAGCCAATCACCTCCAACTCATCGGTCCGTCTATACATAAGCATGTAATCCTTAGTGCCTTGAAGATATCTAAGCACCTTCTTCGCAGCTCTCTAGTGGTCATCCCCGGGTCACTTTGGTATCTACCCAACATTCCCACAGCAAAAGCAATATCAGGGCTGGTATAGACTCGTGCATACATAATGCTTCCAACAGCTGAGGCATATGGAATGTTCTTCATCTATTCCCGCTCAAGATCATTTTTCGGGCACTGGTTCAAATTGAACCTGTCACCCTTCACAATGGGAGTTGGGCTTGGTGAACAATCTTTCATTCTGAATCTTTCCAAGACTTTATTGATATAGGCTTCTTGTGACATACCAATATACCTCTATGTCTGTCTCTATGGATCTTAATGCCAATGACATAAGATGCATTGCCCATATCCTTCGTATTAAAGTTCTCAGAAAGAAATTGTTTCACCTCACATAGCATCCCCTTATCATTGGTTGCAAGCAGAATATCATCCACATATAGCACAAGGAAACAAATCTTGCTCCCCTTGACCTTCTGATATATACACTGATCCATGATGTTCTCAACGAAACCAAATGATGAGATCACTTCATGGAATTTTAAATACCATTGGCGGGAAGCTTATTTCAACCCATATATGGATTTCTTGAGCTTATAGACCAAATGCTCACCATTACTAGAGGAAAAACCTTCAGGTTGTTTCATGTAAACCTCTTCCTCTAGATCACCATTGAGAAATACTGTTTTCACATCCATTTGTTGCAACTCTAAGTCAAAATGTGCAACAAGCACCATTATGATGTGGAGAGAATCTTTCTTAGATACAGGAGAGAAGATTTCCTTGTAATCGATTCCCTCCTTTTGAGTGAATCCTTTGGTTATAAGTGTGACATCCTCGTCACTATCCAATTACCAACTAACTTTTTCTTTTCACCTAACGTTTACTTAGACTAGTTCGTCAAAGTCATACTTTCTTCTTATACTTTATGCTTTATTACTTATAATATGATATTAAATTTCTCATGAAATATGATTTTCATGTATACACATAAACCAATTACACCAGGATCTCAAATACTTACATCACCTATATCCCTAAAACAACTAATATACATTATTGTGGTATTGTACTGTACAATAGTCTAGAGCACATAATACATGAGTATACCTTCACTGGTTATTGGGAAGTGCGTCTCGAAGGTACACTAGAAAATCTCAAAGGGTAGCCCTTCTATTTGGAGTGGGATTTACTTCAAGTAATCTGTATGAAAAATATTTGTAAAGGAGTGAGTTTACGCTCAGTAAGAAATATATGTAAAAGAGCATACTATGCCTCTAGATGCAGTTTTCTTGCTTGGCTCTATAATGTCATGTAAAACCATTGTAAAGCATATACCATATACATTTCCCGCAATTATCAAATTTAAGTAAAATAATCTCTTTCAAATACTTTCACGGATCTCAAATCACGTGAAATCACATATGCAAGTACAAATAACTTCAAATACAAATAACTTCATATACTTTCAAATAAGTGGGAGACAATTAACTTCTAATAGAATCATGCACCAAATAACTTTCATAAGGATACAACAAATATATCCCGCAAGGGATAATTCATGAGAGATCTCATAAGGGATGCCACAAATATATCCATAAAGGATAATCCCGAGAGATGTCAAATAAGTGGCGTACCCACGTATGGGCCAGGGATCCTCCCCAAAGCCGAATACAAATAAGAGACATATGGCCATTGTCTATAGACCACAGTGAACACTAGTCAGGTGACATCTATGGCACTGAGGACCGGACTAAGGTTCCTCAGCCAAGTACAAATACAAGTAATGTGCATGATCGTCAAAGAATTCCAAGATCTCCAAAACCTTTGTCATATAGCTTTAACAAATACAAGTGTTGACACCTAATTTTGTCCTAATATTTATTATTATTATATATTATTATATATATATGTTTGTATTTATTTTTATTATTTGGTTTGTTATTGTTTATATTATTATTATCTGTTATTATTATTATATTATTACTACTGTTATTGTTTCTATTTTATTTTTATTTTTATTTTTATTCTTTTTATTATTATTATTTCCCATCACATTAAATGCTTAAAATCTACCCAAATCTGCCGCCCAGACTCATTGCCCAGCCTTCAACGACCAAATCTTCTCCCCTGTCTCGAGCCGCACCCAGTTTCCACCTTCCCCATACCGTAAATCCCGCTCCAACAGAGACCTATGGATTTTGTGACTCTGAAAGGCTAGAGGGGAGGCTCCAAACTGGTTTAAGAAGACCACAAAGCAATGAAAAGAGGCCCCCTCGGATAGAGAAAAAAAAGACAGAGACCCAAAAACACTGAAGAAGCTATCAACGGAAACTCTAAACGTAGCCACTACTCACCACCACCGAAGCCATTACTCGCCTCACCCTTACCATTACCGAGACACCTTATCGTCATCGCCACTGCTAACACCACACCAAAGCCACCATCATCACCAAAACCACCAAACAACCCTAACCCAGATCTGAAAACCCCCTACACCGAAACCCCAAACTCAAAACCCAAAGCCCAGATCTGAAATCACCACCTGCAAAACATAAAACCAACAACAACACAAACCAAAACAACCAAATCCAACCAGGTTTAAAACCAAAACACAAAAAGAGACTTTCGGAAATAGCCAGATCCGTGAGGTTGGGAGCGTTTTCGGGGAAAACGTACCCCAAAACTGAGAAGAGGAGGTTGAAAGGAGTGCTTTTGGGTTTACGGGGAGGACCACCAGCGACCGACATACGGCGGCGCATGGGGACCGGCGTTCGCCCGAAGAAGAGAGCCAGAGAGAATTTTTAGAGGGTTTGAGGAATTTTTTTGGAATGAAACAGGTTAAAATGAGTTGAAAAAAAAGAGATGGCCTTTTATAGTTGAAGAAACAGGAGAGAAAAAGAAAAGATAGGAAGCTACGAGATCCGAGCGTAGACCCGGGACCCGCACGCCGTTCAAGGAGCTAGCCCACCAGAGAGTTCGCCCGCCAAAGAAGGAGGAGTAGAATCCGCGAGCTCGCCCGCCTGTGCAAAAGAGGCAGGATCCGTGAGCTCACTCACTAGCCCACTCAGAGAGTTCGCCCGCCAAAGAAGAAAGAGTAGGATCCGTGAGCTAGCTCACCCAATCAAAGAGCTCGCCCGCCAGAGGAAAAGGCAGTCCGCGCACTCTCTCGTCAAAGAGCTGCCTGCCCGTAAAAAAAGAAGCAGGATCCTCGAGCTAACTCGCCCGCCCGTGGAAAAAGAAGTAGAATCCGCGAGTTCGTTCGCCCACTCAAGGAGCTCGCCCGTGTGAGGAGCTCGCCCACCCGAGGAGAAAGAACATCCACTCGCTCGCTCGCTCAAAGAGCTCGCCCGCCCGAGGAGGGTATATTTCCTTTTTCCATTTTAGTTATTCATTTATTTGTTTAGGTATTTTTAATGTATTGGTAAAAAATAATAAGTAAATAAATAAATAGAATAATATAATCAATAAAAAAAAAAAATAAAATGAAATTCTTCCGAGGATGGGATGTCATGAGACTTACAAGTAGTGATTTCTTGACTGATCCTTAGGTGAGAGGAATTAGCTAAATGTTACCAGAGTATTGGGATATTTAGCCAAATTTCTCAATATCAAGAGTTTCATCAATAAAATCAAAATAAATAAAATTTCTTTTAAGTTTCATATGAACACATTTTTATCCATACTACATGTATACGATCAATTATAAAATAACGTGAGCACTACCGAGGATGGGATGTCATGAGACTCACAAGTAGTGATTTCTTGACTGATTCCTAGGTGAGAGGAATTATTTCAAATGTTACAAGAGTATTGGGATATTTGATTTTAATTTTTCAATAAATAGTGTTAATGTTGATTTTCATAATGAATCTCTTTATAACAGTAATTTTTCAAGCAAATACGCTAATTTTTCATATAATCAAAAGCTAAGACTATCTTATTAAAATCAAAAGATACCATGTAGTTAGGATGGTACCGTTTTTTAACGGGCATTGTGGGGGTGCTAATCCTTCCCCACGCGTAACCGTACTCTCGAACCCAAATTTTGTTTTCGCAGACCCAAAAAATTGTCTTTTTAATAAAACTTAATTAATTTTGAGATTTTGTTAAAAAGATAAATATTTTAGGTGACCAATCACACCTAGTCAAAAAAAGATTGGTGGCGACTCCCTTTGTTTTTTTAAATGTTTTTCAAAATCGTCGAGCGCGAAATCGTTACGACAGCTTGGCGACTCCGCTGGGGACATTTTTTTTTAGGGTCAAGCCATTGAATAATCATATGGTATCTTAAATTTTAATTTGATAGTCTTGGTTGACATTTAAATTTAATCTTCTTTCTAAAAAAATGAAAAGAAAAAAAGGGAAAAGTGAAAATAAAATAAAATCTACGTAAATAAATAAATAAAAACTTCATTTCATCCATTTTGATCATATTGATTCATTACATTCTTTGTGTATAAAGATGTTGAATAAATAAAGTAGAACATATACTCATTTACTGTTGCATACATCAATGCATTTGCATAACATGAGCCCTACACCCGGGTTCCGTCCTCTTTAGGAGGGGGTAAAGTAGCTATGCTCTCGTGAGGTAATCACCTCCGCAATGGCAAGTGAAATACTCCCACTCAGATCTGTCCTTACTAGTCCAGTGTGGACGATATATGGAATGATTTGGGAACCTTGTAGATATGTGAAACCTTGAAACCGACATATCGTATGTGGTAAGGAGACCAACCTAAGTTAGAGCCATTTCTTCCCTTTTTATGAGAGTGACCCTTGATAGGACATAAATAAACATTCCATCCTTTATCTGCCTTTTATTTCTTTGTTCATATTTTACACACATACTTATTTGTATTTGTTTTCTTGTTCTTTTTCCATGAATCTTCTTGCATCGCATAGTCACATAAGGGGATATTTTAACCATGGCTCTCTTCAACGAGGAATTTTTCACTGAATTCATAGAAAGGCTAGCTTATTCATCATCAGTGAATGTTCCATGTGATTCCTACCGGGAGGTACAAATTTGGTCTGAAAAGAGTCAACAAGTAAAAGGGGATTGCTTGACTAGGAATTTCATGTCCTCGCTCCCACAAGAAGTGAATCTGAACCTCCAACAAAATAACCTAATAGATTTAGCCAACTTATGGGATCAAATCAGTGAAAGAGGGAAGAGGGATACCCTGGGATTTTCTTCATGAATTCATCAAGGGACATCTTAATGGCCAGCAAGGGTTGGCGGGTTTTTCTTTAGCGATCTATGGGATGGTTATCTTTCCGAAGGTGTTAGGGCACATTGAAGTAGCAGTGATAGACTTTTTTGAGCAAATTGAAAATAATGGGAATCCATCACCTGCCATACTAGCCGAAACCTTCAGGTCATTGAATTACTGTCGGAGGAACGGAGAAGGGCGATTTGTGGGATGTGCACAGCTACTGCATGTTTGGGCTAAAAGTCATTTTAAATGTGTGGAAAAGGCTTTCAAGAGGACTTTCCTACATCATCGTGCTCCGGTTAAAGAGTTCTGCAACAGTAAGTGGCCAAAACTGAAGAGTAAGGAAGACTGGGCGGATTTTTTGCAAAGACTTGGAGAAAAACAGATTGTATGGATGACTCCGTGGATGCCTCATGTACCGGTCTTATATCGATGCGGAGAAGATTCGGGTGCAACTTCTGGGACCATGGGGAAGGGTAAGCTATGTGCCACTTATGGTACTAAGACAGTTTGGAGCTAAACAGTTTATTCCACTAACACTTGGGCTTAGTGATTTGGAGTTTTCTTATGGTGAGCCCAGGCAATAAAAAAGGGCGAGCAAGTGATTCGATCATGGAAGCAAGCACGTAGAATCAACCTTGGGCCTCTCTCTGATAGAGCTACCCCGGAATACTTGATGTGGAGAACAAAGCAAATGAGGGAGGTAGTTTTTCTCCTAAGTGAATGCAGCATGCCTTTAGAACCGAAAGTAGAAGTATCCGAGGCCGAAATCGCTAGGCAACAGTTAAAGATAGATGAAGAAAGGTGGAAGCAAGAGAATTTAAGGCTTCGGAGAGAGATGGAATAGCTCAAGTACGAGGCGGAAATGAGAGAAGCCAAGCTCAAGAAGAACACAACGTCACCAACAAGGATCTCAGAGATCTGCACCTAGAGAACAAGAAGTTGAGATCTGAAATGAGGGTTGGAGGAATCATGCAAACTTCAAATGAAAGGAAAAGGGAATTAGAAGACTTGCACAAAAGGGTAGAACACTAGGCACACAAAGCCAAGAAAAGTGAAGAAGAAGTCGTCTATTTGTCCCAAGAACGAAAAAATTGGGAAGGCATGTACTCAGCAAGTGCAAGGAAGTTAGCCCAATGTCAGAAAGAGAATGAGGAACTAAAAGAGAAGTTGAAAAAAGGAAAGCAAGTCGAGATAGACGATGAAAAAGCTACATTGCAACAAAAGGTTCAAATGTTAGAGGAGCAGTTACAGGAACATAAGAACCACATTAAAGTGATAATAGAAGATTGGGAACAAAGTGACAATAACTGGAGTTACGAATATGACTTGGCACAAGATGTAGGCATGACATGGAGAGTGGGAAGTCTGGGAAGACAACAATATATTGAGCACTTGGCCACTCAAGTTTGCAAGTCCGTAACAAAGGCGAGGGAGATGGTTGATAAAGCTGAAGCTCTGAGACAAGAAATCCTCCCAAAAGAAAAACACGGATAAAGGCTGCTGAACTTTTTAATGAGGCTAAGGATCAATATCAATAAGTTAGTCGTTTTTATGGATATAATCAGAATATGATCGGAATGTAACAAATGACTTGTTGAATGAATGAAAGTTCCCTTTTGTTGAAATTGTTATGGTTTAAATATCCCTCAAAGTATCATTCATCTTGCATCACATTCATCATATTCATTCATTTCTTCATACAGTTTAAATAAAACGTAATATTTCAAGATTGCATCATGTAGTAATTAGTTCTTTAATTATGGTAATCAAGATTCAAGGGTAACTTCAACATTCAAGATTCCAGCCCAAATTCCCAAACACTCATACAATACCTGGTCGCGTTCAAGAGCGATGGAGGAAGAACAAGATAATAGGATAGATAGAATGGAGAAAGCACAAGAAGAAATCCGAGGTCAGTTAGCCACTCTAATGGAAATGATGACAAGGACGAACCGAGAAAAGGAAGTGGCTAGAGAAGCACCTAACCTAGGGACTGATAAGCCTCAGGGAGATGAAGACCCTTAATACCCCGGGGTTTACCCCTCTTTATGCCCAATCTTCACAAGGCATACCTCCACCTCTAGAGGTGATTATTGGGCCGGGTTGGCCCGACCCGGTTCGCAACCGGATCGCAACCGGATCGGGTCAATTCGGCCCAAAATCCGAACCGGCCCAGCCAGGTATGTTACTGGGCTGGGCCGATTTTAAAATTTAAAAATCGAGCCCGGTAAGGGCCCAACCCATTAAGGACCGGTATCGGGCCCGGACCAAATCGGACCGGTTCGAACCGGTCTGGTTAAAAAAAATTTAAAAAAAATAAAAAACTTTTGACTGCAGTTGCACTGTTGCATTGCAGTGCAACTGCAGTCATTTTGATGGGTAACGGATTTGGCCGTTGCCCAACTTTTTTTTTAATTTTTAATTTTAATTAAATAAAAAAAACCTTTGCTGCCACTGTGCACTGCGCAGTGGCAGCCTAGGTTCCCTGCACTGCAGTTACACTGCAGTATGTGCAGAGCAGAGGCAACCTCTGCTCTGTGTTTGAACTTTGATGGGCAACGGCCATTTCAATCTTTTTTTTATTTTTTTTATTTTTTTATCCTAATTTTTTTCCTATAAATACCTCTATAATCTTCTATTTTCATTTACATTTCTTCTATATTTTCTCTCAAATCTACTATCTAATTCATCTACTCTTATTCTCTTCACTCACATACTCTCTCAATATTCACTCAACCTCTCTCAAATTCACTTAAATTCCCTTATTCCAAATTTATAATATCATCATTTCCTTTCTAAATTTCATTTTTCTTTTTATTTTATAATTTTACAAATTTTACTTTTAATTTTCAAATTCTAATATATTATATATATTCCTTATTCCAATTTATAATATCATCATTTTCTTTATAAATTTCATTTTTCTTTATAAATTTCATTTTTCTTTTTATTTTATAATTTTGCAAATTTTACTTTTAATTTTCAAGTTTCAATTTTCAAATTCCAATATATTATATATATCATACATCTATTTTTTTAATTTTTAACATATATTTATTTTCAAAAAAAATATAAAAATGTCAAATTTCTTTCGTCGTTCATGCTCTGTTTCTCGACCTTTTGGTTCTACTGAAATTCCTAATTTGGGTGACGAATCATTTAATGAAATCGAACCCGATATTCATTCAGAGGAGGAGCTTCCTTTGGCACCATCGTTTGGTCGTGGTCATGGTCGTGGAGGAAGTCATGCTCAAACACAATCATCAGCTGCCACCACTACTGCTACATCATCAAGATCGAAGTTTAGTAAAAAAAAAACAAGCAGGGTATGGGAGTATTTCGACATTGTAGTAAAAGAAGGTGAGACGAATAAATATTGTGCCATCTGTAAATTGTGCAAAGGCGTTTACTCTTATAACTCCGGTGGAGGTGGTGGCGGTACAGGTACGTATAAAAGGCATTTAATTACTATACATAAAATTAATCCTGATGCCGAAGAAAATGAAATTTTAGAAGGTAAACAATCTCAAATTAATACGCATGATGGTGGAAAAAATTTTAATTTTGATAATGTTCAAGCTAGACGTGGTTTAGTTAGATTTGTAGTTAGGACTGAACAACCATTCACAATTTGTGAAAAAACAGGATATTTAGAATTTGTTTGTAAATATTTACAACCCGCATATAAATCTGTTTCTAGACATACATTAAAAAGAGATTGCATGGATATGTTTAAAGAATATGGACAAGCTTTAATTGATAAACTTAGTAATATTTTATCTAGGGTTAGTTTAACTAGTGATATATGGACTAGTACTAATGGTATAAGTTATCTTGTTATAACTTGTCATTGGATAGATGAAGATTGGTCTATGCAAAAACGAATTTTATCTTTAGATGTAATAGAAGAAGCACATAATTCATATACTATTCATAAATATATTACTAAAGTTTGAAAATTATATGGACTAGAAAATAATAAAGTTTTTGCTATTACTTTTGATAATGCTTCAAGTAATACTGCAGCTATTCCTCATTTAATTAAAAGTTTAAACCCTGTTATGCAAGGCATATTTTTTCATGCAAGATGTGCATGTCATATTATAAATTTAGTGTTCAAAGTGGTTTTAGTCCTAGTGGTACTGGTACTGGCATAGGTCCAATTGATAAAATTAAAATTTTAGCAAAATGGATTCACACACCAAGTAATAAACGTGAATGGAAGCAAATTTGTATAGCAAATAATATACCTGTTAAAGCATTTCCACTTCCCGTGGAAACAAGATGGAATTCGCTTCATCGTTTGCTTTCTTCTATTTTACCTTATAAAGAACTTGTTACTCCTTTTTATAACAATTATACAAGTAGCACACATTTAGTACTTTTTGAAGAAGATTGGACTTTTATTGAATATTGTGTTGATTTATTATCTACTTTTAAAGATGCAACCGAAAGATTTTCAACTCAATTTTATCCAACTACACCGTATTTTGTTCCTATTATCTACACAATGTTTGACAAATTTGTAAAATTTAGGAATCATGAAACTTTAAGTTCTTTTGTATATGATATAAGGAAAAATTTAAAAAATATTGGGAAATAATTCCTCCTATTTATTGTATTGCAACTTTACTAGATCCTAGTCAAGGTGAGTTAAATATAGAAAATTTTTTTGATTGTTATAAAGAATTTCTTGGTCTTGATTCTATTGAGGATCAAAAGTCCTCAATTAACAATCTTTTTCGAGAATTGTTTAATGTTTATGAAACAGAAAGGGAGCAATTCAACTTTAATCGAGAAGAACAAGATTCATACGAAGAAACCGAAAGTAGCAAAAAAGGAAAAGGAATTTTAAACGCAATTAAGGAAGCAGAAAGAAGAGAATGAAGCTAAAAGGAAAACGAGCGGATCGGGATCGGGTTCAACAACTCGACGAAGTTCTAGCTTCAATGAGCTAGGATTTTTCTTAAGTCAAGATTTTTCTGTAGATGATAACTTTGATCTTCTCCAATGGTGGAAAGAAAACCAAAAACAATTTCCAGTTTTAGCTTCCATGGCCCGAGATGTTTTTGCGGTGCAAGTTTCTTCTGTTGCTTCGGAATCCGCATTCTCGACGTGTGGAAGAATTATTGGAGACCATCGAACCACTCTTAATCCGGATTCATTGTGCATGTTAACATGCCTTAAAGATTGGTTTGATGCGGAATCGCGCAATGTCGAACTTGGAATGGCCAATGAATTTGCTGATAATAATTCAGAAGAGGAGGAAGAAATTTCCAAGGCAATCCGTATAAATTATGAAGAGTAGAGAATAATCTTTTTTTTTTTGTAAATTGTATGTAAAATTGTAAATAAGTTTAGTTATAGTGAATATTTTTATGTACTACGGTCCTGTGGTTTTTACCCTTCTAACTTTTGAAGGGGTTTTCCACATAAAAAATCTTTGGCCTCCTACTCTCTCCTTTTTCTCCTTTTTTGTTGTTGTTGTTGTTGTTGTTGTTGTTATTATTATTATTATTATTATTATTATTATTATTATTATTATTATTATTACATACTAAATTAATTAATGTTATACTTATATTTGTTTAAAATAAATAAATATTTAAAATACAAAATGAATTAATATTTTAAAAACATATTAAATAAATGAATAAATAAATAAATGAATAAATATTAAGTAAATGATATTTCAAATATAATAAATTATTTTAAATGCAAAATGAATATAATAAATGAATATAAATAAAGATATGCAAAATGAATATAATAATAATATTCATAATATCATTATTTGTATTTTGAATCAAATATCATTTTATCATAATATTATATTCATAATATAACTTTAATTTATTTATAACAATAATTTTATTAGATAATTTTATAACAGTTTATTTTTACATTATTGTTACATTAATTAAATAAATTATAATATAACTTTATAATAAATTATTGTTAAATTAAACTATTAAAATTATTTATTATAAAAATAAATTTACTACATTAAATTATTAAAATATATTAATATATATTAAAATAAATTAATATAAATTTTTTAAAAATAAAAATTTTAAAAAGAAAAAAAATGGACCGAATCGGTTTTCGATTTTGAGGCGAACAGGTCCAACGAACCGGGCCGGTTCGCCTCTTATAGTTAATAGAACCGGTCCGAACTGGACCGGTTTTCTATCGGTTCGTACCGGTTTCAATTTGGTTAGGGCCGGAACCGTTGAAAACCGGCCCGGTCCGGCCCGTAACCAGATCTATCCACCTCCACCTCCACCACAGCCTATGGGCAGCTACGCCTACATGTATCCAGGAGTACCGAGCGCCTCGGCACAACCTCACATCACAGTGCTATACCTCCCGCACAAGGGACAAGACCTGCGGATCAAATTCAAGTCCCTGACTTAGATGATCCAAAAGAACAAAAGAAATTAAGGGGCAGCGTGTCAGAAATAAAAGGAGATTCAGACTCTAAGAAGTTCAACATTATAGAGGAAAGGTTAAGGGCCATCGAGGGCAGTGATTTTTACGGGTTTGTGGATGCAACGGGATTGTGCCTAGTTCCGGATGTGGTAATCCCTCCTAAGTTTAAAACTCCTGAGTTCGAGAAGTACGATGGGACCAAGTACCCCATTACTCATGTGACGATGTACTGTCGCAAAATGGCCGCTTATAATCACAATGACAAGCTGTTGGTACATGTGTTCCAAGACAGCCTCACAGGGTCCGATGCTAGGTGGTATGTGCAGCTAGATCGTACACGCATCCACAGTTGGAGTGACCTAGCTAGAGCATTTATTGCACAATACAAGCATGTCACGGATATGGCCCCAGATAGGTTATCCCTGCAAAACATCTAAAAGAAGGCCAATGAAAGCTTCAAAGAGCATGCTCAACGTTGGAGAGACATCGCATCCTAAGTCCAGCCGCCTCTAACTGAAAAGGAGACAACGGTGATGTTTGTCAACACTCTGAAAGTGCCTTATTATGAGCGCATGATAGGGAATGCAACGAAGAATTTCGCTGACATGGTCATCACCGGGGAAATAATTGAAAATGCAATTAAGAACAGGAAGTTGGAAAGCAGTGATTCAAAGAAAGGTAGGTTATCCAAGAAAGAGGTTGAAACCCAGGCAGTCACCCACACAACACCTCGGTATAGAGGAAGTGCACCTTACTCGCCTCGGTTTCAGCCACAACCTCAACCTTACCCAAATTACCAACCCTATTTCCCAACCACAAACAATGTCTCATACACTCCCTACCAAAATTCTTTCCAACCACAGACATTTCAACCAAATCTTCGCCCTCCAGCACCTTACTATACACCGACACCTATGGCCAAACCTTACCAGCCAAACAGTAACCCAACTGCTAACCAAAGGCCTCCCTGAAGAAATATTGAAAGGCCTCCTATTGATCCTATCCCCATGTCATACACAGACTTATTCCGCAACTTGTGAAAGGCCACATGATTGCCCCTCTTTTCATGGAGCCAATGAAACCACCCTTTCTAAGATGGTATGACCCCAGCGCTCGATGCGATTATCACAGTGGGAACCCGAGTCATTCTACAAAGAATTGCACGGCTTTGAAATATAAGGTGCAAGATTTGGTCAAATCAGGGAGGTTGACTTTTCTAAGAAAGTGGAGCCCAGTATCAATGCTAACCCACTGCCCAGCCACAGTGGAGGATCCGTTAGTGCAACTAAAGTCGGGAGGAGAAATCGCACAAAGAGGAAAGTAGAAGAAATCAAGACTCCCATGAGTAAACTATTTGACATTTTGGTCCAGGCCAAGATAATTCAGCCAGTACTGTTGGGCTCGAATATTTGTCAAAATGAATTCAGTTTAAACCAGACTTGTGAGTACCATATGAGGTCTGTTGGCCATTCGGTCCAAAATTGTCCTCAATTTTGACATGAAGTCCAATCATTGATGGATTCATTTTTGATCGAGTTCCATATGGAGGAGGAGGAAGATGTAGTGAGTACTGCTTTGGGTGAATCTTCAGAAGATGATTATCCATAGGGAAAGCCAATGACAGTGTTTTACAAGGAAAAGCCCAGTCCCAAGAAGGAAGAATCTAGCTTTGTCACTCCTCCGACCATGACAATTAAAGTTCCAAGTTCTTTCCCTTACAAGAGTAATAAAGCTGTCCCTTAGAAATATGAATTCAAAGTAGTGATTGAAAGATCATGCAACGAGGGCTCAGACAAGCCAGCTGTGCTAGATAATGCAAACATAAGTGGGGTAGGAGGAATTACGCGAAGCGAAAGATACTATACACTAGAAATGCTAGAAAGGGTCCGAAAAGGAAAAGCAAAGGAAAGAGAAGAGGATGGTTAGATGGAAAAAGGAGGGGAACAAGCTTTGTCTTCCAAAAATCAAGGGGAAAAACTACAAGAGCCAGTGTCAGAAGAGGATGCAAAGGAGTTTTTGAAGCTAATCAAACACAGCGAATACAGTGTAGTCGAGCAGTTAAATAAAATGCTTACTCGAATTTCACTATTTCTCTGCTGTTGAATTCAGAATCTCACCGGAACGCCTTAATAAAGGTTTTGAATTAAGCCTATGTGCCTCATGACATCCCGATTGACAGTATGGACCAGTTAGCAAGGAACTTAACAGCGGTAAACTTTATATCTTTTATCGATGACGAAATCCCGCCAGAAGGGCGAGGAAGCATTAAGGCCTTGAACATCACTACCAGCTACAAGGGCCACACGATTGCCAAAGTTTTGATTGACAATGGGTCGTCGATCAATGTTTTACCTATGGCCACGTTGGCAAAGATGCCTATTGACATTTCTTGCATACAACCGAGTAACATGGTTGTGAGGGCCTTCGATGGTTCTAGAAGGGATGTTGTAGGTGATATTGAAATTCCAATTGAAATAGGGCCGATTACTTTCAATGTCCAGTTCCAAGTGATGGATATTTTCCCATCATACAGTTTCCTATTGGGTCTATTGGGGAGACCATGGATCCATACAGCGGGCGCTGTTCCATCATCGCTACACCAGAAAGTGAAATTTGTCGTTGGTGATAGGCAAGTATCTGTTTTCGGGGAAGAAGACCTCTTGATCACCAAACCTTTGTCTGTGCCCTACATTGAGGCAGCCGAGGATGCATTAGAATGTTCTTTCAGGGCCTTTGAGATTGTGAATGCAACGTATGTGGGAGAAGGATCAAGAATACCCACCCCTCGGTTGTCAACCACTACAAAGATGATCGTTAAACAGACATTGCAAAAAGGCCGGCATGTCGGAAGAGGCTTAGGGAAAAATCTCTAAGGACAAAGGAAACCTGTGAAGATCATGGAGAACAAAGACAGGTTTGGTCTCGGATACAAGGCCACAGGTTTGGAGAGAGAAGATTATAGAAGAGAGAAGGAAGAAAAGAATAGCCCACCTCCGAAGGTACGAAGAAGAATCGGAGAGGATGGTGATCCCGTACCTTTATGATACTTTTCGCTTTGGCGGATGTTATCACCCTGATTCATTAGAGGCAGTGGAAGGAAAACTTATGAAAGGTTCCTCTCGTGGGTTCCTAGTATAAATGGTGCACGGAGAAATGGCAACTTTTGTTATAGAAATGGTGTAGTTGGGCATAAAGTTGAAAGACTGGATTGTTGAAAGGATACCTTCTATCTTTTTGTTTTTCCTTTTGTAATGTAGTAAGGTAGATTATCAACATCTCGGTCTAGAGAGCTCTAGAAGATTCTTTTGTAAACTTGATCTTCATCATCATTTCAATAAATTAACAAGTTCAATGCATTCTGAGTACTCTCTTTTCATCCATCATCATAGCTGTTTTTTCTTTTCATTCACTACCATTGGCATGAACAACCAACCATATCTGACAAATGTTTTTTACTTTTTTAGGAAAATGAATAATGAATGTGAAGATAACCTTAACTGCTATCCGGGGTTCGATTTTGAAGATTCTATGAATGTTGGTGAACTCGATAACAATGTAGATTCAGACGATGATGTTTTGTCTCCAGATCTATTGAAAATAATTGAGCAGGAGAGAAAACCAATTGAACCCACAAGGAAGTTATCGATGTGGTCAACTTAGGGGATGATGAGAATGTCAAAGAAGTCAAAGTGGGTATGGCACTTCCATTGGTTGAGAGGCAAAGACTAGAGGAATTGCTTCGTGAATATCTAGATGTTTTTGCTTGGTCTTATCAAAATATGCCCGGATTAAACACTGACGTTGTGGAACACCGTCAGCCTTTGAAAACAGAGTGTAAGCTAGTACAACAGAAGCTTCGACGCATGAAGCCCGAGATGTTGTTGAAAGTGAAGGAGGAAGTAAAAAAGTAATTCGATGCAGGGTTCTTAAAAGTAGCCAAGTATCTAGAATGGGTGGCTAATATAGTTTCGGTACCGAAAAAGGACGGGAAAGTAAGGATGTATGTGGATTATCGGGACCTAAACAGAGCTAGCCCTAAAGATAATTTCCCATTGCCTCATATCGATACCCTGGTGGATAATACGGCCCAACACTACATGTTCTTGTTCATGGATGGTTTCTCAGGTTACAATCAGATTAAAATGGCCGAAGATGACATGGAGAAAACCACCTTTGTGACAGTTTGGGGAACATTTTGCTACAAAGTCATGCCTTTTGGTCTAAAGAATGCCAGGGCCACGTACCAAAGGGCAATGGTAACCCTCTTTCATGACATGATGCATAAGGAGATAGAGGTGTATGTGGATGACATGATTGCCAAGTCCCGAGGAGAAGAGGATCATGTAGCCAACCTTCGAAAGTTGTTCGAAAGGCTACGGAAGTTTCAACTCAAGCTAAAACCTGCCAAATGCACTTTTGGTGTTAAATCGGGAAAATTGGTAAGGTTTATAGTCAATGAAAAAGGAATCGAAGTGGACTCGGATAAAATCAGCGCGATATAAAATCTGTCACCTCCACGCACACAGAAGGAAGTAAGAGGCTTTTTAGGAAGACTGAACTATATTTCCCGTTTCATCTCGCAACTCACACTCAAATGTGATCCTATTTTTAAGTTGCTTCGGAAACAAGATCCGAGTGAATGGAACGAGGCATGCCAAGAGGCTTTTGAAAAGGTGAAAAGGTACTTGTCAAATCCACCTGTTCTAGTACCACCGGTTGCGGGAAGGCCTCTGTTGTTGTACATGACCGTCAATGACCATTCTATGGGATGCGTGCTGGGCCAGCATGATGATACAGGCAAGAAAGAAAGGGCCATCTACTACTTGAGCAAGAAGTTCACTGATTACGAGGCCAAGTACACTACAATAGAAAAAATGTGTTGCGCATTGGCTTGGGTTTCTCGTAGATTGAGGCAATACATGTTGTATCATTCGACTTGGTTGATAGCTAGATTGGATCCCCTCAAGTACATCTTTGAGAAGCCGTCATTATTAGGAAGATTAGCCAGGTGGCAAGTTATGCTTTCTGAATACGACATTGTGTACATATCCCAAAAAGCAGTCAAAGGTGGGCAATAGCCGATTTCTTAGCAAATCGTGCTACTGATGAGTATGAGCCTATCAAACTAGATTTTCCAGATGAAGATATAATGTCAGTCTTCCAGGCGGAGAAAGAAGAGCCCAACGGCAAACCATGGAAAATGTTCTTTGATGGTGCATCTAACGCCCTAGGACATGGGATAGGAGCAGTGCAGTCTTGATATCTCCAAATGAAAAATATTACCCGTCCACAGCCAGGTTAAATTTCAATTGCACCAACAACATGGCTGAGTATGAAGCTTGTGTAATGGGCTTAGAAGCTGCAATTGAGAGGGGAATCAGAAACCTAGAAGTCTATGGCGATTCAGCACTGGTCATTTATCAATTACGGGGTGAATGGGAAACGAGGGATCATAAGTTAGTGCAGTATCAGAAGTACATAGCTGAACTTGTACGACAATTCGATGACATTGTTTTCCAACATTTATCTCGAGAAGAAAATCAGGTCGCTGATGCCTTGGCAACTCTAGCTGCAATGTTCAAAACGGAGGTAGAAGCAGAGATCTCACCTATCAAGCTACGTATGAGAGACTCTTCGGTCCACTGTTCTAGCATTGAAGCAGACGGACAATCTTGGTACTATGATATCATGCAGTACCTTAAGAATCAACAATACCCAGAACACGCATCGGAGAATGATAAAAAGATCCTCAGAAGACTGGCAATGGGATTCCATGTTGATGAAGACGTTTTGTATAAAAGGGGTCGAGATCTGATGTTGTTGAGATGTGTAAAAGCGTCTGAAGCCAAAAGGATTCTTGAAGAGGTACACGATGGAATTTGCGGGGCACATGGAAATGGTCATTTTATGGCTAGACAGATTATAAGGGCAGGCTATTATTGGACTACACTAGAAAGGGATTGCATAGATTATGCTAGAAAATGCCACAAGTGTCAAATCTATGCTGACAAGATTCAAGTTCCCCCGACATCACTGAACGTCATGGCACCACCGTGGCCTTTCTTAATGTGGGGGATGGATGTGATTGGGCCCATATCTCCTAAGGCATCAAATGGGCACAGATTCATTTTCGTAATGATAGATTACTTTACCAAATGTGTTGAAGCTGCCTCTTAAGAGAATGTGACTAAATCTACTATTTGTAAGTTTCTAAAGAAGGAGATAATATGTCGGTACGGGCTCTCAGAAAGCATCATATCAGATAATGCCCTCAACTTGAACAATGACATGATGATGGAAGTATGTGCACAGTTCAATATCAAACATCACAACTTGGCCCCGTATCTCCCAAAGATGAACGGAGCTATTGAGGCTGCCAACAAGAATATTAAGAGGATTGTGGGGAAGATGACAAGCACATACAAAGACTGGCACGAGAAACTACCATTTGCTTTGCATGCTTATAGAACATCAGTGCGTACTTCTACTGGGGCAACTCCCTTTTCTCTGGTTTACGGCATGGAAGCGGTGCTACCTATTGAAATTGAAATCCCATCCCTATGAGTCTTAATGGAATTAGACCTGGACAAGGCTGAATGGGTTCGAAGTCGCTTTAAACAATTGAACCTTATAGAAGAGAAAAGGCTTACAGCACTATGTCATGGTCAGATGTACTAGAAGAGAATGATGCGGGCCCATGATAAAAAGGTTCGACCTAGTCATTTCCGTAAAGGGGAATTGGTGTTGAAAAATATTCTCTCAAATCACCACGATAACCGGGGTAAATGGACACCAAATTGGGAATGACCATATGTGGTGAAAAGAGTGTTCTCAGGTGGAGCGTTGATCTTGACAGAGATGGATGGGAATGATCTGCCTAATCCGATAAATTTCGATGCTGTGAAGAAATACTATGCTTGAAAAAAAAAGAAGAAAAAAAAGAAAAAGAAAAAAAAGAAAAAGAAAAAAAAAAGAAAAAGAAAAAAGAAAAAGAAAATGAAAGGAGAATTCAAACTGAAAACTCAAAAAGGGCAGTTGGATTAAAGGGGGATGCCTAAGTTGAAGACCTGAAAAGGCGGCTTAGATGCGAAAAGATCAACGCCTGAAGATTGAAATCATGTGGAGCATTGCATCAGCCGGATGAACTCAGTGTGATATGGGGCATCAATGGATAAGTTCTTTCCGAAGAAAGCACTAGTTTGGTTCGTGAAGGGTTATCTAGACATTCATTGTTTGTTTTGGTCACCATTCCTTGAAATTCACCACTTGACCCTTGTGGCATTCACTACCCCACTATACTTTCGTTGTCATTTTCTCTTGTCAGTCCAATAACAAATGTTTTTTTCTAAAATTGGTTGTTCTTTTAGTCATTCTACAACTAACCGAAAAAGTGCAAGAATGCATGGTGTTTGTTAATCAAATTGAAAGGAAGATGATGATTAAAATGATAATCTACCTGCTAACATTACTAAGGAAAAACAAAAAAAAGAGAAAGAAAGAAAAGGGGGGAGAAAGGAGGACAAGAGAGAAATAAAGGAATGAAACAAAGGAAATTGTAAATTGTGACAAGTACATGTTATGAACCAGCTCCGATTCGAAATTGGTGACAACTATTTTGTGAACCACGAGTAAAAAGATCAAAAGACACAAAGGACAGTTCTGAGAATTTGATTACTATAATAGGAATTGCATGTCTTTGTCAATACATGCATTTGCATTTCATCCACATTATGAGAATTCAAGCACCAAAACAAAATACCAAAAAAAACATCATTAACATCATTGATAAAGAAATGTGCATTGGCATCATTGATATTGCATTTGCATTCGCATAAGTGATTATTGCATCTGCCAAACATTGAAAAATGTGAATATAGGAGATTTTGGATAAAAAAATTTTTGATGAAAAAAAGAGAATGAAAAGAAAGGAAGAAAAGAAAAAAGAGAAGGAAAAAAAAGAAAGAAAAGAAGAAAAAGAATGAAAAGAAAGGAAGAAAAGAAAAAAGAGAAGGAAAAGAAAAGAAAGAGAAGAAAGAAAGAAAAGAAAGAAGAGAAAGAAAAAAAACAAACAAGGAATTTAAAGTTTCATCGCCTCTGCTGCAAGAGGAGCACATTTCCAGGAAAAATTTAAAGTTTTATTGCCTCTGCTGCAAGAGGAGCACATTTCCAGGAAAAATTTTAAAGTTTCATCGCCTCTGCTGTAAGAGGAGCACATTTCAGAAAAAGAATTTAAAGTTTCATCGCCTCTGCTGCAAGAGGAACACATTTCCAGGAAAAATTTAAAGTTTCATCGCCTCTGCTGCAAGAGGAGCACATTACAAAAAAAGGAATTTAAAGTTTCATCGCCTCTGCTGCAAAAGGAGCACATTTCCAGGAAAAATTTAAAGTTTCATCGCCTCTGCTGCAAAAGGAGCACATTTCCAGGAAAAATTTAAAGTTTCATCGCTTTTGCTGCAAAAGGAGCACATTACAAAAAAGGAATTTAAAGTTTCATCGCCTCTGCTGCAAGAGGAGCACATTTCCAGGAAAAATTTAAAGTTTCATCGCTTTTGCTGCAAAAGGAGCACATTACAAAAAAGGAATTTAAAGTTTCATCGCCTCTGCTGCAAGAGGTGCACATTTCATAAAAAGAATTTAAAGTTTCATCGCCTCTGCTGCAAGAGGAGCACATTACAAAAAAGGAATTTAAAGTTTCATCGCCTCTGCTGCAAGAGAAGCACATTTCAGAAAAGGAATTTAAAGTTTCATTGCCTCTGCTGCAAGAGGAGCACGTTCTCAAAAAAGAATTTAAAGTTTTATTGCCTCTGCTGTAAGAGGAGCTCATTTCAGAAAAAGAATTTAAAGTTTCATTGCCTCTGCTACAAGAGGAGCACATTTCAAAAAAAAAAGAAGAAGAAGAAGATTAGGTTATAAGCCGGACAAAATTAGTGTGTTTACTGTCTTTGCTCTATTCCTGATCCTCAGCAATAAGTAAAGAGAGGCAGCTGTTGACACCTAATTTTGTCCTAATATTTATTATTATTATATATTATTATATATGTTTGTATTTATTTTTATTATTTGGTTGGTTATTGTTTATATTATTATTATCTGTTATTATTATTATATTATTACTACTATTATTGTTTCTATTTTATTTTTATTTTTATTTTTATTTTTATTCTTTTTATTATTATTATTATTTCCCATGACATTAAATGCTTCAAATCTACCCAAATCTGCCGCCCAGACTCATTGCCTAGCCGCTGACGACCAAATCTTCTCCCCTTTCTCGAGCCGCACCCAGTTTCCACCTTCCCCATACCGTAAATCCCGCTCCAACAGAGACCTATGGATTTTGTTACTCTGAAAGGCTAGAGGGGAGGCTCCAAACTAGTTTAAGAAGACCACCAAGCAATGAAAAGAGGCCCCCTTCGGATAGAGAAAAAAAAGACAGAGACCCAAAAACACTGAAAAAGCTATCAACGGAAACTCTAAACCTAAGCCGCCACCACCGTAGCCACTACTCACCACCACCGAAGCCATTACTCGCCTCACCGCCAACCCAAGCCTCACCCTCACCATCACCGAGACATCTTAGTGTCATCGCCACTGCCAACACCACACCGAAGCCACCATTATCACCAAAACCACCAAACAACCCTAACCCAGATCTGAAAACCCCCTACACCGAAACCCCAAACTCAAAACCCAAAGCCCAGATCTGAAATCCCTACCTGCAAAACATAAAACCAACAACAACACAAACCAAAACAACCAGATCCAATCAGGTTTAAAACCAAAACACAAAAAGAGACTTTCGAAAATAGCCAGATCCGTGAGGTTGGGAGCGTTTTCGGGGAAAACGTACCCCAGATCTGAGAAGAGGAGGTCAAAAGAAGTGCTTTTGGGTTTACGAGGAGGACCACTGGCGACTGACATACGACGGCGCACGACGACCGGCGTTCGCCTAGAGAAAAGAGCCAGAGAGAATTTTTAGAGGGTTTGAGGAATT
The DNA here is from genome assembly GCA_031772115.1 of Heritiera littoralis. Lineage (NCBI taxonomy): Eukaryota > Viridiplantae > Streptophyta > Magnoliopsida > Malvales > Malvaceae > Heritiera > Heritiera littoralis. The sequence continues at coordinate 385,351 of JAPDPK010000039.1, read as the reverse complement.
TTTTTTGGAATGAAATGGGTTAAAATGAGTTGAAAAAAAAGAGATGGCCTTTTATAGTTGAAGAAACAGGAGAGAAAAAGAAAAGATAGGAAGCTGCGAGATCTGAGCGTAGACCCGGGACTCGCACGCCCGTTCAAGGAGCTAGCCCACTAGAGAGTTCGCCCGCCAAAGAAGGAGGAGTAAAATCCGCGAGCTCGCCTGCCTGTGCAAAAGAGGCAGGATTCGTGAGCTCACTAGCCCACTCAGAGAGTTCGCCCACCAAAGAAGAAAGAGTAGGATCTGTGAGCTAGCTCACCCGATCAAAGAGCTCGCCCGCCAGAGGAAAAGGCAGTTTGCGAGCTCTCTCGTCAAAGAGCTCGCCCGCCCGTAAAAAAAGAAGCAGGATCCACAAGCTAACTCGCCCGCCCGTGGAAAAAGAAGTAGAATCCGCGAGTTCATTTGCCCACTCAAAGAGCTCGCCCGTGTGAGGAGCTCGCCCACTCGAGGAGAATGAACATCCATTCACTCGCCCGCTCAAAGAGCTCGCCCGTCCGAGGAGCGTATATTTCCTTTTTCCGTTTTAGTTATTCATTTATTTGTTTAGGTATTTTTAATGTATTGGTAAAAAATAATAAGTAAATAAATAAATAGAATAATATAATCAATAAAAATAAGAAAATAAAATAGAATTCTTCCGAGGATGGGATGTCATGAGACTCATAAGTAGTGATTTCTTGACTGATCCCTAGGTGAGAGGAATTAGCTAAATGTTACCAGAGTATTGGGATATTTAGTTAAATTTTTCAATATTAAGAGTTTCATTAATAAAAATCAAAATATAAAGGTCTTTTCATAATTTCATATGCATCATAAACCATATGTTAGCATCATGTGCATAAATAAAGGAAAATAATAAATGGAATTCTTCCGAAGATGGGATGTCATGAGACTCACAAGTAGTGATTTCTTGACTGATCCCTAGGTGAGAGGAATTAGCTAAATGTTACCAGAGTATTGGGATATTTAACCAAATTTCTCAATATCAAGAGTTTCATTAATAAAATCAAAATAAATAAAATTTCTTTTAAGTTTCATACGTACACATTTTTATCCATACTACATGTATACGATCAATTATAAAATAGCGTGAGTACTACCGAGGATGGGATGTCATGAGACTCACAAGTAGTGATTTCTTGACTGATCCCTAGGTGAGAGGAATTATTTCAAATGTTACCAGAGTATTGGGATATTTGATTTTAATTTTTCAATAAATAGTGTTCATGTTGATTTTCATAATGAATCTCTTTATAACAGTAATTTTTCAAGCAAATACGCTAATTTTTCATATAATCAAAAGCTAAGACTATCTTATTAAAATCAAAAGATACCATGTAGTTAGGATGGTACCGTTTTTTAACGGGCGTTGTGGGGGTGCTAATCCTTCCTCACGCGTAATTGTACCCCCAAACCCAAATTTTGTTTTCGTAGACCCAAAAAATTGTATTTTTAATAAAACTTAATTAATTTTGAGATTTTATTAAAAAGATAAATATTTTAGGTGACCAATCACACCTAGTCAAAAAAAGATTAGTGGCGACTCCCTTTGTTTTTTTAAATGTTTTTCAAAATCGTCGAGCGCGAAATCGTTACGACAACAAGTATTTTCTCTTGAAATAGGCTTTAAAACCTCTTTTTCAAAGGGAGCAATCAACTGGTCTCTAGGGCAGTCAGCTGCTACACTATGTTTTACTTTATTGAATTTCTTGTCCTTTTTAAAATTCAAATAATTTATTTTTCGAAAACATATAAGGCAGTCGATTGGTCCCATATAGCAGTCGACTGGTTTTGAAACAGAATGCTTCAGAGAAAAAGGTAGTCGATTGGCTCCATAGGCAGTCGACTATTTCGCAAACAGAATATTTCTGAAAACAGGGCAGTTGACTAGCTCCATAGACAGTCGGCTAGTTTTAAAACAGAATGCTTTTGGGAGAAAAGCAGTCGACTGGCATCCTTAGCAATCGACTGGTTTGAAACAGAATACTTTTTAGAAAATAGCAGTCGACTGTCTTATATAGCAGTCAATTGATTTGTCTCGGTTTTCGAAAATCTACGCTTTGGTTGTCTCTAGGCAATGGACTATTACTTAAGGTAGTAGGCTGTTCTTAGCATTTTGGTTACTAGGAGTAAAACTCGAAATTTACTCTTTTACACTTAAAATCAGCTGGTAATTCTCTCCAAAACAATTAAAACATGCGGACATAGTCACCCTACGTTCGTTACATAAATTCCTTACCTCAATCAACTCCGAAACACGTAATCGCTTGATTGCACCAAGTTCCTTTCTTTCACTTCTTCAAAGCTGTAACATCATAAAGGATCAAACCTTTAAGAAATCTTTATAAACATACTCTACCAACTCAACTCAATTCCAAACCATAGATAGAAGGAGGTAAATCAACCTCTTCTCTTACCTTGGTTACTCACCAAAATTTCAGCAATTTAGATCTCTTTAATTCCTTGGATTCAATCTTTCATATTCCATATATGGCTTTAGCTATTGACAAGGAACAATTTTCATTTAAGGAACTTGTTGATTCGATGGAGGAGCAAGGTGGTTTGTCAAGGAAGTTAGGATGGAAAACTTGGGAAATTTGGAAGAAACAAAAGGAATGGCTGAAAGTTGCTGCCGACTTTGATGATGAGAGCTGAAGATGATGACTATGCTACTTTCATTTAATGCATATTAATTCCATTAAATCATGTCAGCCCTTAGCCTTTTTGACTTAAAACCATTTGACCTTTAATTACTCTTCTTTCTTCCATATGACACATATCCATTTAATTACCAAAATCTGATATTAATTCTACCAAGGGCCAATTATTCTCATAACAGTAGAATTTATTCTTCAACTATTTGACTTTCAACTTCAACATTCCTTCCATGTCCCATATACCATTCATACTTCATAATTCTCATATTTATTAAATTTCTTTCAACTGAAATGCTTTACAAACATGAAGAATTTACATGAAGTTAGGGGATTTCACAATGAGTCTTGCTTTATAACGCTCAATGTTGCCTAATGAGTCAGTCTTGGTCTTAAAGACCCATTTACAGCTTATAGCCCTGGCCCCATTAGGCAACTCGACAAGATCCCATACTTCATTAAATGCCATTGAATCCATCTCATCCTTCATAGCATCGAATTCTTTGCTGTTCATGGCTTGTAAAAACTTCTCTTAATCATTAACAGGCCCAATATTGAAATCATACTCTTGTAGATACATAATATAATCATTGGGAATAGCTGATTTTCTTTCCCTAGTAGACCTTCTTAATGTTGGTTAAACATTCTCTGAAGGATCATGTTGTTCAACTGGTTGCTCACTCAATTCTGCTGTATTCAGAGGAGCCTCGTCTACTGGTAAGTTATCAACTACTTGTAAGTTATCAACTACTTGTGGATCTTCAATGATTGGTTGTTCAATGTCCAGCTGTACTGAAGGGACATTGTTCATGATAACCAATCCTTGACTCGAGGTAGAGGGTTGATCTCTCACAGAAACTAGGTCTTGAGATTGATCGCTCCCACTAACCAAGTCATTTTCAAGAAACTTGGCGTTCTTTGATTCCATAATTCTAGTGCTATGAGATGGACAATAGAATCTGTAGCCTTTGGACCGTTGGGCATATCTAATGAAATATCCACTTAAGGTACTAGGATCCAGTTTCTTTTCCTGTGGGTTGTAAACTCTTATCTCAAAAAGGCATCCCCAAACGCGCATATGACCCAAACTCGGTTTTCAACCTTTAAATAATTCGAAAGGTGTCTTTGGAACAGCCTTGGTTGGAACTCGGTTCAATATATACGCTGTTGTTTTAAGATCTTCAATCCACAAAGACTTAGGCAACTTTGAGTTGCTAAGCATACTATGCACCATTTCCATCAAAGTTCGGTTCCTTCTTTCCGCAACATCATTCTGATCTGGTGAACCAGGCATGGTATATTGGGCAACAATCCCATTTTCTTGAAGGAACTTCACAAATGGTCCAGGTGCTTGTCCATCTTCAGTGTATCTACCGTAATACTCCCCACCTCTATCAGTTCTTACTATCTTTATGGGTTTTCCACATTATTTCTCTACTTTAGCCTTAAAGATTTTAAAGGCGTCTAATGCTTCGTTGTTGTTATGAAGCATGTAGAGATACATAAACTTCGAGTGATCATCAATAAAGGTGATAAAGTACTTCTGACCATATGCATCAATGTCTGGACAGCATATGTCAGAATGTATGATTTTTAATATGGTTAAACTCCTATTGGCACCTTTCTTAGACTTGTTGGTTTGCTTACCTTTATGCAATCCACACAAGTGTCGAAATCAATAAAGTCTAGAGTACTAAGTATTCCATCATTTACTAATCTCTTCATTCTATTTATGAAGATATGACCTAATCTTCGGAGCCATAATGTGGAGGAATCTTCATTCATAACACATCTTTTAGTGCCAGTTTGAACATGCAAGGCGTTATGAGCAATGTCATTTTGCAAATCAATGAGAAAAGACCATCACATAAGGTACCATTCCCAACAACATCAGACTTAAAATATATCAATACTGATTTATTTGAAAATTGAAAGGAATATCCATAAGGTACTAGCCTAGAAACAAAGATTAAATTTTTCAAGAAACTAGGAATATAAAAGGCCTTTTCGAATTGCAAAACAAAACCACTCCTAAGAACTAAAGTGCATGTTCCAACGCCTTCAACATGCGAGCGCATTTTGTTTCTTGCATAGATACTCTCCTCATTTCTCATTGGCTTCTTTAGGTTTGTCATACCCTGTAAGGAAGTCGAAATGTAAATTGTAGATACAGAATCAATCCACCATGTGTTATGATTAACCTCAACCATATTTGATTCAAAACAAACATATGAGAGTGGATTACCTTTCTTAACGAGTCACTGCTGAAGCTTGGCACAGTTCTTCTTCATGTGTCCCTTCTTTTTACAGAAGAAACACTTGTACTCTTTCTTAATGTTAGCTTGGGCAGGGATTTTCCTTTTTCCCTTGTTCTTGGCTCGATCCTTGCCCTTTCTTTGGCTTGCAAAAAATGCACTTTCACCTGATTCCATAAAGCAGTCTTCCCTCCTCTTGAACACACATGGACATCAATTCATTGATGGTCCATTTATCCTTATGTGTGTTATAGGATATCTTGAATGGTTCGTACTGCTTTGGTAGAGTGTTCAGTATATAGTGCACAAGGAAAGATTCAGACATCTCCACCTCTAGCTTCTTGAGTTGGGTCATTATATTTCTCACTGCTATTATGTGCTCGCGCACTCCTTTGACACTGGTGAGCCTCATTGACGAGAACTTCATTATTAGGGTACTGGCTAATGCTTTGTCTGAAGTGTCAAACTAATCATCAATGGCCTTTAGTAAGGTCCTAACGTTGGTATGCTATTCGACAGAATCGCGTATCCCAGCAGATATCTTTGTCTTAATATACATGACACTAAAGCGATTAGATCGCTCCCATCGTTCATGTAAAGCTACTTGAGCAGGAGTGCTAGTCTCAGTCAATACGGGCTCGTCTTTCCTTATAGCATAGTCTATATCCATGCACCCTAATTGGAGGAGAACTCTTTACTTCAAAACCTTGTAGTTCTCTCCATCCAGCTCGAGAACTTCCGGGTTAATACTAGATTGAGGAAACACTGCATATAAAAAAACACATGCTTATGTACCTAGAATTTTGAGGCAAACTTAATTATGTCTACCAATGTAAACATATTTTATTAATCAATTATGAATCTCAGACATAAAACTTTCCTGTGGGCTAAAGTTCTAATTCTAATAGATTCATATCATAATGATAAAACTATCAAATTATATCATTTCCTAATCCCTGTGGGTAAACTAAGAAACTAATTTGATATTTTATCTTAATTAGTTATAAAATTATAATAAAAATTCATGTGGGATAAAATTTATCATAACCTTATAACTAATCACAATTTATGTCTAACACCATTATGTGATTCTGACAAATATAATTTTATTTAATTAAGGTTGCTGTGGCTAAGCCCTAATTAAACAAATTATGGATCACTTAGACATATTATCTAGTTTTAAGTTTATTCATATTTTAAAATTGCAATCAACATAAGGCAATTTAATTCCTAATAATATGAATAAACTCTATTATATGTGCTTAAATCAATCACAGTATGTAAATAACAAAATTATACATAATCATAATAAGCACACAATTAATGAAAAATTTTTAAATATTAAAATTATGCCAAAATGTCCTTTCAATTTTTTTTTTTTAATTCTAGGAGGTCTGTATGGCGAACGACGATCTAGTCTTAAGGCAAACGAACATGCTCGCCATTTTGCCTTAACCGAACGGCGAATGGCGTGTCCACCATTTCGCCTTAACGAATGGCGAGATGAGTGCCCGTCATTCCGCTATTAGCTGAAATGGGAAACTATGTGCCGACCATTCGCCTTAGTTTAATGGCGAGCTGAGTGCCCGTTATGATTGCCTATTCCTTTACGGCGAACAGTGCTCGCCAGGTCCTTTTATGGTGAACTGTGCCCGCCTTTAATCGCAAATGGCGATCGAGGTAAGCATGTTTGCCTTAACTTAATGGCGAATTGAGTGCCCACCATTTTCGGCTCCTGACAAAACGGTGAACGTTGAACCCATTTTCGCCCTATCTGAATGGCGAACTGAGTACCGGCCGTTTCGCCCTAACCGAATGGTGAGCATGTCCCATTCGCCATTAGCTGAATGGCGAATGGCGAGCCCATTTTTCGCCTAACTGAAATGGCAAATTGAGTACCCGCCATTCACCCTTGGTTGAATGGTGAATAGACACAAGCCTTCCCCTTATGGCGAACCGTGTTCGCCTTTCCTTTATAGCAAACAGTAATTCGAGAGAAGCAAAACTTAATGGCGAATGTACCCCCGCTTTTCCTTTGTGGCGAACGTACCCCCACCTTTCCTTTATGGCGAACGTACCCTCGCCTTTCCTTTATGGCGAACGGTGATCAAGGAAAGCAGACTTGATGGCGAACGTGCCCGCCTTTTCACTTATGGCGAACGGCGATCGACATCGTTTGCTACCTTCTTCTTCGCGAAAAACACTATCTTATTCGCCCGAATGCCTGGTTTTCAACCCAATTTGCCACCCGTTTGAAAAACAACCTTCCCTACTTTGATTTGAGTGGTTCTTGATCCCAAATCAATTAGGAGGAAACGAAAACAGTTTTCTTGAAAATGGTTTTGGCTGAAAATGTCTTAAAATATAATTCCAAATTTTCCAAAAATCCATTATAACTAAAACTTACAAAACAGAGGCAGACAATTTTGGCAGATTAACAAGATACAGAGTATATATTTTAACGCAGGACAGATGTTAATATGGCTCTGATACCAAATGTAAGTTCATCATACAAGCCTAACATGCTTCTACATAATATGAAACATGTTAAAACAATCAAAAGTGAAAGCGACAAGATCTAACCTCCAGCCATTGCACTCTGTAACTTGCTGTTTCGTGATTCCTTTGTTGAACAATCTACATTGGTCAATCACGAGCCTTTCAAGCACTCTAACAGAGTAAGTGATGCTTGGATAACAGAGTAAGTGATGCTTGGGAACCAGATTCTTGCTCTTTGTTTTGTGAACTTGGAGCCTCAATAATTCTGACCAAATTCTTTCACACGTTCAAACCATCATAGAACTATATCCTCTATATGGTCAGTGAATCGGTTGAAATTAATGTGAAATAATGAACCATAATTTGGCATTAATCATCACAGGTTATATATGGTAATGATCGGATTTTGTCAACTCAATAATCCGATCTTGTCCTGTGATTAAGGGATATACCAACAATATAATCTTAGCTATTTAAATATTTGGACACACACATAAATTTGTATTATTCACATATTTACATATTCAAATTTTTAAAATTTTCGAGGTAGACAAATTTTTCATATAATTGTGAAAAAATATTAGCTTGAAATATAAGTAGAATTAAACTACAAAAAACACATTTGGAATAATTAATTATTTGTTTATATAACACATAATGATTCTATGTACTATTATTAATTTTTGTACAAATATTTATATATATATAATTTGAAAATCATAAAATAATGTATTTAAATATGTTAAAAACTTTAACAAAAACCTTAATTGCATCAATATCTGAAAAAAAAATCAATAACTCAATTAATGGTGAAACAAATTAAATAAAATAAAAACTATTTTATTCAAATAAAATAAAAATTTTTTACCACAAACACTTTTTGTTTTGATATTTTATATCATATCATATCATATTATATTATATTAAATATTACATTTTAGATGTAGACAGAAAAAAGTGGACAGATGCATAGATACAACATAAAAAGGAATTGTTTTATAACAAAATATTCTTGCGATTGCAAATAGCAGATATGTGGTGTATACATTTTAATCTTATTTATAAATAATATATTAAAATGGAATATTTTTATGGATAAATAAAGTAAATTATTACATTTTCTTTATTTATAAAATAGATATTTCAATGGATAAGTTTAAAGGTTTTAAAATCTTAATAGCATTCTATCAAAAAAAAAATCTTAATAGGATATCCCAATTAAAAAAAAACCGTAAAACAATTGTCCTTTAATTGAAACAAGAAATTAAAAATATTTGATTTTTTAGAAAAAGTTTAAGCTAAATGAGTAAATTTATATCTGAGAATATGAATGATTAAATTATATAATGTTACAAGAGACAAACTCCAGTAAGAACGAGCATGAAGCAAAACGGGAGCAATCTAAGAGACCAACATCACGTACATAAGCTTTAATTACTTAACAAAGATAAAAGATGGGTAAAGAAATTGATAAAAAGATAATTGATTTTTTAATTTTTAGATATAGATATCTAATTATTAAAAAATTGGAAAAATATAATTGGTAGTACGTTGATTTAATTAATACATTGAAAAAATTAAAATAAATAATTGATTTAAAAAAAGATATTGATTTATTTTGTAGTTTTAATGTATATAGATATTTATTTTTGGATTAATGTCCAATATACTGTCAGTGAAATTTTTTAATTTCACGAGCAGTTTTGGATGATGACACATATTTTTTAAAAATATTAAGAAAATAAAAAAATAAAATAAGGATTATTATGATCCTATCTACTACTGGTAGAGTTTTTTAATTCCATAAGTGGGGTTAGAATGATGACATGTGTAATTTAAAAATATTAAGAAAATAAAAAATAAATAAACTGTGACATGTGTCATCATTCTAACCTTGCTTGTAGACTTAAAAAACTCCACCAGCGGTAGATAGGATAATAATCCATAAAATAAAACATGTGTCATCATTTTAATTTGTTTGTGGAGTCAAAAACTCCATTGACGATGTATTAGATAATTATTATTTATTTTTTAGCAAATTGAAAAAAAAAAGATAGCTATTTTTTCTATTTTAAGATAATCATATGTTAAACATTTGGATTATTTAAATAAAATATTTTATTTTTAATCACAAACTTTGGCTTTTGTATATTTACATAAAATTGGTTATCTTTTTTTTTTAATTTATAAGAGATATAAAAAAATGGAGGGAATCTAATTTTAAATTTAATCTCTTTTGAGAATGGGTAACAACACTAGTTCAGACTTTAGTCGGTAGGGCCGTCTTCTCTTTCACGTAACCATTGATGGCGGCCAGGCTTTGCTAAGCTCACGACAAAATTTAATACTAACAACAAATATCTTAAGCTCTAAAATAACCTAGGTGTGTGATGTGTGTGTTATGTGGATAAAACATTTGCTTTCTTGCTTGCGTGTGTATTGCATATGTGCATGGGTTTTCTATTGTCCCATATCGCTTGCATTGTGTGCAATGTGTGTATTTATAAGAGATTCCACGCTTAACAAAATCATGATTTTGTTAAGTGGTATGTTCTTTTACTGAAAAAAAAATTAACCTCTGTTCATGAAAATAGGAAGACCAATATATCAATTTTTTTTTTTAATTTCCGTTAAGGTGAAATAAAAAGAAAATATATCCATTATGGTGAAAATGGTGGGATTTTCTATGAAAAGAAAATAAGTTTGAAAAGCTTTTCTTTTTTTTTTTTTAAAAAGTTTATAAAGAAGAAGAAAAAAATTCAATTCTTTTTTTATCTTTTTGACCAAAAAAATGCTTTTTAAAAAATAAACCAAGCAAAGTGGAGTTTTATTATATATTTTAGAAATTAATCAACAAGGAAAGAAGAGAAAACTAGGAGGATTAATGGATTAGATGAAAGTGAAATTGAAGGATTTTTTATTTTATTTTTTAAGATTTTTATAATATAAGAGGATGATGAAAAGAAATAGTGCGATAACTCAAAAGGTTGACTTAGTAATGTAAGGCTTTATTAAGTTTTTAAGTGAGGACGATTGATAACAGGAGATCCCGTTTGAATCCTCACCATATTAAAATTTTTTAGGTCAACATTAGTCACGCAGTGCGAGCGGAGATTAATTTTATACTTAATATGATATGAAAAAATCTTGTAGTTCATTAAAAAAAATGAAATAGTACTACAGGGTTCTGATATATTTTTTATTTTCCCATGTGATGATGCAAAACGTGTGCTTAAATGTTGCCTTCTTCTATATTTAGTTACGGCAGGCAGGGCTTTCCTTCGAAAATTCAAATCCAATGGAGTGTGCATTTTCCACCTAATTAATTCAGATAAACTATACGGGATATACAAAATCTTATTCCCTCATTAGTTTCCAATTTCTTCTAGAATTAATTTATTAATTATATTAAATGATTTTTTTCAATATTAAATTTACGAAACCATGAATTTAATAATAATATGGAGAAAAGTGCATGGTAAAAAAAAATACATTTTTACATAAAAATTAAATTCTTTCTCGTAGAATCATAAAAAAATAATACTCTATAAGAAAAAGAGGTTTTAACGACGGAATTAGCAAAGGATTTTCCGTAGCTAATTTCGTAATTTCATCGATAAAAAGATTTAGTGACGGAATCAGCGACAAAAATTCCGTTGTTGATTCCATCGATAATTTCGAAGTCGGTAAAAGTATTCCAACGTAGAACAAAAAATTCTATCGGTATTTCCGTCGCTAATGGTATCAACGTCGGAATTCCGACAACGAAATCTCTTTCTCACTTTTTTAATTTATCTAATTTCTCCATTGCTAAAAGCTTTTAGTGACAGAATTCTGTAGCTAAAAGTGTTTTTATTTTTTAAAATATTTTTCAATTATTCATTCACTGAAGGCTTTTAGAGACGGAATTCTGTCGCTGAAAGTGTTTTTATTTTTTAATATTTTTCAATTATTTCGTCACTAAAGGCTTTTAAAGATGGAATTTCATCGCTGAAAGTGTTTTTATTTTTTAAAATATTTTTCAATTATTCCATTGCTAAATCGTTTTAGTGACGAAATTCCGTCTCTAAAATTTTTTTATTTTTTTAAATATATTTCAATTATTCCTTCGATGAATACTTTTAACGACAAAATTCTGTCGCTAAAAGTATTTTTGTTTGTTAATGTAACATCCGAAATTATAAAATTCCGAATCAATTTTTTTTTCTATCTTTCTCATTCAATTATTCGATGTCGATTGGTTTGCATTCGGTGTCGATGTAAGTTCGATTCTATAGCAAAACTAAGATATAATATTTATAATTCTATTTATAACAATTCAATATAAATTTACATCCCACTAGATCATTTATATTTTTTTTTTCGATTGAACACTACACTGATTTCATTCCACTTACAAATATGTCTGCTGTGCATTTATTAGTCTGAATATAAATATAAATTTTCACATGTACCTGTACTCCTGACATATCACTTTTAGTGATCTCTTCCACTACCTTGTAACTTCTGTAACCACATGCACGGATGAACTATCTGGGATGGTGAGAAGGGGGGTGAGCTTTGGGGAAAGCCCAGTAAGAAAAAGCATATAAAAGAGTGGTACTATGCCACTATATGCAGTAAAAATCATAACTTTAAATTTTATAAACAAAATAATGCATATGGGTGCATGTAAACATTTATTGAAAACTCTTTTAAAACATATACTGTTCATATAAATATTCACTGTTCAAATCATTTAAAATCAATCTATCTTTAATTCAATCACTGTTCGTATACTGTTCATATATTCTTTCACGGTTCACTTTTCAAATCATTTCAATCAAATCTGTCATCTGTCTGTAAATCAATCATTTCATATACTGTGTAAAACAATAGAGTGTGAGCATCCAAGAACCCATACACGAACTATATCCCTACAGGGACCTGTATAGGATTAGGCGTACCCACGTGGGGCCAGGCATCCAGCCCTAAGCCGTTCCTACCTGTAACAATGGCCATTGTCGAAGATCTACAGTGTACACTCGTCAGTGACAACTGTGATCGGATAAAGGGGAAGGTACTGGGGACTTAGCTACGGTCTCCCAGCCCTAATCATCAATCTGTATGCATGAATCCACAAGGAGCTAACACTCTTATAAAATCATTTTCATATATCTTAAAATCACATTAAATCAATTTTCATGTAAACTATTTCAATCGATTTCTATTCATGTAAACAAATCAACACTTTATATATTCTAAATAAATCTCATAAAACTAATAAAACATATTATCATCATTTCACATATTCAAATATTCAAACTATATAAAAATACTATTTATTTAAGATAATGAGCATGTAAATAATTAAGGGAAATTTTCTATAATTTTCGGTAACCTTTTGGTAAATTTCTATTCTAACCCCTTTTTATAAATTTCGATATATAATTTCTAAATCACCCAAATTTCCCACATGCATGCACAGTATTTCCTACACTACTTCCATATACCATTCCTTACCTCTACTTCTATGCAGTGTAAAATCCACACCTCCGATTATGCCTCTTTATCTCTCATACTTCATACTGCACAATAATTCTAAATTATATTCAAACTTCCATATTATGATTCAAATAAATATTCAATCAATTCTATATTCTATTTATCATTCTCAACATTTAATTTATTTTATTTCCTACTAAACACCAAAAATATAATTTCAAATAAATTCCATTCCTCCTTAATTTTCATGTCACCCATAATTTCAATTTCTATTTAAAAATCCCATATATAACTATAGTGAATATTTCTATAAATTTCTATTTTCCCTTTTTTTGCAAAGCTCAACAATTATTTATTTAATTTCCATAATTAACATATATAATATTTCACTCCAATATTTATTCTTCTCCTTACATTACATTAGTCTTATTTCTATTTAACTTCCCAATTTATCTTTTTATATAACATTCCTACTATCATTTATTATGATATTATCCCAATATCATCATTCTCTTTGCCATGGCCAAATGGCCTAATGTAACATTATTTTTATCATTTTCCATTCCTTGTTCAATTTTAATACTTTAACAATCTTTATTCATTATGTACTCTCATCTTATACTATACTGACATCAAAATTTCATTCAACACCATGAATTTCATGCCATGGCCGTGAGCTTCAATCACCACCTTCTTATGGTTTTTCTTTCTTTAATCATTTCTAACTTCATGAACTTATTTTACTCATCCAAAAATTCTATCAAACAACTTCAATTAAATAAAATTCCATCGCCACTACTCAGCCCACAACATGGCTGCATAACACCCTTTTCACGCCACTGCATTTTACCCTTAACCGTGAGCTTCCATTAGGCATATCCTTATAGTTTTCATTCTCTAATCCGTTCTAGTTTCATAACCCCTTTTATTCATTGAAGTATTTAATCAAACATATTTAAATTCATCAAAATTCACCACCAACGTCGACCACTGTTTTGGCCGTGGGGTATCCATGCTCACGCCGCTTGCTGTTTTGCAAGTTTTCACTTCAGCCATGTCCCCAAACAGCTTTCATTCATCAATTTTTTCTACTTATTTCAACCAATCTTAAATCAAATTCAACATAATTTCTTTAATTTCCTCTCCTAACCAAACAAATCATACATCACTACCATTCATTTTACTTAAATCCAAGGTCACAAACATCATCTATTCACCTAATACAAGCATATACAGTAAGTAGGATTACATGGGATCATAATCTTCTTCCTTACCTTACTCAAATCGAAATATTCAGGGGTCCAAACCAGTGCTGTTTCCTCCTCGTCAACCCCTCCTTTTCTGCTTCTAAGGTGGTCTTGAGGTGGAGAAGAGGTTTAGTGAAGAAAATTGAATGCTTGGGTGAAGAGAAGATGAGATTTGGCAAGCAAACGTGAAAGATTGTAAGGAAGAATTGAAGCAGAAACGTGCAACAATAACAGGGAAGTCGGTGCAGCCAAAAAAATCAGGGGAGGGAGTCGGTTGTTGATGACAATTGACTGAGTTTTTTTTTTTTTTTTTTTAGTCTTATTTTGTCCTATTTTATTAATACTTAAGCCAATGAAATTTTACCACCTAGATAGCCAATAAATTTTCCTATCTTTTCTTTACTTTTCTTTTCCTTTTCTGTGTTAATCGGGTCTGCATAGCAGACCTCCTTAAATCATACAGCAGCAAGCTTCCACGAGAAGCTTGCTGCGATTTCTCCTTCTTTTTTTTTTTTTTCGTTTACTTATTTATTTATACATAATATCAATATATCATGAATATATATTCTATTAATTATTATAGATATATATGTTTTCCATTCGATTGGTTCTCAAACTTAATTTATTTTTCTTTTTATTAATTATCACAATATACTACAGTTAAATTCTATTCTCTTTTCTTAATTTACTCCATTAATATTATGAAATTATTTAAATATGATCAATTTACCATTCTTGAATTTCATTTTTGAATTTGTTTCTTGTTTTCCAAAGCACGCTCAAACGAGGTGATTTTGAGATACAGATTTTTGATATATTCACATTTCACCTCAAATATTATAATTTTAGGGTCTCACTTCGATCTGGACAGAAAAGTCCTGGTGGGGCCCTCACCGAGTACCTCTCTGAACCATATCGAACAGACCCTTTATTAAGTATTTTTCATAATTAATTTTTTTCTTTTAAATTTATACATTGTAGTTTGTATCGAATATAGGAAAATTGGGGTTATCACATCCTCCCCACCTTTAAAGGATTTGGTCCTCCAAATTCGACGCTTGTATCGCAATGACTTCAATACCTTAAGACTTGTCCATTTCAATATTTACCTTTATCAGTCAGTAATTTCACTCATTCATATTAAGATTCTCACATCAAATGTACATCACTTACCAATAATCCTCTTACCCTTATTAATTCATATCAATTTCCACATCAATCATATTCTATAAGATCATTCTATCATCTTCGATTGACCATAATGTTATTAATCGTTTTCGATCCTTTAATACCTATCGCATTCATTTATATTTGTACTCCTAGATAACCTCTATATCATTCATTAACAATTCTCATTTTTATTTGTACCACTCATCTCCAATATAATTGTTCTATCATCTCCAATTACTTGAAAACCATCAATCACTTTCAATTACTCTTATTCAATCTGATTCCATTTGTTAACATTAATTATTTCTAATCATTCAACACTTATCTCCGTAATATTTCCATATAATATCTGTATCATTCACTAATAATTCTCATTCCTACTTACATCATTCATCTCCACTACGCTCACTTTATCATCTCCAATTACACAAGAATTATCAATTACTTTCGATCATTCTCACTCAATCTGATTCCGTTAATCAATCTCAATCATCCAGTACTCATTTGCATAAAACTTCCTTGCAACATCAATAACTATCATTCTTGTTCTCTCTATCTACCATCGATATTCCTCTAACGATCAACATTTCACTACATTTTCTAGCCACTTTTCACAATTTATATTCAAACAATGCACAGCAGAGTGGGATGTAAATCAATTTTAACTTACTTACACCGACACGTACTAGGCAAACCTTGCTCTGATACCACTTTTGTAACATCCGAAATTATAAAATTCCGAATCAATTTTTTTTTTCTATCTTTCTCATTCAATTATTCGATGTCGATTGGTTTGCATTCGGTGTCGATGTAAGTTCGATTTTATAGCAAAACTAAGATATAATATTTATAATTCTATTTATAACAATTCAATATAAATTTACATCCCACTAGATCATTTATATTTTTTTTTTCGATTGAACACTACACTGATTTCATTCCACTTACAAATATGTCTGCTGTGCATTTATTAGTCTGAATATAAATATAAATTTTCACATGTACCTGTACTCCTGACATATCACTTTTAGTGATCTCTTCCACTACCTTGTAACTTCTGTAACCACATGCACGGATGAACTATCTGGGATGGTGAGAAGGGGGTGAGCTTTGGGGAAAGCCCAGTAAGAAAAAGCATATAAAAGAGTGGTACTATGCCACTATATGCAGTAAAAATCATAACTTTAAATTTTATAAACAAAATAATGCATATGGGTGCATGTAAACATTTATTGAAAACTCTTTTAAAACATATACTGTTCATATAAATATTCACTATTCAAATCATTTAAAATCAATCTATCTTTAATTCAATCACTGTTCGTATACTGTTCATATATTCTTTCACGGTTCACTTTTCAAATCATTTCAATCAAATCTGTCATCTGTCTGTAAATCAATCATTTCATATACTGTGTAAAACAATAGAGTGTGAGCATCCAAGAACCCATACACGAACTATATCCCTACAGGGACCTGTATAGGATTAGGCGTACCCACGTGGGGCCAGGCATCCAGCCCTAAGCCGTTCCTACCTGTAACAATGGCCATTGTCGAAGATCTACAGTGTACACTCGTCAGTGACAACTGTGATCGGATAAAGGGGAAGGTACTGGGGACTTAGCTACGGTCTCCCAGCCCTAATCATCAATCTGTATGCATGAATCCACAAGGAGCTAACACTCTTATAAAATCATTTTCATATATCTTAAAATCACATTAAATCAATTTTCATGTAAACTATTTCAATCGATTTCTATTCATGTAAACAAATCAACACTTTATATATTCTAAATAAATCTCATAAAACTAATAAAACATATTATCATCATTTCACATATTCAAATATTCAAACTATATAAAAATACTATTTATTTAAGATAATGAGCATGTAAATAATTAAGGGAAATTTTCTATAATTTTCGGTAACCTTTTGGTAAATTTCTATTCTAACCCCTTTTTATAAATTTCGATATATAATTTCTAAATCACCCAAATTTCCCACATGCATGCACAGTATTTCCTACACTACTTCCATATACCATTCCTTACCTCTACTTCTATGCAGTGTAAAATCCACACCTCCGATTATGCCTCTTTATCTCTCATACTTCATACTGCACAATAATTCTAAATTATATTCAAACTTCCATATTATGATTCAAATAAATATTCAATCAATTCTATATTCTATTTATCATTCTCAACATTTAATTTATTTTATTTCCTACTAAACACCAAAAATATAATTTCAAATAAATTCCATTCCTCCTTAATTTTCATGTCACCCATAATTTCAATTTCTATTTAAAAATCCCATATATAACTATAGTGAATATTTCTATAAATTTCTATTTTCCCTTTTTTTGCAAAGCTCAACAATTATTTATTTAATTTCCATAATTAACATATATAATATTTCACTCCAATATTTATTCTTCTCCTTACATTACATTAGTCTTATTTCTATTTAACTTCCCAATTTATCTTTTTATATAACATTCCTACTATCATTTATTATGATATTATCCCAATATCATCATTCTCTTTGCCATGGCCAAATGGCCTAATGTAACATTATTTTTATCATTTTCCATTCCTTGTTCAATTTTAATACTTTAACAATCTTTATTCATTATGTACTCTCATCTTATACTATACTGACATCAAAATTTCATTCAACACCATGAATTTCATGCCATGGCCGTGAGCTTCAATCACCACCTTCTTATGGTTTTTCTTTCTTTAATCATTTCTAACTTCATGAACTTATTTTACTCATCCAAAAATTCTATCAAACAACTTCAATTAAATAAAATTCCATCGCCACTACTCAGCCCACAACATGGCTGCATAACACCCTTTTCACGCCACTGCATTTTACCCTTAACCGTGAGCTTCCATTAGGCATATCCTTATAGTTTTCATTCTCTAATCCGTTCTAGTTTCATAACCCCTTTTATTCATTGAAGTATTTAATCAAACATATTTAAATTCATCAAAATTCACCACCAACGTCGACCACTGTTTTGGCCGTGGGGTATCCATGCTCACGCCGCTTGCTGTTTTGCAAGTTTTCACTTCAGCCATGTCCCCAAACAGCTTTCATTCATCAATTTTTTCTACTTATTTCAACCAATCTTAAATCAAATTCAACATAATTTCTTTAATTTCCTCTCCTAACCAAACAAATCATACATCACTACCATTCATTTTACTTAAATCCAAGGTCACAAACATCATCTATTCACCTAATACAAGCATATACAGTAAGTAGGATTACATGGGATCATAATCTTCTTCCTTACCTTACTCAAATCGAAATATTCAGGGGTCCAAACCAGTGCTGTTTCCTCCTCGTCAACCCCTCCTTTTCTGCTTCTAAGGTGGTCTTGAGGTGGAGAAGAGGTTTAGTGAAGAAAATTGAATGCTTGGGTGAAGAGAAGATGAGATTTGGCAAGCAAACGTGAAAGATTGTAAGGAAGAATTGAAGCAGAAACGTGCAACAATAACAGGGAAGTCGGTGCAGCCAAAAAAATCAGGGGAGGGAGTCGGTTGTTGATGACAATTGACTGAGTTTTTTTTTTTTTTTTTTTAGTCTTATTTTGTCCTATTTTATTAATACTTAAGCCAATGAAATTTTACCACCTAGATAGCCAATAAATTTTCCTATCTTTTCTTTACTTTTCTTTTCCTTTTCTGTGTTAATCGGGTCTGCATAGCAGACCTCCTTAAATCATACAGCAGCAAGCTTCCACGAGAAGCTTGCTGCGATTTCTCCTTCTTTTTTTTTTTTTTTCGTTTACTTATTTATTTATACATAATATCAATATATCATGAATATATATTCTATTAATTATTATAGATATATATGTTTTCCATTCGATTGGTTCTCAAACTTAATTTATTTTTCTTTTTATTAATTATCACAATATACTACAGTTAAATTCTATTCTCTTTTCTTAATTTACTCCATTAATATTATGAAATTATTTAAATATGATCAATTTACCATTCTTGAATTTCATTTTTGAATTTGTTTCTTGTTTTCCAAAGCACGCTCAAACGAGGTGATTTTGAGATGCAGATTTTTGATATATTCACATTTCACCTCAAATATTATAATTTTAGGGTCTCACTTCGATCTGGACAGAAAAGTCCTGGTGGGGCCCTCACCGAGTACCTCTCTGAACCATATCGAACAGACCCTTTATTAAGTATTTTTCATAATTAATTTTTTTCTTTTAAATTTATACATTGTAGTTTGTATCGAATATAGGAAAATTGGGGTTATCACAGTTAAATATTTTTCAATTATTCTCTCACTAAATCATTTTAGCGACAGAATTCTGTCACTGAAGTAGTATTTTTTTGATATATTATTAATTATTCCATTGCTGAAGCCTTTTAGAGACGGAATTCCATCACTAAAAATATTTCTATTTTTTTATATATTTTCTATTTTCCATCGTTGAAATATATATTTTTATATATTTTAAATTTTTATATATATTTTGGAACTATTTATGAGTACCTAAAATAATCTAGTATAGGAGTAATATAAGTAATAAAATGACAAACGAAGCAATAATATTAATAAAATATATAAAAATATTTCATATCATAATCATCCAAACTAATATCACACATAATTCATAAAAAATAAAAAAAAGTTCATCATTGTCAAGGTCTCACTAATCGGCACGGCCTTTTGATCCAAGCAGTCTAGATCCATTGCCTCCTGGTCCAAAATACGAAAATTCAACAAAAATTACCAAGAATTGTTGTCGTCTAATGTTATTGAATTTGAAATTAAAACCTACAACAAAATATACAATAAGAAAAAACATTGTCAAACATAATTGTAATGGTTAACAATAATACAAATAATTAGTTAAACTTCACATTATTTATAAAGACAAAACTTTATGGAAATTACATCAAAAAATAATATAACAATAAATTATTTACACATATTTATATAAATTTATAAAATTAAATTTTAATCAAACTACATAAATTAATTTATTACATACACAATATAACAGATTATATTAATTTATTATTTACACATTATTTCAATATTTAATATAAGATTTTATTTAAACTACATAAAAATACAATATAACAATATATATTTACACTTTATATAAATTTATAAATTCAAACAAAACTATTTTATCCAAACTATATAAAAAACAATATCAATATATTATTAAAAATTACACATTATATAAATTTATAAAATTATTCAATCTTTATTCAAATTTCATCATAACTAAATTTCAATCAACATTAATAATTTTAATCAATTAATATAAATATAATCAGTAAATAGTTATACATATTTATAAATTTTTTTTATTTAAAACATATAGTTAAATAGAAAATAAATACATTTATTTAAATAAAAAATAAAAAATCTAAACTTACCAATGGGAGGGAGGAGGCGGCGTCGTTGTTGTAGGGATGACTGATGAGGTGATGATCAGCGAAGGGATGATCGGCGGATGGTGTGCAAGAGATCTAGATCTATTTTAAAAGTCATCGAAAAATATATAACAAAAACAAAAATAGAATAGAAAAAGAGCTTAAACTAGAAAAAGTTGAGTCACCGCGGTTGATGGCGCGGAGCTGAGCGCGGGTGGAGTAATTCTCAATTTGATCCAATAGTGTTTTAACGAATTTTTGGTTCTAGATGAGAGTTAGTGTTGTTGAAGACCTGAAGTTAACAAGTGCAGATATGGGCAATAAGAATGAAGCACATTGAATACTTTAGAAGTTGTCTCACTACTCTAAGAGATATTGACACTCTTCTTGTGATATTATACTCTTACGTAAGGTGAATGGTATGCACATAATTTTTGATTGGTGGGACATGTCTAAAAAATATGTGGAGTATATATTGGCTTGCCAAGGAAATCACAAGTGGCAAGGTTCCTGATGTGAAGAAAATTTCGTTATTTTGTCTACAGAATAGGTAGAGAAGAAAAAAATCTCAGTGGCATCGCTTTACAATCTCTTGATGAAGATGATAGTGAGAGACAATTCTTGTTGAGAGAGGTTATATTGAAGTTCCTCTCTGAAGTCAACTAGGTGGAATTGATTTGGCTTCGCATGGGCATTGGTCATATAGAGCGAATCAAAGGATTAAATCAATTATGTGTAGCTGGGATTTCTTGAACACCAATATTTTAGAAGAATTTGTTTCAATATACAGATTATTAGATGTTGACTCAAATTCTATTGGGAATCAGTTTTGATTTTAGTAAAATTCTATTGGTTAGAGAGTTACTTGGAGATTAAGTTTATTTAGAGATAAATATTTCTAATAGGTAAGATTCTTTAGTGAAATGAAATTTTTAGTGATCAAGTGATTTGACTGTATAAATATAGAGCAGGTCTTAATCATTAGAATAAGGAAGAGACAAAGAGAGATGTAATCATTATGTTACCTCTGTGTAATGGGTTTGTAAGGATAGAAGGAAGAGTTGGAGAAAACACCAGATTGCATGGGATAAAGCATAGTTCATACTATAGAGCAGAAACTAGATTTGTTTCGGGGCTTAGCTTTGTGTTTGTTTTGGAGTGTTTATATAACTGCATATTCCAAGCTTATAATTTATAGCATAAATTTATCTAATAATTTTATGTTTTATGTACATAAAATATAGTGACAAAACTCAAATGAAATATATATAGTTTTACATTTTTAGTTGTCCCCAAAATCAAATGTCAAGATTTGTCATTAGATCAAAATGTAGATTTATTATCTCGATTATCCCTTCAATATGATGTAAAAATGATTAAGTAATAACTGAAAATGCTTTTACATTTTGAAATACTAAAATCAAAATATCACATATATACAACCTTTTATAAAGGAAAGAAGATGGTTGTTAATTTTAAGGGATAAAGTTAGGGTTAGGTTAGAACCTGGAATATTGTACACAAACTAAGCATTATCATCATCGTCATCATCATCATCATTATCAAATGTATCACATTACCACTTTACAACCTATAAAATCAAGGGCATCACATTGATATTCCCAAAAGAGGGGGCGGACTGAAGACACAAGAAAGCAGAGAAGACAATTCATGCACCTAATAGCATATTGTCTTAATCATTTATTTTCTTTTCTTGGAAATTACTCTGACCACAAAAGTTTATGTATTTGTCATTTGTCATTGAATATCTGTCTCTAGATGTAATTTTGTTATTAGACGTCATCTTTCATTTTTATCTAACCCAAAGGTGGACGCACCCACAAACCTAATTATTAGTTGCCTAATTTCTTTGGAGACAGTTTTCGTTTTACATTTTATTTTAGTCATTTATCTTAATTATGTCTTAATGTACTGTGTTGAAGTCTGAATTGATGATTAGAAAGTAAATAATAATCAATTCTGTTAATGGGTTGTGATTTTTTTAAAAATTTTTTGCTTTAGAAGTGCCGATGATATTTCACTTTCAACTGCTCCATGAGACAGACCTTTTGGCAAAGAATAGAGCAACAAGAAAAGTGGAGAAGGAAATGGACTTGATTATCGTCCTGGATCGAACTTCTTGTCTTTTGTGTCGGGCAAAACTGGGGAAACCATCCCTTGTTTTTGACTTTCATTAGCCGTCATGGTTAACTATTGTGGCGGAATATTGGCTTTCGTGAGGTCTATTTCTTTCAATTTCTTTTTCGTTCAAATTCAATAAAACAAATTAATAGTTGTCTATTAGTAAGTAATGAGTTTTGAGTTCCAATTCATAAGTAATTATAAAACAAATCAATAAAAAATTATATTTAATATATTATCAATGTATATATCTATATTTGTTAATAATTAAATTGTCTGTAATTGAACGTTGATCATTAAATTAAGAGTTCAATTACTACTGGCATATACATCTTATTTTTTTTTTTTTTGTTAGTGAATAACAAATTGTTGCTTCATTAAAAGGTAAATCTAAGAATTTGGAAGCCCTTGAAAATTACAAATATCCAAAACTTAAAATATGTCTATTACAAAAATTTATATGTAATTATTTCAAGGGATTTGGAATTTATTCATTAAAAATAGTAAGTGATGATGATTTCTAATATGAAATATATTTGTACAAAAAATAGTAAATATATAAACAGACATTGCCTTAATGTAAATATAATGTAAACAATGAAACATAAACCCATATTAAAAAATGAAAACACAGTTCTTCACTTTTTTTTACCGATTTCTTTTTTTTTTGAATTTTTTTCTTTCACATATTTTATTTAAACTTCAAACTTGCCCTATTTTTTTTTGAAATCCATCAATAATTAAAGGCCAATTTCCTTTCTTTCTAAGTTTTGAAACCTGAAATTTGGGATGCCTGTTAATATATATAATTTCTCATTAAAATTAGATCTAAAAAAATTCAAAACATTATCATTAATTTTAGGATTAAAGAAATTGAATTTCCTTGCAATCACATCATGCTTTGTCCTTAAAACATTTACAAATCCAAAATCAAACAATTAATTTTGTTGTCTCTTTGGAAACTAAAAAAGAAATTAAACGAAAGTAAAAACATTGAAGATGTGCTAAAGCAAAACTGTTATAATTAAACATTGTACACTAAAATGAAGAAAAACTAGAAAGAAAAAAGAGAATGTGCAAAGTGTTAAGAATTCCAATCAAATGTTGTTCTTTAAAAGTCTTCCAACAACTAGTCAAATCTCACTAGATGCCCATTTTGAAACATAGATTACTAATTTAACTTGGTCACGAACTTAGCTAGTGGGCGGCACTAGGCCTTTGGTCGTGAGGAAGGTCCCAATGTCTCGAAATTTTGATTATAAAGGAATTCATAAATATATATATATATATTAATTTTTTCTTATAATATATAATACCATCAAAGATATCATTAATTTGATTTAAATTTAAGTTTTTCTTTGCTAGATTTTAAAGACACATTCTCTTACATACAGTTAAAATTTTACTTTCGAATTACTAATTATAGAAATCGAATCTTAATTGCCACAAAATAAATTCTTTTCTTATCAACTAAATCAACATCCAATAATTACTTTCTATTCATTTAAAATTTTTAAATCTGACCCTTTGTCTTGTTTTCCAATTATGGCTCTCTTCGGATAGCAGCCCTGTCACTTTCCCTTTCCCTTGTGCAAATCCTTTTTGCTTTTAATTAAATCAAAGAAAGTGGTTTTAGGATTGTAGAACAATATTTGTGCTTACCCTAATCCAATCAAATTGCAAATGCTTCCTTGGTGGCTTCTTCAATCAACAAAATTCGAATCAAATTTATATGCGGTGAAGAGTCAGCGTTCTTTTGGAAGTGTTTTCATCCTCACTCTGTGGGCAATGCCTTTGGTCTTTGAACTTAACTTGGAACAATGGAAAGCTTTAATCCTTTTCATTATGCCAAATTCAAAAGAATTTGTGAAGCACTTGAACATTAAAGTTTTAATTTGATCAGAGAAAATTGAATAGTCATCATGCTAGCAAGTGGTGGGTGAAAGTAGACTTATTCTTTAAGTAATTGGATATGATTTAAATCCTAAAATCGTTATTATTGATAGAGTTTTTAATCGTTTATTACTTTCGTCCCGGATAAAATTATTTTCGAATAGTAAAATGGATAGAAAAATTTGTGGTTAACAAAAATAGTCATCACAAATTAAGTATATCCACAATTTTCTTCATCATTTTTTTACTTTTTTTTTTTAAATTTTAATTAAGTCGAGTGTGAGAATCAAATGATGGTGTTGACTCTGACACATACATCAATAAATGGACTCCATATGTAGGTAATCATACCAAATCAAGGGAAAATTTACCAGGTACCGAACAAGTGGGGCTAGGCCGGTGAAATTGTGGGTAGAGAAAGAAGAATCTGCCTAGTACTTTTTGCACTGTACTCTCAAATGCAAGAGGAAATTGCAGAAGATGAATCATAGCGTAATAAAGATAAACAAAAGAAAAGCAATTTCTTTTACCAGACTGTCCCAATCTTCTTAACCACTGAAATGAAATAAATGGGAAATCAAAGTCATGTTAAGTAGATTTTTAACAAGAGATAAAGTTAACCAAGGAAGGTTCATGAACATCAAATCCTCAAAAGAAATTAGCTTAAGCCGGCCTTGTGCTGTTCTTATGGCCATATATTTCGACTTGTAGGCCATGTTCGTCTGCATAAAGAAAATGCTATGCTGCCGCTCTGTCTTACAAATGTTAAATCACTGCTTTTCGTTTCCCAATCAAATCACATTTTTTGAAAGCATCTCTTTTCCCAAAATTTTCATTTTACAACTTTGCTTCCAAATTCCAAAAATACAAATGTTATTGGTTTTTAAAAGCAAACTGTGGACACTTGGCTTAATGGCTAGCTAGGTATTATAATCCATTAAAAGTTGAACTGGTGGGGAGTTGAACTCTAACCTCCTTGTTTGATTGAGCTTGCCTTTAAAGAAACAAAAAAAAAGATGGGCTGTTCATCAATAATTTTCTTTCTTGCCACTTTTGTCATCAATGCCATTCTTTCAAGTCTTGATTTTTAGATTCTCTTTCAAATAAGCTCAAAGTAGTTTCAAACAATAAAACGAGTGAATATACAGGTGATTACACAAAATAATATTATCACATCTTCCAAAAACAGGAATCCTTAATTAATTCAAGAATTTATATGGCATTATCCTCAAGTACATATAGATAATATAAAAGTGTTTCTTAATTTGCAATCACAGTAGGTTCTGTTGTTTTTATTTATTGCTAATCAATATTCTTAAATTTCAAATATTTAAAGCTTTTCGCCAACTTGACAGAAAGTAATCGTGTTTATTAATGGTTTTGGATTTAAGACTTGAGTTAACAACAATTTCATAATTTGATGGACCGGGTGGAGGAGGGATTGCTATGAAATTTGGATAATGAAGTAAACCGAGAAATTGATTTAGAGTATTGGTAAATAGTTATATTTTTATTTTTAAATTATGAAAATTCTACTAATTTAAAATTTTAGTTTTATCATCTGAATTTTATTTTTTAAACCAAAAAAAAAAACAGAGATATTGCACGGAAAAAAACATAAAGCAATTTGCTGATATTACACCATGATCAGTTAACGACAGACAACTTTTATACAAAGCCAAAGTCATATTGATGTGGTTTACTTTGAATTACATGGAAAGTTTGATACATATTTTCTTTGATGTTTCCGAAATAACTTTCATATTTGATATTACTAGCCGTCAAGTGAGACTTGTAAAATAAATTCACATATATACGACAGTATTGTACCAAAGTATTCTATAAGAGTACAAGTAGCTTTATCATAGTAAAACTTAAATTAGGTATTTGAAGCATTTGATAAGTTATTGGCATAATATATTTCCTCGAAAAACAAGATTTGAATACTCTATTGGAAATTTAAAAAAGTATAGATTCGTGATAATAATTGGTCAGAAATTCAACATATACAATATAGTTTTTAAAAATGAATCTAACAGCTGTTGTTCAACTCTTTCAAGTTTCAACCAGTGTTTTGAATATTTTGAGGTGCAAATTATGTGTTTCAATCAAGATACGCCAGTACTTCCAGCTAGTAATTAAAGCATTAGCTAACAAGCATTTCCATTTTCTGTTATTAAGGATTATTTGGCTGGGATTTTTACAAACCTTTTTATAAACTATAAAGTTAATGTAAATACACATGATTAAAAATAAATTTAATGTCATTAGACAAAAAATATGTTAAAAATATAATGAATGAATGTAAAATTAGAATCAATAAACACAAACACATAATAATTTTTCTATAAAATGTGATTACATTTATTCTCATATATTTACTATACTTCTAACATATTTTACGTCTAATAACATTAAATTTACGTTTAAATATGTATATTTACATTGATTTTAAAGTCAAAAATTTTGACCTATAGTAAAATTCCCCATTGTCGTTTGGCCATATTTAGAGAGACGTCAGTCATTTTAACTTTTAAGGGGAATGAATGACTGACTTTAACTAGTTGTAGGAAAATTCAAAGTTGGCATGCGAAGAAAGGTTAAAAGAAAAACCTTTACTTGATGCAATGGATACAGCCATGCAAGGGCTGTCAAATTTCTGTGGGCTAGGCGGCTAGCTGTAGCATCGCCTCCTCTACTCTTCCACAGTTCTTCTTCTTCTTCTTCGTCTTGTTATTTCCATACAAGTACATGTGCTGTTGCGGAGGATAGAAAAGCTAATGAATAATGATGGAGGGGTCCCCGCGCATACATGCCCAACATCGCCCACATGCTTACATATACACTCCATGTGTCTCAGGCACAAGGGGTCAAATCCTTGCCTTATCACACCCCTCACCAACGATGCCTAATGCCTAATGCCAACAACATCTTTTGCTCTGCTTTGCTTTCTGCTGATATGTTTTCAAAATCTAACGCAGAACGATTTGTTAAAGTATCCGAAAAGTATATATCCCAATGTAAGATTTGAAATATTTACTTTTGAAGTGTATAATATCATCACACTATCCTATTGTTTTTGTTTATTCATTTTGGATTTTAATCATTTAGGGCTAATTTGGATAAATAATGAAATTAACTCCGATGAGATAAAAAAACATAAAATAACTGTTAAATAAAAATAAATTTAATAAAATATCTAATAGAATGGGCGCGGAAGGATAATGTCATCCTTCCAAACTTCTACTTATTTTGTATTATTTGTTGAACATCACGACACTAGAGTAAAACATGTCATTCTTTGAAAGCCAATAGTCTACCAAATACTGTTGGGAAAAATATCCCTCAAACCAAACACCCACAAAAAAGAAGAAAGCAAAAAATAAACACAATAATTTTTAATGTGGTTTGACCCAACCAAATTGGTCTATAACCACCCAACCAATCTAACAACTAATCAAACAATTACAACTGTGCAATTTTTAGAAGAGAAAAATTGCAAACTCCTTACAAACCCAACCCAACTACCCAAAGAGCCCAACTACACCCTTTTATAAGAGCCCAAACTCTATAACTCTCTGGGATATTTTACAAACCAAGCCTAACACTTTATTTATAAGGGAATAGCCCTTATAACTTTTTTTATACTTTCGATGTGAGATTCAAGGCAAACCCCAACAAATCCTCTATTGACTTGAATCCCCAAATTCCCCAAACTGTCAACAACATCTGAAAAACTAACATGCCTCTGAATCTTCTTACTCTTGGAAACAACTCTATTTTTCTCATCATCAAGCAAATATAGTTGTTTCTCATTCCTCTTTCCTTGCAAAACTAAATCATCATTCTTATATACTTTGTAAGAATCATTATTACCAACATATGTGTACCCACGTGAAGCTAACTCACCCAAAGAAATCAAATTGTAGCTAAAACTGGGTACATACCTCACATTACGAAGAGTCTTGACACCACCATCGTGAAGCTTGAGTTGAACACTCCCAATACCTTCAATCTTCACTCGATTACCATTCCCAACCGCAATATTGCCTAAACTTTCACCTTTTTCAATTCGTCAAACCGATCTTTATCATTGTAAATATGCATCGATGCAGCTGAATCCAAAACCCAACTTTTCTCATAAGTATGAGGCCCATCTAAACAAGTTGCCAATACATCATCATCCGAATCAGTCAAAACAACACATGTCTCATTCTTCTTTCCATCATCACTCTTTTGTTGAGCCTTCTTGAATGCAGCCATATCCTCTCTTAATGTCTTGCAACGTGCTTGAATATGACCATTCTTTTCACAATAATAACATTCCACCTTACTATAATCTCTGAATCTAGATCTTGATCTCCTTTTTGATCCACCATGTCTCTCATTAGTCCTCCTTCGAGTAGAACCTTCCATAGCAGCTAGTACACCTCCCACAGATGAAGAATTTTCTTTGCCCATAAATCTTTCATTCTCACGCAGCACAGTAATCACATCATCCAACGTCAAAGTAGCTTTACCTACCAATAAAGTCTGAACTAACGGTTTATAGGACTTGGGCAAAGATGACAACAAGAGCAATGCCTTCTCTTCTTCTTTCAACTCTTTAGAATCAATAGCTAATAATTGTGAAACTAATCTATTAAATTCATTTAAGTGATCATGGAGACTCTTACCTTCATCCATCTTCAGAGAATACAAGTCCATCTTCAAACACAATCTATTCGTCAGCGATTTTGACGCATAGATGTCTCCCAGCTTCTTCTACAATCCGGTTGGTGTCGTCTCAGTCAATACATTATACTTAATCTCTGGAGCAAGTGCCAATCTAATTGTGCTCACAGCTCTCTTCTGAATTCTAACCCAATCTTTATCAGACATTTCATCTGGCTTATTTTCTTCTAATGCCAAATCTAGACCTTGTTGCACTAGAAGATCCTGAATCGTACTTTGCCATAACATATAATTACTTTTACAATCAAATAAAGGAATCTCAAACTTAGGCATACCTCCAGACATAGCTTCAGCCATAGCTTTCCTCCTATCGCAGGATCACGAACCTTCAGCTCTTGATACCACTTGTTGGGAAAAATATCCCTCAAACCAAACACCCACAAAAAGGAAGAAAGCAAAAAACA
Source organism: Heritiera littoralis (assembly GCA_031772115.1). NCBI lineage: Eukaryota > Viridiplantae > Streptophyta > Magnoliopsida > Malvales > Malvaceae > Heritiera > Heritiera littoralis. The sequence continues at coordinate 355,403 of JAPDPK010000039.1, read as the reverse complement.
AACACAATAATTTTTAATGTGGTTTGGCCCAACCAAATTGGCCTATAACCACCTAACCAATCTAACAGCTAATTAAACAATGGATTTATATATGATGCACTGACAGTGTATAGTTTCTATACACTCAATGCATCAGAGGTTGACACCCCATCAATAGGTCCTTATATGCAAATATAAATAAATTTTTTTAATTTGCCCATAAGGGCCTAATGATGAGGTGTCAATCTCTGATGCATTGACAGTGTATAGAAACTATACACTGTCAGTGCATCATATACAAACTCTTAAACAATTACAACCGTGCAATTTTTAGAAGAGAAAAATTGCAAACTCCTTACAAACCCAACCCAACTACCCAAAGAGCCCAACTACATCTTTTTATAAGAGCCCAAATTTTATAACTCTCTGGGATATTTTACAAACCAAGCCTAACACTTTATTTATAAGGGAATAGCCCTTATAACTTCTTTTATACTTTCGATGTAGGATTCAAGGCAAACCTCAACAAATACAACATGATCCAATATGAATATTTAGTTGTTTTCCTTGTTCCTCTATTGCAAATTATTATTTGGGTTAAAGCCTAAAAGGGTAAATTTGCCGCCTCATTTATGCTTTACTTTGACTGGAATTGGTCAATTTTTTGTCCACAATTAATAAAAACAGAATATTTCATTAAATGTTCCATTAGTATATTGAAAATTATTTTTGAATAAAATAAAAAATATAATGTGAAAATTCAACATGTGAAAATGTACACATGATATGCCACTCTAGAAAAATTTATTGTTTACTTTTTTATAAATTTAATACCGAAATAAATACTTTTCAAATATTAAATCTAAAATTTATTTTAAAAAATTAAATCTCATTTTTCAGGTAGAAAGAAGTAATATAAAAAAAATAACAATGGAGGAATTAAATGAGAGAAACAATTGAGAAAGAATTAGGATAGAGATTAAAATAATTTTTTTATTGAAATTATACTTCAAGTTATGTTTGTGGACAATGAATGAATTTACTGTAAAATTTATTATTTTTTAAGTTATATCTTTTTGGCACCCGATGTTGTATTTGTTTTTCAAAATATTTTAATTTTAATTTTAATATTTGAAAGTTTTTATTTTAGTATAAATTTTATAAAATTAAATAACAAGTTTTTAATATTTTTATCATGTTGAATATCCATGCTATATTTTTTATTTTATTTGAAATTAGGTTTAAATATGAACCAAATATTTAACAGAAAATTCCATTTTTACATGAACCATAAAATTTTATATTTACTAAGCGTGGTCCAAAAATTCATCAAAAAGAAATACGTTAAAAATTTCTCCTCTGATCGTTATTCTTTATAGAGGATTAAAATCAATCAAATACAATGACTAAAAAGACTTTAATTGCTTTAATCGTGCAATAAATTGATATGAGAGTCAGAGAGTGTGAAGGCAGGATATTGTCCATGGAATGTCTAAGCAAGATCTTTGAATAAAGGCTCTTAGGGTGTGATTTAGAAAGTCAATTGTTAGGGAGGGAGGCATTATTGTCTATTGATAAGTTTCTTCAGCTTTATAGCTGCAAGGCTATGAAATTTAGATGCCTGTGATTAGAAACAAATCATAATATATAGTCCAAATGAGATTTCCTTGTTTAACATTGGAGAGATACTATTGCCTGTCCAAACTTACTGCCGACAGGACATGTTTAATCCAATATTGCCCCGAAAAAGCCTTTGAACTTGAAAGTGAAAAATGATGTTTGTCAACAGTCAGAAAATGGTTTATAATCTGGTGGGAATTTAATTCTATAAGAAAACTTGTGCTGTTGAGCTAATTGAGGTGGGTTATCTTCATCCATTGTCCAAAGAAGAAACTTGACTCTAACGGAGCAAATGGAAACTCTCTCAAATCGGATAATGGCTGTGGGTCTGCTACTGCAATTACTTCAGTTACAGCTTAAATGAGAGGTTTGAATTTGGGTACTTCAATTTCTTATGAAAAAGGGCATGTAGTAATTGCTGTGTTAGCTTAGCTATGCTCAGGTTAGGCGCCAGGTAGGTTCCGGCCAGCGGTTGAGTCACCTCTAACAAGAAAAAGAGGCCAATTAAACGCCAGCCAATCAAGCTAGCTTCGTTGCCAAGAACCTAACAGGCACTTATTATTAATTGGCACGTGCTTTTCAAGGCCGCTAAAAATTTGCAATTCAACAAACTTGCTGGACCCTCCTTTGACTAGCTTTCCGGGATGGTGTCAGATCGAACAACCTGAAGTGGGCAGAGCTCGTTGGGCCACATTGGGCCAACTGTGCTAAGCCTGCAGGCTGTGAATTTGACGGTCAATATCTGTAAACCCTCATATTAATCTCTAACAGCTTAACAGCGACACCCATGTCCTGGAGAAGAGTATTTCGGGCTGCTACAATTGCGTTGTGGCCCAAAAGAGAGAGTAAAATCAGGGGAAAAAAAGACAATTCTTTGTGGCTGGTACTGTACTTGTCTATCTGTTGTTTGGGATATCTGTTGGGACCGAAAAATGATTGTTTGTAATTAACATGTTGAAATATTCCTATTTGTGTGGACTAATTAAGTGTAATTAATTTCATATAATATTTAATTAGTAGTATAATTTTGTATAAAGTGTGACTCATAATTAATTATATTAAATATATAATATATGTGTATAAACCTATAATGGGATGGGTTTGTACATGAATCCCATAGAGGGAGGTCCCTACTCTCAACCTCTATATATATAAGGTTGGCCCATTAAGTTTCATAACTTTCGTTGAAGAGGGATGAAAGTAGTTTCTCCCTCTCTCTCTACCTCTCTCTCTCTCTCACTCTTTCGTTTTATCTTCGTTTCAGGTCCGAAGACAGTCAATGAAACGCTATCGGAGAGGGCTTCAACAACGTGATAATATGATATAGCGGGATTGAGCTCTCGCCCGCATCCAGGTCAGTTTTTATCGTGTTTAATTTCGTATTAGTGACTTGGTGAGGTTTTAATAAATTCCAACAATTGGCATCAGAGCCCACTCACCTAAAGAGTCACTAATTGCTTCAGATCTAGAGAGAGAAGCCATAAAAGCTTCCATTTAAGCTTTTTATTTTTCGGATTTTATGAAACCCATCCGGTTGTCATGTGTTTTTGGCTCAAAAATTATAGATTTATTGTTGTAGAGCATTTTCGAATGAAAAACGCATGAAAAAATGACATAAAACGAGCTAAAATGGTGAAAACCCGAATGGATCGAACTGGAAAACCCGTTTGTAGTGAAACGGGTGAATGAGAAGGCAGGCGCGTGCAATGCACGTGCCCGATGCCTTGGAACTCCCTTTTGTTTACACGCGCCCGCTTGTGGAAAAAATAAATAATTTTTTTTTTCTTTTCTGCCCAATTTTCTTTCTTCCTGGGCCAATTTTTTGGGCTGATTTTGTCTTGTTTTGGGGGCCAACGGTTTGGGCTCGGGCCGTTTTTTGTATGTTTAGGCTTTTTTTTTGGGTTGTTTGGTTTTATTCCTTGGGCCAATTTTGGTTGGTTCAATTATTTTTTTTTAATTGGGCCACCTATCATGAAAATAAAAATGATTATTTATTTTATTTTATTTTAGTTAAGCCATATTGTTTAATTAATTAGGCCTTAACATTTAATTTAATTTTAGGCTAAATTAATTTTGTTGTATTATGGGCATTATCTATTTAATTTTATTAATTGGTCATTTAGTATTAATTTAATTTTGGGTAATTAAATTAGTTAATTTTAGGGCCATTTTGCCTAATTAATTTAGGGGTCATGTTGATTAATTAATTTTATTTGCCTATTAAATTTAGATTAATTTATGGCTATTTTGCATAATTAATTAAAAGGCCATTTTGGATTATGATTTTAAGGGCTAATTTTAATTAATTAATTATGGGCCATTTGGTTAATTAATTTTTGAACAATTTTGGTCAATTTTGATTATGGACCAAATTTTATTTAATAGCCTCAATTGTTAAGCCCGAAATTAAAGTGATATAAGTGAATTTTTTTTGGAGGATTATTTTTGGGGTAATTTCTAGAAATTTAATTACTCATTTAATTTATAATTCACTTAATTTTGTAATATATACCTATGCCCATAAAATATTGATAATTGGCCTAATTAAATAAGTTTAAATAAATTATTTGGGTATTTTGTTGAGCCATTTTGGATTATGGTTTACTCATTTCGTTAATAATTTATTTAAACAAATAAACTCTCTTAAAATAACATTGCCTTATTGTTTGAATATTCACATTTATGTTGAATTAATTTAATTAATTAATGTTGGGCTTGAAATTACTACATATGCTTCAGAAGTTGCATATTTTGGATGTAGTTAATTTTGGTCAATAAATTTTGTGAATATTCTTAAAATTATAAATTATTAATTGGATTGACTAGTACTTGCCTGTCGCAGGAATAGTCATGAAGATTTTTTGAAGATTGATTCTGATAATTTTAAAGATATAATAATAAGGCAATGTATAGTGATAGTTGCAGTTGCATAAATTTACTGAGGTCTCTAGAAGTGGCTAGTCTCTCCCTGTCGGATTGTTAGTTGCTTTTAGAGATGCTTGGGATTGAAAGGATTCTGGTTGGGATATGACATGGTCTTCCTACCCTGTCGGTGGGCGATCATTCAGGTAGTATTCAACTAGTTTTGTCTTATCCTCGGTAGTGTATTGTGGAATTTATCGAGTCATTCCACTAGCCTCCATATTGTGCAACTATCATATATCGAATCTCTAGTAGGATCAAATTAGATAGATAGTATGAATTATTCTCTACGGTTAGGGACATATTGAACTAGGTAGTAATCCCGAGAGTTGATCTATCTACTATACCCAATAGTATGAGATCTTTAAGGACAAAAATATTTGGAATTTTGGGAACACTTAAGTGAGAATCCTCTGATTATAAGGACATGTCATTAATGAGCACATCAGAGAAAGTGTTCCAATTAATGAAAACCAAGAAGTATTTATGGATGCCATTAGAAAGTAGTTCGCATAAGAGGATAAAGGTTGCTATAGAATTTTAATTCCATATATGGCAGATTCAGTACTATTTCCTTCTGGGATGGAGAATTGGAGATCTTCCAGTTTTGTGAAATCCCCAATTTCCATGTATTCCTCCATGTATGTAAAGTATTTTAAGTAAATATGATTAAATGAATATAAAGTTAATGTGTAATTGATGTATGAATAATGTATGAATGGTGTATGGAATATAGAAGAAATAAAGAAGTTGATAACCAATTAGGCAAAGAGCTTATTCTGTTATTATGGAAATGAATAGAGGATAAAGAAAATTATATCAGATTTTATTTAGTGATTAAATGGATGAGTCATAGAAGAGAAGGAAGAAAAGAATTAAATGGTCAAAGGGTCAAAGGGTCAAAGGGAGAAGTACATGGCTGAGATTGATGATGGATAGGGAAGCATTTAATGCAAACATGCATAGTCATCACCCCATCATCTCATCACCAACGTCAGCCCCTTGCCAGCCCCATCCCTCTCGTTCCATCTCCAACATCCCAAGTTACCATCCATGGCTCCTTGACAAACCACCCCATCCTCCCATCAATCCAACTAGTTTGTTGAACAAGAATCGATCCTTGTCACTAGACTAAGAGATATCCAAAGTTTGGTAGATCAATTCCAAGTAGTGGAGGAGATCTCAAAGCTTGAAATTTTGGTATCTAGTGAAGGTAAGAGAAGAAGATGATTTTTTTGCAATTTCATTTGTGAATTGGAGTTGTTTTGAGTTGGTATGATGCATGTATGTTGTTTAATTTGAGGTTTGAATTGGTATGATGATTTCAGATTTGAAGGTGTGAAAAGCTAGGGTAACGCACAAGTGATCTCGCGTTCTCGAAGGAATCGAGGTAAGAAATTTATGTAACGGACGTAAGGCGGCTATGTCCGCATGTTTTATGATATTTGTATGTGATTTGGAGAGAAACATCAGCTGGTTTTGTGCAGGAAAAGATGCATTTTCGGACTTGTCTCCTAGTACCAATTAGGCTAGGGGCAGCCGACTGCCTTAAAGGGGAGTCGACTGCCTAGAGACAACCAAAACGCCGTTTTCCGAAAACCGATGCAAACCAGTCGACTGCTATGTAAGCCAGTCGACTGCTATGTAAGCCAGTCGACTGCTATTTACCCAGAAGCATTCTGTTTCAAACCAGTCGACTGCTATATGGGACAGTCGACTGCTATTTGTCAAATTGCATTCTGTTTCAAAAACAGTCGACTGCTATATGACCAGTCGACTGCTATTTGCTAAGGAGCATTATGTTTGAAAACCAGTCGACTGCTATATGGACCAGTCGACTGCCCCCATGTATTTTCAAATATGAAAGTATCGAAATTTTAAATGAAATTAATTTCGATAAATGAAGTTATGAAGCAGCAGCCGACTGCCCTATAAGACCAGTCGACTGTCCTGTATGAAAAGAGAATTTCAAAGCCAAAATGTTTTAAACACCAAAGTGTTTTCTGAAAGAAAGAAGTATACAATACATGTTTTGAGACTATGGACTGCGTTATGATTATGCATTTCTGATGGCTGAGTGACTCTAATCAAGTCCTCAGTAATATGTATGTTGAGCGAGGAACCCTAATCCGGTCCTCAATCCCACAAGTGACACCTGATGAGTGTTCGCTGTGGATTTCTAAAGGCAGGAGAGAATCCCTGACCTATGCAGAGTGCACTACTGTACCAATGCATGATTAGAGTCATATAAATGGGAATGAACGGTTTATATGACGATTAAATCGCTTAAATAATTGTACATAGTCTCCATCCTATTTCAAAGGATATATGATGTACGTTTTGAAGTAAAGAAGTATATGAAGTATGATGCTTTAAAGAAAGTATGTATGTAAAGAAAGAAGTTTAAGTATGATATGCTACAGAAAATGTGTTTGCTTATACCATTTGAAATAATATGCATGGTTGCAAACAATGCATGAAAGATGTTTATGATGCATGCTTTATAATGCTTTACATGACATTATAGAGCCAAGTAGGAAAAATGCATATAGAGGCATAGTACGCTCTTTTACATATTTTTCTTACTGAGCGTAAACTCACCCTTTTACGACATTTTTCCTACAGATTACCTGAAGTAGACCTCGCTCCGACTAGAGGAGCTTGTTTTTGAAGAAGCAAAGTGTACCTTCCCGATACGCTTCCCAGTTAGCATAGAAGGTATACTTGTATGTTTATGCACGGTAAATTGTAATTCAGCTACAGTACAGTACAAGTAGAAATTTATGTATATAAGTTGTCGGGGATGTAAGATAAGATGATGTATGAGGTCCTGTGGAAATGGAATGGTATTTATATATATCATTGATGATTCTTTAAAAGAAATAAATTTATGTGAGCTATTTGATAATTAGCCTAAGAGTAAGGAAGGGTTGGCATTGATGAACTAAATCAAATAAGATCGGATAAGATAATGAAAAATATGTGAGATGATAAGATGAAGTGACGGGACGTCACAAAGTGGTATCAGAGCAGTTTGATTGGTAGTTGTCAGTGTCAAAAAGTTAGAAATAGAGTATATCCCCAATTGTACTGTACTTGTCTGAATGCAAATGTATAGTATAACTGTTTGTAGTTATACTAAAGAGCTCAATGATGATTATCTTTACAGTATGAGCTCACGAAGAAGAGGTACAAGTAGAGGAAGAGGACGGGGTCGCACTGAAGAGCCCCCAGTTCCGTCTCCTCATCCATCTCCACCACATAGCCCGAATACAAGGCTAGCTAAGATGGAGAAGCACATGGAGAATATGGCCACGATGTTTACACAGTTTATGTCTAATTTCCCGAATGTGGCCACAAGTACCCAAACAGCTACCCCTGTAGTTCCTCCTACGGAAGTAACCCCACCAGTCCCAGTTACTGGAAGGCGGGATCCTAGAGCTTATTGTAGTGTGGCATTGATTAAGGAATTCAAGAAGTTGGATCCGCCCAAGTTCAAGGGGGAAAGAGATTTGTTGACAGCTGAGAACTGGATGAAAGCTGTCCTAAAATCCTTTGAGTATATGCCCTGTTCTGAAAGAGAGAAAGTAGGATTGGCTACCTACCTATTAGTGGATGATGTTGAATATTGGTGGCAAGCCACTCGGACCGTGTTAGAGGCCCGATATGATGAGGTTACGTGGGATAGATTTGTGGAAGCTTTCAATGAGCAATACATCCCACGCACTGATCGGAATAGACTGAAGATTGAATTTATGAGTTTAACTCAAGGTACAATGACGGTGAATCAGTATGAATCTAAGTTCACTACCTTGAGTAGATTTGATCCAGAGGTCCTTAGAGATGAAGGGCATAAGATCTACAGGTTCATCGAGGGATTGAAGTCCCCGATTAGATCTAAACTGTATCCGATGGATATCACCACCTATGGAGAAGCTGTCCGTAAGGCTCAGTTGTGTGAGCAGGATTATGATTTGCATCATGCTGACTTCCGAGCCAAGGGTAAGGGCAAAGAACCGATGAAGCGGAAGTCGGATGAGAAAGCTTCGAGTGATAGGTATCCATTTCGGAGAAGTAGGAGATCTGAAGGAGTTTCTATAGGTAAGTAAAGTATAGAAAGATAATCTTTAAATTAATTAAATGGTTATATGGAATTATATTGGAATTAGAGTATGATGATGACAATGATATAGGTACTCCTAGAGCTACCGGGATCAAGATAAGTGATGAGCGATCCCGAAATCCAGCTGGAAGTACCGCTAGCTCACCAAAGAGCACGATGCAAAGATGTGAGCAGTGCGGAAAATTTCACGGATCACAGCCATGTCGCTTGGCGAGTGGCGCTTGCTTTAGATGTGGGGAGAAAGGGCACATGATCAGGGATTGCCCTCAGAGAGATCCGAGGATGCCTGATGAATCTGATAAGACCCCTAAACCGCAACCTAAGGCCATTGCTGCTGGAAGGGAAAGAAAGCTGTGACCCAAGGACGAGTGTTTGCCATCGATGAAGAGTCTGCCGATGCCTCGTCCAAAGTGATTAAAGGTACAATTTACCTATTTGATATGAATGTCATGGCATTGTTTGATCCAGGCTCCACGCATTCTTTTGTGTCTCCTAAGTTTGCTATGAAAATACCTGTTGAGCCTGAGATTTTAGAACACTTATTAAAGATAAGCACACCTTTTAAGGAATCACAAATGACAGAGTTAGTGTATAGAAATTGTAAGCTACGGGTAGGAGAAAGAGAATCTAAGGCTGACCTAATCCTACTGAATATGTATGGGTTTGATGTTATTTTGGGTATGGATTGGTTGGCTAATAATCATGTTGTAGTAGACTGTTATGCTAAGAGTGTAACATTTTCTTCACCCGATAGCTATGTTGTAAATTTTGCAAGTAATTAATATGAAAGTATGTTTGATCTTAATTGTTTGCAAATGAAAGTAATGGATAATATGTATGATGATGTGAAGGGTTTATTGCTTATGTGGAGGACGTAGATCAGAAACGTCCCGGACTCAATGATATTCCTGTAGTCCGAGATTTTCCCGAGGTGTTCCCGGATGATCTTCCAGGACTTCCTCCGGATAGGGAAGTGGAGTTTACGATTGATTTGGTGCCGGGGACTGAGCCCATATCCAGAGCTCCCTACCGGATGGCCTTAGTAGAATTGGGAGAATTGAAGAAGCAGCTTCAGGAGTTGCTAGACAAGGGATTCATACGACCCAGCGTATCCCCTTGGGGTGCTCCTGTGCTTTTTGTCAAGAAGAAGGACGGTAGTATGAGATTGTGCATTGACTACCGGTGGTTGAACAAGGTGACAGTCAAGAACAAGTATCCTCTTCCAAGGATAGATGACCTCTTTGACCAGCTAAAGGGTGCGCAAGTCTTTTCCAAGATAGACTTGAGGTTGGGATATCATCAGTTGAAGATCCGAGATGAAGATATCCCTAAGACTGCATTCAGAACACGGTATGGTCACTATGAGTTTCTAGTGATGCCGTTCGGTTTGACCAATGCACCCGCAGCCTTCATGAATTTGATGAATGATGTATTTAAGCAGTACTTGGACCAGTTTGTCATTGTCTTCATCGATGACATCTTGGTGTACTCGAGGTCGCGGGAAGAGCACGAGCAGCATTTGAGGATTGTTCTGCAAACCCTCAAAGATCGAGGATTGTATGCCAAGCTAAGTAAATGTGAATTTTGGCTCAATGATATCTCCTTTTTAGGTCATGTGATCAGTAAGGATGGAGTTTCAGTTGATCTATCAAAGATTGAAGCGGTGGCTCAATGGGAAAGACCGAAGACTGTAACGGAGATTAGGAGTTTCTTGGGTTTAGCTGGCTACTATAGAAGATTTGTAGAGGGTTTCTCGAAGTTAGCTGCTCCACTGACGCGCTTGACGCGCAAGGAAGTGAAGTATGAGTGGAATGAAGCCTGTGAGTGTAGCTTCCAAGAGTTGAAGCGCAGGCTAACGACTGCACCGATCCTTACCATCTGGTTCAGGAGGATTTGCGGTGTATAGTGATGCCTCAGGGCAAGGTTTGGGATGTGTGCTAATGCAGCATGGTAAGGTAGTAGCATATGGTTCTCGACAGTTGAAGGACCATGAGAAGAACTACCCGACTCATGATTTGGAGTTAGCTGCAGTAGTATTCGCCCTGAAGATATGGAGGCATTACTTATATGGTGAGAGATTTCAGATTTTTACCGATCATAAAAGTCTGAAATACTTGTTCTCCCAGAAGGAATTGAATATGAGGCAAAGAAGATGGCTCGAGCTTCTAAAAGATTATGATTGTGAGATATTGTACCACCCGGGGAAAGCTAATGTGGTGGCAGATGCTCTGAGCCGGAAGCATGTAAGTATGATAGCCTACTTGATGATCAAAGAGCATGAATTGATGGAACAGTTCGCAAGCCTCAATTTGAATGTTATACCTAATGAGCAAATGGGAATGATGGCTAGTTTGAGGATTGAGCCGGATTTGATAGAAAGAATTCGGATTGCTCAAAAGGAAGATGATGGATGCATTGAGGCTATGAATCAGATACAGTCAGGTATGACCTCAGAATTTGATGTTAGTAGTGATGGAATTTTGAGGTTTGGGAGTCGTATATGTGTTCCACATGATGATGAACTGAAGAAGTTGATCTTGACTGAAGCACATGCCACTAAGTACACGTTACATCCGGGAAATACGAAGATGTATCACAATCTTCGCAAGGTGTACTGGTGGAAGGGCATGAAGAGAGACATAGCAGAATTTGTAGCAAAATGTCTCACATGTCAACAGGTCAAGGTAGAGCATCAAAAGCCAGCAGGATTACTGCACCCTCTGCCTATACCTATGTGGAAGTGGGAACACATTACGATGGATTTTATTATGGGATTGCCCAGAACCAAGAGGAATCATGATGGTATTTGGGTAATCGTGGATAGATTGACAAAGTCAGCTCACTTCCTACCTATGAAGTCAACTGATACACTCAACGCTTTGGCAGATATGTATGTAAGAGACATCGTAAGATTACACGGTGTTCCAGTGAGCATTACTTCTGATAGAGATTCCAGGTTTACTTCCCATTTTTGGGAGCATTTTCAGGAAGCCATGGGATCTAAGTTGAATTTCAGCACAGCTTTTCATCCGCAGACTGATGGACAGTCCGAGCGCACGATTCAGACGCTCGAGGATATGTTGAGGGCTTGTGCTATGGACTTTAAAGGCTCCTGGGATGACCATCTGCCATTAGCTGAGTTTGCATACAACAATAGCTATCATGCAAGTATCGGGATGGCACCATATGAAGCTTTGTACGGAAGAAGGTGTCGATCTCCGATTGGGTGGGAAGAAGTGGGCGAACGTAAGTTGTTGGCTCCAGATTTAGTCGAGCAAGCCTCAGAAGATGTTAAGTTGATTTGTCAGAGGCTTAAGACGGCTCAGAGTAGACAAAAGAGCTATGCAGATGCTCGACGGAGGCCACTTGAGTTTATGGTTGGAGATTTTGTGTTTTTGAAGGTTTCTCCATCCAAAGGGATTATGAGATTTGGCCGACGAGGTAAGTTGAGTCCTCGCTACATCGGTCCATTTGAGGTCTTAGATCGGATAGGCGATGTTGCCTATAGATTGGCATTACCTCCGGAGCTATCGGGAGTACATAATGTGTTTCATGTATCGATGCTTCGGAAGTATAATCCGGATCCGTCGCATGTCATTGAGTATGAACCTTTGGAGATACGGGAAGATATGAGCTATGTAGAGAAGCCGGTTCGGATTTTAGATAGAAAAGAGAAAGTATTGAGGTCTAAGACGATCCCTCTAGTGAAAGTTCTCTGGCAATACCATACGACGGAAGAAGCGACATGGGAGCTAGAAAGCTTAATGAAAGAAAGGTATCCAGAGTTGTTCACATGATAAGCTAAGCCAAATTTGGAGGACCAAATTTTCTAAGGTGGGGAGGATGTGAAATCCCCAATTTCCATGTATTCCTCCATGTATGTAAAGTATTTTAAGTAAATATGATTAAATGAATATAAAGTTAATGTGTAATTGATGTATGAATAATGTATGAATGGTGTATGGAATATAGAAGAAATAAAGAAGTTGATAACCAATTAGGCAAAGAGCTTATTCTGTTATTATGGAAATGAATAGAGGATAAAGAAAATTATATCAGATTTTATTTAGTGATTAAATGGATGAGTCATAGAAGAGAAGGAAGAAAAGAATTAAATGGTCAAAGGGTCAAAGGGAGAAGTACATGGCTGAGATTGATGATGGATAGGGAAGCATTTAATGCAAACATGTATAGTCATCACCCCATCATCTCATCACCAACGTCAGCCCCTTGCCAGCCCCATCCCTCTCGTTCCATCTCCAACATCCCAAGTTACCATCCATGGCTCCTTGACAAACCACCCCATCCTCCCATCAATCCAACTAGTTTGTTGAACAAGAATCGATCCTTGTCACTAGACTAAGAGATATCCAAAGTTTGGTAGATCAATTCCAAGTAGTGGAGGAGATCTCAAAGCTTGAAATTTTGGTATCTAGTGAAGGTAAGAGAAGAAGATGATTTTTTTGCAATTTCATTTGTGAATTGGAGTTGTTTTGAGTTGGTATGATGCATGTATGTTGTTTAATTTGAGGTTTGAATTGATATGATGATTTCAGATTTGAAGGTGTGAAAAGCTAGGGTAACGCACAAGTGATCTCGCGTTCTCGAAGGAATCGAGGTAAGAAATTTATGTAACGGACGTAAGGCGGCTATGTCCGCATGTTTTATGATATTTGTATGTGATTTGGAGAGAAACATCAGCTGGTTTTGTGCAGGAAAAGATGCATTTTCGGACTTGTCTCCTAGTACCAATTAGGCTAGGGGCAGCCGACTGCCTTAAAGGGGAGTCGACTGCCTAGAGACAACCAAAACGCCGTTTTCCGAAAACCGATGCAAACCAGTCGACTGCTATGTAAGCCAGTCGACTGCTATGTAAGCCATCGACTGCTATTTACCCAGAAGCATTCTGTTTCAAACCAGTCGACTGCTATATGGGACAGTCGACTGCTATTTGTCAAATTGCTTCTGTTTCAAAAACAGTCGACTGCTATATGACCAGTCGACTGCTATTTGCTAAGGAGCATTATGTTTGAAAACCAGTCGACTGCTATATGGGACCAGTCGACTGCCCCCATGTATTTTCAAATATGAAAGTATCGAAATTTTAAATGAAATTAATTTCGATAAATGAAGTTATGAAGCAGCAGCCGACTGCCGTATAAGACCAGTCGACTGCCCTGTATGAAAAGAGAATTTCAAAGCCAAAATGTTTTAAACACCAAAGTGTTTTCTGAAAGAAAGAAGTATACAATACATGTTTTGAGACTATGGACTGCGTTATGATTATGCATTTCTGATGGCTGAGTGACTCTGATCAAGTCCTCAGTAATATGTATGTTGAGCGAGGAACCCTAATCCGGTCCTCAATCCCACAAGTGACACCTGATGAGTGTTCGCTTGGATTTCTAAAGGCAGGAGAGAATCCCTGACCTATGCAGAGTGCACTACTGTACCAATGCATGATTAGAGTCATATAAATGGGAATGAACGGTTTATATGACGATTAAATCGCTTAAATAATTGTACATAGTCTCCATCCTATTTCAAAGGATATATGAGTACGTTTTGAAGTAAAGAAGTATATGAAGTATGATGCTTTAAAGAAAGTATGTATGTAAAGAAAGAAGTTTAAGTATGATATGCTACAGAAAATGTGTTTGCTTATACCATTTGAAATAATATGCATGGTTGCAAACAATGCATGAAAGATGTTTATGATGCATGCTTTATAATGCTTTACATGACATTATAGAGCCAAGTAGGAAAAATGCATATAGAGGCATAGTACGCTCTTTTACATATTTTTCTTACTGAGCGTAAACTCACCCTTTTTACGACATTTTTCTTACAGATTACCTGAAGTAGACCTCGCTCCGACTAGAGGAGCTTGTTTTTGAAGAAGCAAAGTGTACCTTCCCGATACGCTTCCCAGTTAGCATAGAAGGTATACTTGTATGTTTATGCACGGTAAATTGTAATTCAGCTACAGTACAGTATAAGTAGAAATTTATGTATATAAGTTGTCGGGGATGTAAGATAAGATGATGTATGAGGTCCTGTGGAAATGGAATGGTATTTATATATATCATTGATGATTCTTTAAAAGAAATAAATTTATGTGAGCTATTTGATAATTAGCCTAAAGTAAGGAAGGGTTGGCATTGATGAACTAAATCAAATAAGATCGGATAAGATAATGAAAAATATGTGAGATGATAAGATGAAGTGACGGGACGTCACAAGTTTTACAGATCTCATTTAATAAAATTTAATGTAGAAAGAAGTATGACATTTTAATATCAAAATTGATATTGTCATTTAAGAGTGGGAGATCTTTCAGGTTAACAGATCTCATTCAACCATAATGATGACATATGCCAATATCACTGCCAAAAGGAAATATTATTAAGAGGTTTCAATAAAAAGGTCATTTTAAAACAAGAAATTTGCCAAGTCTATTTCCCATTCTGATTCCACCAACATCTCTAAATATCAAAGTGTGCCACTTCTATAATAATCCTGGGCACAAGAGGGTAGATTGCAAGAGTCCTCTAGATTGGAATGTGTAAAAAGGCATTCCGTTTGCCTTTATTTTGAATCCAATCTAGAAGATATGCCCTCTAACTATTGGTGTTTGAATACCGGTGCTATTATTGATAAAGCCATAAGCAATCGGAGATAGAATAAGGGAAAATTGTTGTGAATTGAGGTTATGGAGTTAGAATCCATATTGAAAATATATCCAGATTGTTATTACATTTTGAAGACAGTTTTGGAACTACTGTCAGTTTATATTTTTCATTCCGATAACAGAAAAGTATTTTGCTAAGTAACAACATATATATTGATTCTGGCATTCTGTATAATGGATACACAATAGACTTGTACCCCATACTTGGTAATTTTTTTTCAGTTGTGAATTATGTGACTATCAATTCTAATTATGGTAAAATAGATAAGAAATCTATCAAGTTGTGGCGTAAGAGTTAGGGACATTTCGAAGCACATGAAAAGATTGAATTAAGGGATATTTTGCTGCTAATATTAAGGACATGATTAGTAGATATTGAAATAATTAGGAACTTATGTATACCGACATTTGTAGATCATTTTCACATATTGTATTTAGTGGATATAAGTGTTTCATCACTTTACTAACGACCATTTCGATGTAGGTCATATGGAGTAATAGATCTAATCTTATAGAGGCCTTAGGTATTCTGATTAATTTCGCTGCGCTACTTAAGGCAATGATCAGACAATAGTGATGAATATCATGTTCGGTATAATGAAGCTAGGCGAAATCATATACCGGTTTTCGGTTAAGTGCACTATAGGATTATATATTGACGCCTAGTGTACGGTGCTTGGAATATTGAAACAGAATGAGATTACAGTTGTAGTCAATCGTACATTCTGATCTAGTACGATTTATGTTAATCACTCCAAATTTTAAAATTCGGGTGGAGTGAAATTAAAACTGCAATTCACATTCAAAATTTATCTCCAAACAAGACCAGTTCCTAAATGCATCACAAGTCATAGTCAGACATTAAGCCGATTTTATGCCGCTTTCTGTGTTTAGGGTTATAAGGTAAGGCAAAAGAGCTATAACCCATAGTCAAGAAAACTTGACAAGAAAACTATCAGCGGCAAGTTTGTTGGCTATTATATCGACTAGAAAGATTCTAGATTTCATTTCTCGTTATGTGACAGTAGAATCATTGAGTCTGAGAATGCAATCTATTTAGTAGATGACTTAAAGAGTGGGAGTTGTGAACTCCACAAAGTCATTATTAAGATACATTTTGTTGTGTCATTCCCATATATGCGTTATCTTTTGATGATGAAAAGCCACAACCAAAAGAATCAATGATTGATCCCAATACCATATTTCGAACCTGCACCTGACTTTACAGAGGAACATGAATGTAAGATTCATGTGTCTTCTGATTCTGATGTTTGTCAAGAGACTATCCTGATTCAAACTCTTAGAGTTAGATATTAGTCACTCAAAATGAGTAAGCATCTATGTAGTATAAGGATGCTTGGGATCTATTTCAGTTGTCACATCATTGTAGACCAAGTGAAACCCTAAAGATCAGGCTAAAAATTTTAAAGTCAAATTTTGCCAAGGCTTTAAATAAAGCAACCTAAAAGTTTGTAGTCCCTAAGTTGGAACATATAATTTGTGAACTCAAGGAGTTCATTTATGAACATTAAAAGGCATCTAGATTGTAATATACATAAAGTTTGATGAGATTGTCACTTTAAGGAGAACACATTTGATAATTGGATCCATTATAAGGTCAGTGGGAGTTATGTGCTTATTGTGCTCTAAGTGATGATGTCAAATAGCAGCCTATAGCACTGACCTATTGTATGAGACATTCCATGTCGTCATGTCACTTCAGGATGAAGAATCTAAGTGAGGCTCCATTTTGTTTTAAGGATTGAGATTCTTCGTGACATATCAATATGCATACATTATTGGTCTCATAGAACCTACATTGAGTGTTGAGTAGGTTTATTGTATTTTGTTCTCTTAATAAGACGTCATTTAGTGAAAAGTGACATATTGTGAAAATCTCAAAGTCCTCAAGATAATAATGAAAGAGCTCATATCGAGTATTGTGTATGCCTTATTATGGGTAATTAGTGTATGCTTAAGTCTATACACATTTGGATATTGTGTATGTTATAAGTGTAATTCGGAGATACTTAAGCGATCTTGCAAATAGAGAACTGGAAGCTGTAAAGAGAGTATTTGGATATTGACAAGTCTGACATTCTGGGTTTAGTCAGATATTCAGATGTTGATTTTGCAAGCTATCCAGTTGATAGAAACAAGTTTTCTAGTTATATGTTTGTGAATATAAAGGAGCTGTATTTCGGAAAGTGTGAAGCAAACACTTACAACATCCTTGATTATTGAGGCTAAATATGTAGCATGTTGTAAAGCTACATGATGGGCCATTTAGGCTGCAGAATTTCGTCTCAAGGCTGGTTTTCTGTGGTTGCCATTTGGAAGTCTTGGTGATGTACTGTGGCAATACTGTAGCAAGTATTTTCTCTCTCAAAATGTTAGGAGTTCCTCACACTTCAGAACGTTTAGATACCATCATTCGGTTTTGTTAGAGAGAAAATAATGGAATCCGTTGCTTGATTGGATTGTAGAGCACATAGTGAAAGAGTTCATTTTGGTTAATTGAAAGTTTGGCTGCTAAAGTGCTTTAACGACATAGCACTTGTATGAGGTATATGGAGTCATTTGCTGCATTAAGTTAGTGGGAGCTCTGTAATGAAATCAACTGCAATTGTGTGGTTGGATTCCTCTTGGCCATATATGCATATTCTGTTTGCGCGCATTTAGGTGAATATGACATTCTGTATTAGTCTTATATGCTTTCGTTGAAGCAATGCATCATTCGGTTTAGATGCATGGACCTAATGGAAATGGAAATGGATATTGATTTTGTTTTTCATATCATTTCCATTTCATACTTCATACTACTATTTTGTTGAAGTCTTTATAAGTTTACGTATTTGTACCCTATCGGTATGATACATTCTGAAGCTTGTAAAGGCTTATTGTTGTTAAAGTATTTATAAGTTTATACATTTGTGCCCTTTCGGTACAATGTATTTAGAGGGCTTATGAATACATGATGATATTATATGATGATTTCATTAATTAACTTAATTGTCCAAGTGGGAGAATGTTGTAATATCCCTATTTGTGTGGACTAATTAAGTGTAATTAATTTCATATAATATTTAATTAGTAGTATAATTTTGTATAAAGTGTGACTCATAATTAATTATATTAAATATATAATATATGTGTATAAACCTATAATGGGATGAGTTTGTACATGAATCCCATGGAGGGAGGTCCTACTCTCAACCTCTATATATATGAGGCTAGCCCATTAAGTTTCATAAATTTCGTTGAAGAGGGATGAGAGTAGTTTCTCCTTCTCTCTCTCTCACTCTTTCGTTTTATCTCCGTTTCAGGTCCGAAGACAGTCAATAGAACACTATCGGAGAAGGCTTCAATAACGTGATAATATGATATAGCGGGATTGAGCTCTCGCCCGCATCCAGGTCAGTTTTTATCGCGTTTAATTTCGTGTTAGTGACTTGGTGAGGTTTTAATAAATTCCAACATAACAGTGATATGAGTTGTTGATAGAGTACTGAATTTTTTATTTTAATAATTAAAATTTTAATTTTTGATAATTTCTAACATTCAAAAAAATAAATAAATAAGATCTTTGTTTAGTATTCTTGCCCATGATGGCCAGATTAACTAAGGAAAGTAAAGGAGTTCAATAAGGATTCAAGAAAACCTTTGGTGGGCATTTTGGAAAGTGGAAATTAATAATGAATGCTTGAGAGATAAAACTTACTAAAAGTTTAATCATTCTAGAGATAAATTAAAATTAAAATAATCTGTTATGTCAAAACGAAAACTCATAGAAAATGATTCAATAATATATATTATATTTCGCAGTTTGATCTAATTCCTTTTGTGCGTAAGTTTGATAAAGGATTAATACATTTTCCATGCGAAATATAAAATGTGATTATGGATGTCAGAAAAAAAATGGTGAAGATTGCAAACATTTATAGAATCCGACGATTGTGATTTTGATTGTGATGATGAACATACTTTTGATTATGTTTCTGGCAGAAATTTGAAATGTCTTAGAAAAAAGAAAAAACGTAAAAATTTCATTGGATTACGAAGAAAAATTGTTCTTAGACCTCAGTTTCCATTGTTGAACCGCCTACAATTTCGGAAAGTGATATTTGCATTTTTGTTAATGACATCCGACGAGTTAACTCTTTGTACAGAGAGGAGGCAATTAAGACTTGAGAGCTTGGCAAACGTCTTGGGTTATCATTTGCAGGTGATGGAGATATCATTATTGATGAGTTGATGCAAATTGAACGAAGGGAGCGGGTTGATAATGCCATCACTTGGTGTTTTATCTCACATTGGAGATTGTTCTGGTTTCTTTGCCATAATGTAGTTGTTGAGGTTCATCTTTTGATTTTCCACCCTCTGGGATTTTTGCATGTATTTTGTGGTTGAGCCACTGTGTTATGGTTCGTTGATCTTATTCTTCTATTTTGTTGGTTCAAACGATCTAAGTATTTTATCTAGTTGTTAGTAAATTTTTTTCTGTCCGCATTTAGGTGCTGCTTAGAGTTTTTCTCTGATTTGTATCTGATTTGTAATGGATCTTTGTGTTCTTTCTTTGCTAGCTTTTGCTAGCTTCGTTATATATATGAAAATATGGCTTAGAAAAAAAAATGATAGCCTAACATTGCATGTGTAAATATTAGATTAATTAAATGTGCTGATGAATCATATAGCCAGCTTTTGCATGCAACCGTATGTGAAAGGCTTGACAAGGGAAAGCATAACTCGACCCTTGGGCAACCTTGTAAATGTAATTGCAAAAGTGGGTGCCTAAGAACTAATCTAGTGCTTATAGACCAATTTAATTTGTTCAACATTGGATTGCAAGCAGAATTGGCAATCCATTTTCAAATGTCAACTTATCATTAAACTATGCGCATGAATACATTTGATTCAATAATTAGTGTATGTGTTTTCTTTTCATTTAAGAAGTTCGAGTTCAAATCGTCTATTCCTCTAAAATTGATGATAAGTCTAGACTTAAGCAGAATTGACGATCTCAAAGTTCAACTCATCCCTTCTTGTCAAAGAAAAGAAAATAATGATTAAGGGAAATTTTAAAGGATTCATCTGGGTAGGGTGCTAGAATGTGGTTAGTAGATTTTAATAAAACTGATTGCTCACCACCTTAGGTAGAGGAAGTTAGTGCTAGGAGACTAGTTAAGAAGATTAATGTGCTAAAGTATGCATTCTGTTCATCCCACTTTCTATAATGTGCTAAGGCTGTTATTCTCTAGGCTTTTTTGAATGATCATATGCAAAGCTATAAAGTCGAAACTGTACCATTTTCATAGTTGACTATTATAACATGTGTGCTTTATTGAAAATTCTTTCACATGTCTGTCACTCTCTACACATTTGCAAAACTAATGAATGATCGATTAAATTTCAAAGATACTGCAGTTAACTTGAGATCATACTTGATAGTTATAGGTTGGAATTATCTCAACAGATGGGAAAATCACTTATAACCTTCCTTTCAAATTGATTATTAGAAGTATATATAATTAATGCAAATTACTACCTTTACAAGTTGCAACAACTTAATTTGGCACAGTCCTTTTAACATTTTAAGGAAGCTGTCTATATAGCTACTATATATAGACACATTGATTAATAATTGTTGAGTTTGATCTAAAGCTTAGTTAAAATTATTATTGATGCTTACGATATGATTCATTTGAACCCACAAGAAGTTAACTTGGTAAAGGAAGGAGTTTTCTTTCTTTGTTAATCCGATTCAACTTTAGTGAGCAACGTTTTGGAAAATAGAAATCCTAAATGCATTAGATCAATCTGAAATGCATCGGAATTTGGTGAAAGTAAAGCCCGAACACATCAATAAAAGAATAATTCATTAAAAAATTAACTGCTTTCCAGATGCAAATTAATTCAATGTATGTTAATTGATAATCAGATTTTATATAATTTTGACTCGTCTAAACAAGAATTCCAAATTCTAATTAAGGATGACTTAATTAATTAGTTTTGAGAATCTCCATTGTACAATAAGGTTATAGAGCCACATATGACAAAAAAGAAACTCATCTAACATTTCTATAAATATACTTCACATTCATGTAAAGAACCCTAGGATAACTGCAAATATATACTCTAGACATTTATAATAGTACCATAGAAGTTGACAGGGAAAAATCAATGTCAGCACTTAATTCAATCACTTTGTTATTAATGCTACCAGCAGATTTATGATGTTAAGGATTATATGTAACAATGAATGTGTTAGATTAAACATAAATCATTATTCTCGTAATCATTCTGCTTTTATAGGGATTGTAAAATCCAAGAAATGGCCACTCAAGTTTTAGCTATGGAACAAAACAAATTGAGAAAATTAAAATTTTTTTTCTAGGTCAATAAGAATTTCATTAAATTCCGGAAGAAATACAGAGCAAATTTAAATAATCAACAATATAAAATTTATAACATTATTCTCAATCAAAAGAAAAAAAAAAGAAATGCAACATGCATGATATACATGTGTTTTTTTTTTTCTCAAAATTCTTTTTGCCAAGAGTTTATAATAAAATTATTGTCAAACTAATCTCTAGCATCGACTATAGAAGACAAAACAAAAAGGCAGATACTGTGTTATATGTTGCTTGATCTGATTCAGAAGATACAGTATCAGGTTTTGAACTTTGAATTGGCAGTAATTAAATTATTTTTGGAAGGAGAGGAAGAAATATGAGGAAGACGAAATGTAAAATATGTATAGTAGTTGTTAAGCATATTCCTTCATCATCACAGACAAAAATATAAAAAAATGGAATCCGTGTTGAAAATTAAAAAAAAAAAATTGTATATAGAAAACTTCTGCTCGATTTCTACATGAACACACTGAAACAGTGAACTTACCTCAGGGAGTATTGATATTATAGACCTTGATCAAATTCATTCAGGGCGATTCTTCGATCTTTGGTCCCAATGAATTCCAGAACAAGAAACCCCTTTTCTCTTCAATCCATTCTCAACGCACGTCCACAATCGTTTCTAAATTCTTAATATATAAATGAAGAAACTGATACAAAGTGTTCTGTGCTGGAAAGAGAACCGCTTAAAATCAATTTGCCCTATGAAACTGTACCAGTCAAAACAATTTCTTCACTATACAATAAAATTCTTTAATTCTAGAATATAAGGTTATGAATATAACAGTACTGTACTATGGATCGTGACCGAGTCGAAGCTCCAAATCCACTTCATCTTCCTTCATGATTCCCCTCCTCATTTCACTATCATCTACATTCGTAGGGCCAATTTGAAGGCTCAGATTCGCACCCAAAAGCTCTTCATTCGTGGTCAAAGATTGCGACCGGGGAGGGGCGAGAAAATCACAATCATAGCAACCATATGGAAGTCTAGGGCTAGAAAGTGGTGGCTGAAAAAACATGTAGGAATTCCTTTGAGCAGCCTCCAAAACCGTGTAGTAATTTGATGGTTCAGTTGGGACTGGTGGAACATATCTAAGGTTCATGTAGACATCATTCATTGGCTCAGTCGGAACAGAAGAACTGGCTGGTTGCTTGGACTTGGCTCGATCTTTCCGGTGTATGTTCATGTGTCCTCCCAAGGCCTGAGCGTTGGTGAAGCCTCGCTTGCAAAAAGTGCACTCATAGGAGCGTTTGGTGGTCGCAGCCGTGTCGCCCTTGACTTGATCAGGCCGATCATTTTCTTCATTCGTAGCATCGGGGCTTCCTTGCTTCCCTGATTCCATCTCCAACTCAAAATTTGTCAAAAACTTTTATGGCCAATTACTCTAACGCAGAAGAGTTCTTAATTGTTAACTAAACAATAATCAGAAAGAAAAAGAGAGGGGGAGAACGGTGCTGTTGGGTAAAGAAAGGTAAAGGAAGAAAGGAACATAGAGACAATTAGAAGACATTGGCTTTGTCATTGCATTTTCTTTGTATTTTTTTAGGAGAGACTAGGTTTGGCGTTTGCATTAGGACTTTTCCTTTCAGTCGGCTTTATGATGGATCCATCTTTAGAAATCCATTTTAGCATATAATTAATTTATTCTCTCCCTGGCGCTGATCTCACAAGCAGACAGTTTGATTTGGATGTGAACTTGTGATTTGTGCTCATGTTCCTTTCAGCCAGGTTTTCTCAACGCGGTACCTCTTCTCTTCGGATTTTTCTTAAACAACATACTAATTTTTATGTTTAAGCTACGAAATAGAAAGTGAAAAAAAACCTGAAATCTTTTTTTTTTTAATATCATACAAGGTTTTCTAATTTTCGGCGAAAAATTAATCATTGTTATCTTGAGCAAAGTGTGAAACCTAATTAAACATTTGAACTTTACGTCATGCAATTTTATTTTTGCATGCAATATTTGTAGTTCAAGAGAGGTTATATATAATATATATATATATATATATATATATATATATATTAATTTCAATGACTTCCCTTATCTTAAATGTGAATGCAAATCTGTCACAAGATGATGTACTAAAACTGTGTGATGCATGGCATGAAAAAAAAGTGTTATCAAACCGCGTTGTTCAAGCATCTTTGACATTATTTTCAAATAGGTCTTGAAAGGTAAAGGAAATGGACTTCCAGTTTCAATATCACCTCGTTTGTTTACCCTATTTAGATTGCCTTGATGAATTGGGGAAGGAAGGTCATGTGACATATTTCCATATTTCAATATAATGAAAAGTTTTGGGGCAAATAATTAAATTGGCAGCATTCATGTGACCTATTGGCATGCTTCATCATCAGATTAAGGGGGAAATTTTTCTTTGATCAGGCTTATGTCCTATTAGCCACATGCCTTAGTCTCATTCATTTAATGCAAGCTATCTCCAACTAAACAACTGACTGCAATCTATAATCTAATCAAATATTAGAAGGGAAAGAAGGGAGCAGTTCAAAAGGAATAAATTGATGTAACCCATTAATTATTTTTATTTGGAAATCTTCAAACATACCTGATTTCGTTTTAGAAGGGTAATTTGAGACTGAAGGCGGCAAGATGAACGCGTTTAAGAGACTTAATACATCTTTGACCATTCCGTCGAAACAGCTGCTTTTTGAATGTTTAACTGTATGATGAATTAAAATTGTTATTAATTTATACAGAATTACGGTGTTAATCTGTTTTAGTACAAATGGAAGATGGGTTCAATGACACCTACGTAAGTGCTGTACTCCTTGCATGGTGCCAGTTCATTCGTTGTACGTTTCATCTTAATACCAAAGAAATAATTCAGAGCGGCTTGGACTGATCCTCTGGATCTAAATTTCAAGTCTGTGTTTTCAGTTTCCCGATCAGAGAACTCAAGCTTCAACCATGGGCTACAATGATTAAGAAAGCACTACTTCGATTAATGGGCCCAAAGTTAGATTATTTCTATTAATTATGATTAACTTCTTAGAAATAAAGTAAAGGTTTTGCACTTTGGCATAACGATCCAAATTTGGCTTACGGGTCAATATTACATTTGCTCTCTTATGCTTTCTTTTTTCTATTTTTATGTTATGTTGATTTGAGCATCGAAGTTCACTCCTAGTGATATGATCTTAATTGCAAGAGAAGCAGTTCCGTAAAAAAGTGATAAAGTAGTTTAGAATCTGATATTTGCGGAAACAACTGTTTTATGTAGAGATTAATGGATTCGGAACATATATAGAATTAAAGTTAAAAAATTAGACAAAAGTAGGGGTATAAACCAATAGAGATAATAGAAGATGAAGTTCAACAGATTAAAATTATCAAGATTGATATCTTAGTTGTCACTCTACTATAACTTATTCCTAATCAATGGGTTTTGTATATCTTTATCATGCTATATATTTATCTTGTGTATTATCTTGTATTTAGTTTGTTTATGTTATCAACTTACTTGGTGTTATAAATATCATACAATAAAACAATTGCTTTGGGCCTTTCTTCACACAATTCTATTTTTGTTAAAAAACTCTTTTATTGTATCAAAGCTAGGAAAGCTCCGATTTCGTTCCTTTTATTTATTTATTACGATGGCAAATCAAACCACTTTCACCACTGCTAGCAACTCTTTCATCACTACCATTTCTCATCCCACAATCCAACAGTACACACAATGCACACCAAACTCTAATCACCATCAACGTTTTTGCCCAAGTCCCTCTTAAACTCACTTCCACCAATTATACCTCATGGAAACTCCAATTTCAAATCCTCTGCATAGGCTATGATTTCTCCCTGCCCACCCATTACTATCACTGCAAATCAAACAACCGAACCCGGCCTACACCTATTGGATTCATCAAGATCATATCATACTTAATGTATTCCTTTTATTACTCGAGCCACTACCTCTCATGAAGCATGGACAATTCTTGCTAACACCAATGCTAAGCCATTTCAGGTACACATCAAACAAGTCAAAGGTAACCTCAAAAACCTTACCAAAGGTTCTCAGAGTATCACTAATTTTCCACAATCCATCGAAGGATGAGCTGATGAACTTGCACTTCTTGGCGCAGCTATGGATGACGATGATCTTGCAGAAAATATTCTTGATAGTGATCACAGAAAATATGTCTGTCGTCTAGAAAGGCATTGTTAACTTATCTAAGGATCAGTCAATTCTTGGATTTGAAGGAAGTAGGTGGTTACTTGGCATTGAGCAGGAGGTGCTTTTCCAGTGGGATAAATGCTGTGGGGATGTTCCATTGAAAGTCCCAAGAATTTTCTT
Source organism: Heritiera littoralis (assembly GCA_031772115.1). Lineage (NCBI taxonomy): Eukaryota > Viridiplantae > Streptophyta > Magnoliopsida > Malvales > Malvaceae > Heritiera > Heritiera littoralis. The sequence goes on along the minus strand of JAPDPK010000039.1, from coordinate 329,332 downwards.
ATTGGCAGTTGATAATTATGCTAAAGTTGGTGATTATATATGCTAAAGCTAATTCCTTTTTCCATTTTCACTAGGAGTATTTCCATGTTAAAAAACTTTCAGAGTTGCATTCTCATCCAAATATGATTGAGAAATTTGAATTCTTCAATATCTGAAAACTTAAAGTCATTCCTAAAGTTCTCTGTTTCCTCTGGCTCCTTTATATTAAACGTTTACCTACTAAAAACTTTCTAAAAAATAGAGGTGTTGTCCTAATCTCTTCTCAATCACTTTGCCCTTGCTGTGTTGTTGTTGAGAAAGACTAATCCCATGTTCTGTATAGTTGTCCATGGCTCTATCCTTTTTGGTGTGGGTTTATCCAATGGCGGCATATTCAATGGGTTTTACTAGAAACACTTCATGATTTCCTTCTTTACTGTCTTTATTTTTATCTTGGCTGAATCATTAAAAGCAAGGTGGATTGCTTCTGTCTCTGCAACCCTTTGGTCACTATGTTTGGCTTGTAATGAATGTGCTTTTGACAATAAAAAATGGAGCACTAAGGAAATTCTTTTCTCTCTTTACTAGATTAAAGCCACTGATGAATGTTCCCTTATGGATGGATGATTTTCTCCAGCGGTCGAATCCCCTTGAATGTCTCCTCCTCTATTGTCTTAAAGGCCTATCAGATTGAATATTTCATGGATTCCACCAGATGATGGTTGTTTGAAGCACAGCTTTAATGGTTCTGCAATTAGGAACCTGGTCCTGCAGGATGTGCTGGTGTTTTAAGAAATTTTGATAGTCATGTGGTAGCAATCTTTTCTGGTCCCTTGGGTATTCTTGACTTAAATGTAGCAGAGCTTATGGCCATCAAGCATGGTCTTATCACTGTTTAGTTCGGGAAAGTTGGTAAATAACAAGCTTATTATTGAAAATGCAATTATTTCGTGCAGAAACGATGCTAAACGAACATGGAATCTTTAGCATATATTCTGTGGTATTGACAATTTTCTTCATTCGACTGAGGGTGTGGTTTTCTTTGAAGAGAGAAGCAAATTGCATGGCTGATGCACCTGCCAAAGCAGGGGTGTTTAGAGAAAGCTTTTTCTTGTCCTGGTGGCAGTCATCGTGATTGAGTTTTTCTCCTGTTTTATTTTTTGTGTGCCGTTTTATCTTTGTTTACATCTTTGGATGTTAATTGTGGTGTTATTTATGCTGTTGGGATTTCATCGTTGATGTTACTTTTGCATCTGGAGCTTCATCTCCGTGATGCTTTTATCCTGTCATCAAATAAAATGATCTTATGGCTTATCAAAAAAGAATTGTTTGACGGAGAATAACATGGTTATTATATTAGTTACTTCACTTACTTGTCACATCAAGGAAAATCATGTGGAAAATAATAGACAAATTAAACAGAGGAGGCACTGCCCATTCATTTTGGCCACTTGAGTTAATTAACACTTTAAAAATGAAAGTAAATGAAATCTTGGCTTGGTGGTAAGAAAAATGTTTTAAAATTTTGAGATTTTAGATTTGAGTCTCATTATGTGTGAGTTTAAGTTTAATATAATTATTTACTAGTTATTTATTAGTTTACTTAGTTTGAGTAAAATAATTTTCATAATTACTAATTCAACGAATGTAATATGTTCATTATAATTGTAACTTTTAATGAAAAAATACTAAAAAAAACACATTAACAAATAACCCAAATAGTTTGGTTAGTGATATAAGATTCTATTAATTTCTTAAGTGAGGACGATCCATAGTAATATGTCTTGTATTCAAATCTTTACCGGGCAAATTCTCTTGGATTAGCATCAGCCATATAACTCGAATGAGATTTATTTCATACCAATATAATATGAAAACACCTCGCAATTAAAAAAAAAGGCAAATAGAGGAATGATAAGGGATTTCCTTACACATGAAAACTAACAATTTTGGTTTTGCATTTGTATTGGAAAGATAGTAATTTCCCCGAACAAGGATTCACTTATATATGAATTGATAGCTATAGATAGTTTTAAATTGTTTTCAAGTTAGCTTAACCGTTCCTTTTAAATTGTCCTAAAGAAATTAAAGTCAAATTTATCACTGGACGCTAAATCAGTTTTATTTTTTAATTTCACTGAATTTGCTATTATATTTTTATTTTTGTTAATTGTTAAACCTAAAATAACAAAACCAGTAAAGATTTTTTTATTTGTATTAACATAATTTTTGTAAATATTTTAATTTTTACTTTTTATCCAAAAATCAACTTAATTAAAAATACAAAGATAAAAATTATCATTTGCCTGAATAGATATCTGTGAAATATTTTATTTTTACTTAAAAAATAACAAAATTACAAAAATTCAATATTTAAATTTTTTTTGAGTATAATATTTAAATGTTAATATAATAAGATATTTTCGTCTTAATTCCTTAACGTAAGCAAGTGATCAGATGGACAACATTCTGATTCAGTTTTTCGTATAGAAATTTGAACTTCATATATTAAAAAAAAAAAAAAAGGAAGTTCCCTCCACCGAATTTCCTTCCAATTTACAGTATTGATTCTTTATGAGTCAGACGAGGTTGAACAAATAAGCAACATTTTTTCAGTACTTCGGCAAGCGTTTGTTCTGGTTTGTCTTTGGCGGAGACATTATCCAAAACAGGTTCGAACGTGCAATTGTGTCTTGATGAATGCCATCTCGGGAAAGAGTTTGGGTCTATCAGTTCTCTGTAATGCTTTGAACTGACCTAAACCTCCCATTCCCTTTAAAGAAAAGTTATCATGACATTTGACACCCACACATTGTCGGGAACATGCAAACCATCAGTTTTTGGGAAAAGCATTCAAAGAAACCTCCAAAAGACACAAACCCTCTCTATCTCTCATCACTCAGCATATTTTTATTTATGTCCTTTTGACATGGCAACCATTTTGGTATATATCAGTATGTGAATGATAGAGATTGCTCCAGTTTATCTTCAATCCCTCCACTTGTTATATTGTAACTTCTCATTTTACACTTTTATACTCACTATCCCAAGGGCTACCAAAAACTTATAACATCACTTAGTAATTTTAGATACGACACGGTGACACAACACGAATAAAAGAAACTAATGTGACACGAGCTAAAATTGAGAAAAATTATATATGAATATGGTAAAAGTTAAAAATAAAATTTTATATTTCTCGTATCGACATAAATTTTGATACAAAATTTTCATGTTTTACACAATACGAATATAATTTTACATGACACGAATAAGAATTATAAATATGAATTACCGGTCTACTTGCAACTTTTGTATAAGAAAAATCTTTCTTTGGTTTATTCTGAGATTTTGCTCTAATTAGATCATGATTCAATTCCTACCACTTGTTAATTTACTTCAATTTTATGTTAAATATTTTTCAACTATACATTGATTTTTTTTTCTTGTTTGTTAATTTCTTTTATTAGATGTAATAATTATAATGTATAAACATTGAATATTATTTGTTTGTGATTAATTATAACTTTTATTTGTATATAAAATCTCATAAGAAAAGCAGTCAACATCTCATAAGAATTTGGTTACAAATAATAATTTTTAAATATTATTATATACATTTTTATTTATAAAATATTTATTATTAATATAATATTAAATTAATTAATTAATTAATTAAGTATTTTAATTATGATTTTTAACATTAATTTATTTATGAGTTAATTTAAATTTATTAATTTAATTTTTCTTAATAATATGCATTAAAAATGGTTTTAAATTAAATTTAAAAGTCAAACTTTTACTACGAGTATTTAGTGGCTTCAGGTAATTAAACCGGTAGTTCTTATATTATATGTGTTGAATTCGAGTAGTAAAAATCAAAATATTTGGATATTTAATAGAGTTCGGGTTCGGTTACCTCAAAATTAGCAGGTATTCATCTCGTTTACTTTCCTAATTGTGGTGAAGTTGTGATTCCCTCGATAAATGTTCTGATGATGGTTTTGGGGTCTCAATTTCAAAAGTATTAGTGTGAAAGTCTAGTAGTAGTGGGGGGTTTTCATTGAGGTGAAAATGAAAATGTTGAAGAAGTGGAGGAAGAAAAAGAGGGTGAGTTCATACAAAATGATGCCCTTGAATCTGGTAAGGATTCCAAGTGTGATGTCGATTGTGAGGATGATGCATACTGTTCAGATTAAGTTCCTAGTAAAATATTGAAAGATACTAGAAAAAAGAAGAAACTGAAGAACTATAAGTGGAGTAGAAAGAAAATGATTTCAGTTTCCTCACATGTCTCCCTAGAAATTCTTGAAAGGGACAATTGCATTTCTAATGTTAATATTTTTTGCACAAATTCTTTGCATAGAGAGGAGGCCATTAAAACTTGTGAGATTGGAAAATTACTTGGATTCTGTACCGAAGGTGATGAAGAGACAATTATTGACAAGCTGATAGAAATTGAAAGAAGGAAGCAAGCTAATAATATTAGCATGTAATGGCTCATGATTGATTCTTGGAGTAAGGTACGTAGGTTTGTTGGTATGGTGAGTTCCATTTCTATCTTGCGAAACTCAAATGGTTCCTATTGTCGTTCTGTAAGGCTTGTGCTTCTTTGTCGTGGAGCTTCTTTGTTTAGCGAGTGATTTTTGGTTTCTTTTTGTACTTTTGTTCATCATTTGAGTATAGGTTCAGAATGATTGCGTGTTTTTGTCATATGTATTTTTCGAAGTGTCTGGTTGCTTCTCTAAATTTGTGCTGAACTGTAGTTCTCTTGCTTAATTATTTGATTAATCAAATTGGCTTTGCAAAAAAGAAAAAAGTTAAGATAACAAAAAAAAATTAAAAATTAAAAGATAATTTTGTAAATATACATATTTAACTCACATCTTTATCTTTTTTTTCTCCACTTACCTTTCCAATTTAAAATAATTTGGTTTTGTCTACAAGCAAATAAAATAGCATTTTTTTTCACGATTTTCATTCTTACCTAACATTTTTAAAATAATTTTTTTTTCACTTTTCCATCCCTTATTCATTATTCTACTTTTTCACTCTACCAAGCACACTCCAAATATAGTTAAAAATTTTCTAAATGTAGCATTCTTTTTTGGTTACAACTAGACGTAGCATTCAGTAAGCAAATGCAATTCCAAAACCTGTGTAGCTAACAAGCAATTGTGAGGGATTCTTTGTTTGCTTATGTTCTTACTTGTAAGGTCACACAAACTAAATAAATTATTGAATCAAAACAAAGAGTCACACAAAAACACATCATTGATTTTTTTAATTATCTTTTTATTGTTTCATATTTTCTTCTTTCTTTGTGCTTAGTTACCATTTATAGATTGAATATTGTTTTATCAACTACCAAGTAGCTAGGTCAATTACAAAAAAAAAAAAAAAGGCTGACCACTTGAACTGTTTTACTTTTTGTTTTAAAATTTGGTTAAACCAACTCTCTCTGTTGTTAAGTACACAGTTAACCTAACAAGAGTTCTATATATGGCCAACAGCGTTAAAAACTAAAGCTAATAAGAAAAATCAGGCAAAAATTAACAAACAGAATAAAAGAGAAAGATCCCTGAAAATTTAATTATCAAAAAGGGCCAGACAAACAATATCATACAAAATTAACAAGCAAGATGCTTTAAATGTTTTAGCTAAAAGATGTGCAATGTTATGAAACCAAAAGCGTATACTTCATTTTAAACAATTAACTAATAATTTTTTATTATGTATGCTATATATATTATAAATATATATAAACTAGATTACTGGTTACATTGTAGATTCCTACTGTAGTGGAAAACTAAGGAGATGATGAGAGTGATGAGAGACTAGTACATTCTGCTCAGCTATAATATTCGTACGTTAAAGCCACTGATAGGCATATTTAGGCTGCATTTGCAGCTTAATGATTGAGCTGATTTCCGATGCATGGACAAATAAAAGCGGCTAGATGAGAGACCGGTGATCAATATGCCAAATCGATGTAACCAAAAAAAAAATGCCAAATCGATATTAAAGCACCCAGTCTGTTGAAAATTATAGTTGATAAAACTGCAACATAATTCTTCTATTCAAGAATACCCCAATCGAAGTTCCAAATCCAAATCTGCCTTGGAATCACTGGCCAGACCAATCTGCAAGTCCAAGGTTACATACTCAGTGTAAACATTTAATTTTGTCCGGACTACTAGATGTCTAATTTTGAAAAATAAAATAATTCTATTAAATTTCTCGATTCATAATTTTGAGTTGTAGATCAGAATCCTCTAAGTATTGAATCATGTTGCAAAAGATCATTTCTATGGGCTAATTTTGTTTTTTTTGTTTTTTTTGAAAGTTCACTTAAAATTTAATTGGCATTGTCTCTTATAAAGCCCAAGTTTGACTTTGGGCTTAACTAATGTTGGACTTTTTATTGTTGTTGTTATTATTATTATTATTATTATTATTATTATTATTATTATTAGCTTTATTTTATCTTTTATCATTTTTTTTCTTTTAATAAAAATTAAAAAAGAATAAAGAATAAAAATTTAAAAAAATGAATAAAAATGCAATGCTTTAATGTTGTGCACGATACCATTCGCAGGAGTGGCTGGCAGCCAAAATCACGCTGCCAGCCCATGTTTGTTGACTCAAGCTCTTCCATGGCAGCTGAAAATTAGCTGTCAGATGATTGTTTCAGCTGAATATCCGGGATCTGCTCAGTGTTAACATAAATTAGAATTAATTTTTTCTTCTTAAAAGGGCAGAGATCAGACTATGCAAAAGGGGGCAGCCATTTTCATTTTGTTCCAAACTCCCTTCACTGTCGAGCAACACCCGAAACAACCCAGCAACATCACCAAAAAGCCACCGTTCTCACCACCTGAACCGACACCACTCAACCCTCTGCAACTATCCAAACCCGTAACCTTCCAAACGCCTGCCATTTTCATCACCACCATCAAAATCCACCACCTCTTTAGCTAAACAACAATCCATTTCAGAAAGAAACCCCACTGCTCTAACCACAGCACAGCCAAAACATATAAACCAAAACAAACAAAAAAAAGCCTACGAACAACCAAAAAGAAGCCAAAAGAGAAAGGTTTTATTTTATTTTATTTTTTTTCTTTCTTTTATTTCTTCTTTCATTTTCGGTTTGGAGTGTTAAACTCTTTTTTTTTTTTGGGTAGAAACTTTGCAAAGGATTAGGTTAGAGGGTGGTGAGAGATATATTAAAAAAATCAGTCATTGAAACTGTAGAAGGTAGGGTTTTAGAGTTTAGAATCCTCAGGTTTAAGCTTGGATTTAGGAGATTTGGGATATTTTTAGGAGAAACCAAGATTAGAACAAGAAAGAGGAGGCCAAGAAGATGCTCCTGTTGAAATTTTGAAGCAAACCGCTGTCGATAAGTGGTGGCCGACGGTGGATGACGGTGGCCGACGTGGTGGCTGCCATCTGCCGGAGTCTGTAAATGTAAGGGCCGGCCCCGCTTGTTCACAAAGAGAGAGGCGAGAAAAAAAAAAGAATGAAAATGAAAGAAAAAGAGAAAGGGAAAAAGAAAAGAAAAGAAATGAGTTAATAGGTGTGGTCCCACTTGTTGGAAATGTTGAAAATGATAGAATGTGGTTGAAAGTGTTGGCGGAAGAAAAGAGAGGGAAAATGATAAAGAGTCTGTGGGTCCCACGTGTTGGAAGAAGAAAAGAAATAAAATATAAAAATGAAAAAGAAATAAAAAAATAAAAGGAGATGGGCTTTATTTTGTTTATTGGGCTATTTGTAGAATTAGTGGGTTTTGGTGTGAAATTTTTAGGGCTTGAAGCTTATGGGCTTTTGGTGTGTTGGGTTTAGGTTAATTGTGTTAGTATGAGATGTTTGGGCTTTAGATCCATTGAATCTAAGTGGATGATCGACAAATTATCACTCGGAGTTCGTGTGCTCGATAGATTCCAATTTCGATTCAGATTTTGACTCATTCTAATTGGCTCATAGTTGGTAAATTCTTAATCCTTTTTTAATTTATTATTTCAATTTCATAGAGCATGTATTGTTTTATTCTAAGTTTTTGATTAAATAGTGTGTTTGTTTAATTCCCTTGCATTTTATTTAGTCATGAAAATTCAATAGCATTTTAAGTAAATAATGTCCGATGATGGGATGTTATGGAAGTCACAAGTAGTGATTTTTTAACTAATCCCTAGGTGAGAAAAGTCTACTAAATATTGTCAAAAGTATTGAGGTATTTAGTATGATTTTTCAATAATTTAAATTTTTATTAAAATGAAAGTAAAATAAGTTCTTTTTTGAAATAAATAATGAATTTTAAATTTAAACAAACGCTCGATGATGAGATATTACGGAAGTCACAAGTAGTGATTCCTAGCTGATCCCTAGGTGAGAAGAGTCGTACTAAATGTTGCCAAAAGTATTGAAATATTTAGTATGATTTTTCAATAATTTAAATTTTTGAAAATAAAAATGAATAAGTTTTTTTTAAACAAAGAAAATTAAATAAATAAATTATGAAATTTAAATTAAATTAAATGAAGTCCGATGATGGGATGTTACGGAAGTCACAAGTAGTGATTCCTAATTGATCCCTAGGTGAGAAGAGTCGTACTAGACGTTGCCAAAAGTATTGGAATATTTAGTACGATTTTTCAATAATTTAAGTTTTTATTAAAAAATGAAAATGAATAAATTTTTTTTTAAAAAAAAAGATATATAAATAAATAAACAAATAAATAATGAAATTTGAAATAAAGAATTCATTTGCATCATTTTATTTGTTTGCATCATGTGCATCCATAATCATTTTCGAAGCAAGTGTGAATTTTCCGAGGATGAGATTCTATAGAAGTCACGAGTAGTGATTCTTAAGAAATCTCTAGGTGAGGAAAATTATTTCGAATGCTGCCAAAAGTATTAGAGTATTCGATTTAATTATTCAATACAAAATGGTTCACACTCACTTTCGATAAACAAAATTTAACCTTTTAAAAAAAATAAAAAAAAATAATTTTGATAAATAATAAAATGCTTCAAAAATGGAATAAAAAGGAATTAATTTTAAATATTAAATCCAAGACTATTTTATTAAAACCAAAGGATAACACATGATTATTGTGGTACCGTTTTTTTAACGGGCGTCGTGGGGGTGCTAATCCTTCCCCACGCGTAACCGTACTCCCGGACTCGACTTTGTTTTCGCAGACCAAAATTGTCTTTTTAATAAAACTTAATTAATTTTGAGATTTTGTTAAAAAGATAAATATTTTTAGGTGGCCAATCACACCTTACAAAAAAAGATTGGTGGCGACTCCTTCTGTTTTTAAATGTTTTTCAAAATCGTCGAGCGTGAAGCCGTTACGACACTCAGTATTCTTCAGGAATTTATTGCTACACCCATAATCTTTGAATTCTTTGACTCCAAAAAATGATTTTGCACCCTTCATGTGATACATGGAATTGAGAGTGATCTAGTTGGCATTGTTAGTTAGCTGAGTTGGCATGATTAGTCAACAAAGTTAGTTACAACAGTTGAGTTAGTTGTTCAGGCGGGAACACCAGTTACTGATTCTTCATTGATTTGATTCTTGTATAAATACATCATAACTACTTTTCTATTCATGGTTGAAGTAATACAAGAATCTTTCCTTTAAAAACTTTCTCTCTATTGTTGCTTAGAATTCGTTCTCGTAGCTTGTTCTTGTAATTCTCAAGCTGCCTGATTGTGTTCTTCCATTTAGTTTAGTTACTTGCATCATCATGTTAGTTGAATCCGTGCCATTAGAGCTCAAAGGATCAAAGCGGGTACCATTCACTTAGTATTTCTTCGTTTCACAGGGGAAAGAAGAAGATTGAGAACATAAAGGAGGAGAAATAAGCAAACCGCTTACTGTCATGTTGAAGAAGGATCAGTTTAAGTGGAATGAGGAAGCTACTCTAGCTTTCCATAAACTCAAAGAAGCTATGAGTTCACCACCGGTATTGGCGCTTCCTAATTTTGACAAAGAATTCATTGTAGAAACAAATGCTTCGTCTATAGGCATAGGGGCAGTGTTGATGCAGGAGGGACACCCATTGGGTTTCATTAGTAAGGCACTTTCCATCCAACACCAAAGCTTATCAGTCTATGAGAAGGAGTTGTATGCCATTGTCTATGCAGTAACAAAGTGGCATCATTATCTATCAGGGAGGCATTTTGTTATCAGGACTGATCATCATAGCCTTAAATACCTGTTGCAGCAGAGGATTTCATTCCCTGGTCAGCACACATGACTCACCAAACTGATGAGATACGATTATGACATAATCTACAAACAAGGTAAAGAAAACTTGGCTGCTGATGCCTTATCCAGAATCCATTCTAGTGAACTGATGCTAATTGCAGTGTCTAGCATCTCAACTGATTTGATGCAAGAAATCAAGGAAAGTTGGGAGAATGATGAGAAGTTAAGAGAAATAATTTCTCAACTACAATAGCCAAATCCACCCAAGTCTCCTTACATGTGGAATGATGACCAGTTGACTAAAAGAGGTAGACTAGTGGTTGGGAACAATTTGGAATTACAGACTAAGTTGGCCAAATTGTTCCATGAAGGAGGATTAGCCGGTCATTCTGGAATGCTAGCTACTTCAAAAAGGTTGGGCACATTGTTTTTTTGTAAGGGAATGGAGAAATTAGTGAGGCAAGTAATTGGAGAATGTGACACTTGCCAGAGGTTTAAGTATGATGCTGCTGCTTCACCTGGATTGTTACAACCTATACCAGTCCCTGATTCTGCTTGGATGGTGGTTAGTATGGATTTTATAGAGGGGCTACCTAAATCTGAAGGAAAGGATGTCATATTTGTGGTGGTTGCTAAGTTCACTAAGTACGGGCATTTTGTTGGACTTAAGCATCCTTACACAGCTTCTGTGGTAGCTCAAGCTTATGTTGATAATATCTTCAAGTTGCATGGTCTACCTACTGCCATTATAAGTGACCGAGATCCTGTTTTTACTAGCACTTTTTGGCAAGAGATTTACAGAATGCAAGGAGTTGCAGTACACTTATCCACTGCGTATCACTCTCAAAGTGATGGTCAAACTGAGGTAATAAATAGGTGTTTAGAAACCTACTTAAGGTGTATGGCTGGTGATCAACCCACTACTTGGGCAAAATGGTTATCTTTGGCTGAGTGGTGGTATAATTCTACCTATCACTCAGCCTTGCATGTTACTCCTTTTGAAGCTCTTTATGGCTATCCTCCTCCCATCCACTTACCTTATTTAGCTGGTGCTTCATTGGTTGATCAAGTAGACCTACAATTGCAAAGTAGGGAAGAAATGTTGCAGTTGCTTAAGTATCATCTTTGAAAGGCCCAAGTAAGAATGAAGAACTAGGCTGACAAACACAGGAGTGAGAGACAATTTTTAATAGGTGATATGGTGTAGCTTAAGCTACAACCCTACAGACAGAACTCTTTAACTAACAGACAATTCCACAAGCTGTCCCTTCGCTATTTTGGGCCATACAAGGTGGTGGATAAGATTGGCACAGTAGCTTATAAGTTGGATTTGCCTATAGGTTCCCAACTTCATCCTGTTTTCCATGTATCTCGGTTGAAAAAGAAGGTAGGAAGTTCTATCTTGTCAGGGTCCCAGCTGCCAATTATGGGCACTTCTGCAGCCTTAGAACCAGTAGCAATTCTACAAAGAAGAATGGTCTGGAGGGGTAATAAACCTGCTACTCAAGTTCTGGTACATTGGGCAAATTCCTTTCCAGAAGATGCCACATGGGAGTATCTGTTTGACTTGCAGCAGAGGTTTCCACAATTTCAGCCTTGAGGACAAGGCTCATTCGAAGGGAGGGCGAATTGATACATGGAATTGAGAGTGATCTAGTTGGCATTGTCAGTTAGCTGAGTTGGCATGATTAGTCAACAAAGTTAGTTACAACAGTTGAGTTAGTTGTTCAGGTGGGAACACCAGTTACTGATTCTTCATTGATTTGATTCTTGTATAAATACATCATAACAACTTTTCTATTCATGATTGAAGTAATACAAGAATCTTTCCTATAAAAACTTTCTCTCTACTGTTGCTTACAATTCATTCTCGTAGCTTGTTCTTGTAATTCTCAAGCTGCCTGATTGTGTTCTTCCATTTAGTTTAGTTACTTGCATCATCATGTTAGTTGAATCCGTGCCATTAGAGCTCAAAGGATCAAAGCAGGTACCATTCACTCGGTATTTCTTTGTTTCACAGGGGAAAGAAGAAGATTGAGAAGATAAAGGAGGAGAAACAAGCAGGGAAGGTAATGTGGAAGAGAATGGAGAAGAAAGTAGGGATGAAGAAGATAGATTAGGGTTAGGGTTAGGTTTAAGGTTAAGGTTCAGAAAAGGGGGCTGAACAAGATCCCTTGGAGGTGACTGTCTTAACCTGGCTCTGTCTCTCCTGTGAACATTCATGTGACCACCCAGAGCTTGAGCAGATCTAAATACTCTTCTGCAGAAGTTGCAAGTGTAAGATTTTGGTGGCCATGAAAACCCAGCAAGAAAATCATCTCCAAAACCTTGATTGTTACTGCTTAATGAATCCTTAAGCTTGTAGTTGTTGATCTGGTTGTTGTTGTTGTTGCTGCTGCTGCTGTCTTTAATGGCTTTACTACCAATACAATGGTCTTTCAAGCTGTTACTAAAACTGTTCTTCTCCATGGATTCTTTTTGGTTGAGTCAGACCTAGCAAAGATCAAAAGGACAAGGAAAGTCTAGATCATATTATGTCAATTTATAAAGAAACAACCCATCTCTCAAAAGTTGAGACTAGAGAAAGAAATAGAGTAAGAGAGAGGAAATCAAGCAATTGATACCTGAGATAGAAGGTGATGATATGGAGTTGTGTTTTCGTTTTTAGGGAAGAAAGTGAATAATGTTGCAAACAAACAGGCCATCAAAATTCTAAGCTTGAAGCTGAAAACCCCATTGGAGGGTATCCATCTATATGAAATTTGGTCACTACTTACTATATGTGGAACCTCGGCCTGCCATGCTTTGCCTTTTTTCCCGTGTGAAGAAAAAGCTCTCCAACTATTTTAAAGTACTGTTGCAAAGAAATTTAGGACATGAGATCAGCGGATGGACACCTTATAATGAGCAATAGAACTTGGCCAGATTCAATTGGTCAAAATCTAACAAGGTCATAGGAAAGAGAAAATAAATACTTGTTTCTTCCTCAAAGTAGGAAAACAATTAAAGGAAAAATAGAAAATGAAATTAGCTCTAAAACTATCTGTGAAAGGAGTTCAATGCCTCTTAAACAAAATTTTGAGTTCGAATATTATGAATAGAGAAAAAAGTGCTAAGAGAGCTCCTTTATTCGGGATTTGACCGTAGTTCGACTTTGGATAGCCTGAGTCCAAAATAACCATTGGATACCGAAAGTTTTGAAAAAAAAAACTGTGTATTGAATGTTTCCACTAGGGTCATTGATTATCAAAACCTAACTAATGGTTTAATACGAGTACAAAGTTATGATTATCACCCATATCTGGACCGATCAAGAACATGTACTATAACTATACAGTAAATAGAATTTGGAATATTGGTTAAGTATCCATCTATCCATGCCAAATTAAACAAAGGAAAATGTTAATCAGTGCCTTAACCATTCACCAATAGTAATGAAACTGATAACTCTTGAATTGTTCGTTCCAAATGGCATACATGAGCTTAATCGAATCTTGAAACATTCTTACCCCTCCCTCTTCCCTTTAGCTTAGAAAATATACTTTTTATTTTAAATGATACTATATTGCAATATTATTTAATATTTTCACAAATTAGATGTTGATATAATTTTTAGGGTACATAATCAAAAAATTTCTTGATGTCGTGCTAATGATCGTATGCTGGAAATGTGTACACTCATAATCACTATTATAATATAAATTGCATTGATTTACATAACATTATCTCAAAGGAAGGAAATCCCAGTGCGCCTCCATGATTTCCTTTTCCTTATTTCTTGAGAGAAAGAGAGCGAGTTTTATCAGAGAACCAGTTTAGGCTAAAGATACTGCCATATTTAGCTGAGATTTACTGAAAGACTAGCAGCCAATTAGCTGATCCCTTGGCATGCTAAATATATAGCTTTAATTTCACTAGGTTCTGTCGTAACGGCTTCGCGCTCGACGATTTTCGAAAAAAGCGTTTAAAAACAAAAATGGAGTCGCCACCAACCTTTTTTAACTAGGTGTGATTGGCCACCTAAAAATGTTTATCTTTTTAACAAAATCTCAAAATTAATTAAGTTTTATTAAAAAGATAATTTTTGGTCTGCGAAAACGAAATTGGGTTCGGGGGTACGGTTACGCGTGGGGAAGGATTAGCACCCCCACGACGCCCGTTAAAAAACGGTACCATAATAATCATATGTTATCCTTTAATTTTAATGAAAACGGTCTTAATTTAATATTTAAAATTAATTCCTTTTTATTCCATTATTGAAGCATTTTATTATTTATCAAAATTATTTTTTCATTTTTAAAAAAAAAAAGATTAAATTTTATTTATCGAAAGTGAGTGTGAACCCTTTTGTATTGAATAATTAAATCGAATACTCCAATACTTTTGGCAGCATTTGAAATAATTCTCCTCACCTAGAGATTTCTAAAGAATCACTACTTGTGACTTCTATAGAATCTCATCCTCGGTAGATTCACACTTGCTTCGAAAATTATTATGAATGCACATGATGCAAACAAATAAAAGTGATGCAAATGAATTTTTGATTTTAAATTTCATTATTTATTTATATTTCCTTGTTTTTTTTTTTAAAAAAAAACTTATTCATTTTCATTTTTATTAAAAATTTAAATTATTGAAAAATCGTACTAAATATTCCAATACTTTTGGCAACAATTAGTATGACTCTTCTCACCTAGGGATCAGCTAGGAATCACTACTTGTGACTTCCGTAGCATCCCATCATCGGACTTTCATTTTAATTTAAATTTAAACTTATTTTCTTTTTCTATTTTCTTTTTAGAAAAAAAAATATTTATTTCTATGTTTATCAAAAAATTAAATTATTGAAAAATTATACTAAATATTCCAATACTTTTGGCAACATTTAGCACAACTCTTCTCACCTAGGGATCAGTCAAGAAATCACTACTTGTGAGTTTCATGACATCCCATCATTGGAAAAAATATTTAATTACATTTTCTAGAGTACACTTTATAATAATTAGTACTAATTGTTTGTTTGTTTTTTTTTTATTAAAACTAAATTCATGAAATTAAACCTAAGATTATTATTTTTTCCTAACAAACATTTCATATGTATATATTTTATATGACATAGAGATATAAAAATACATAACATAAATAATCAAATAAATATATATATATATGAATTTATGTATATAAAAAATGGAAAGATAAGAGTGTACCTAAGTGATTTAAGTGATTTGGACTTAAAGTCCAATGAAGCTTTTCAAATTCAACCCAAACAACATGGCCCCAATCCTTTGTTGTACATGAAAATGGGCCTGGAAATGAGTTTGGCCTAATGAAAAGTGATGGCAGACCAAGTGAGCTGCTAGTGGAGTGGGCCGGGTCCCTTTTGGCGAGTCGGATCGAGTGGGTTGGAGCGGGTCGCGGGTCGGGTGCGCGGTTCGGGTCGGATCTACGGGCGACGCGCGGATGTTCCTCCCGCGGACGGGTCGGGCGCGCGGATCCCGGGTCGGATCCGGGTCGCGCGCGGGTCAGACTCTTTTTTTTTTCGGTTATAAAACTCAATTCTTTTTTTTTTACTTCATTTTTTCCTTTCCTTCTTCAAAAAAAGCTAAAGCCTTCAGAGGTTCCCAGCCGGGGCGATTTCCGGCCGCCGCGGATCGCCGTGCGCCGTCGCAGTCAGCCGTCGCCGGTGGCCAAGTGCGAAAAGCTTTCAGCTTTCCGACAGCTCTTTGTCCCCTGAGCTCGGTTCCAACCTCCGATTTACCAAAAAAAAGCTCCCTAGCCCTATAGATCCAAGCTTCACCGAAACCCCCTCTCCCCTTTTTTGTGTTTTGTTTTTTTTTTTATTTTTATTATTTTTTTGTGGTTGATGGTTCGGCTGGTTCTCGAGGTTGCTGGTTCTTTTTTTTTTGTGTTTTTGCAGGTGTTAGATCTAGGGTTTTGGGGTCTCGGACTTGGGTTTTCATATGGTGGCGAGGTCGTTGGGGTAAAGGTGATGGGTTTGTGACTTATTGTAGTTTGGTTAGGTCTCGGGTTTAGGCTGTGGTGGCGGTTTGTGGATGGATACGAGGGCTGTTTTTGGATTTGGGAGTTGGGTTCTCGGGTCTTCTGGGTCGTGAGATGGTAGATGGTGATGCGATGATGTTTGGGCCGAGCATGAGTGGTGGTCGAACGGGGCTGGCTGAGGGGATGTGGCCGAGGTAGGTTAGGGGATGTCGGTTGAGTGGTGGGCAGTAGCTAGGATGGTGGTGTTGGTGATGGTGACTAGGCAGTGGGGGTTTCAGTGGTGAGGTGGGTTCATCGGCAAGGCCAAAGTGGAAGGGATTGGGGTTTTTTTCATTCACTAAGGCAAAGGGGGTTTTTGTAGAATTGAGGGTTCCGAAAAGGCTAGGCAGGGGTAGTTGGTGGAGATGGGATGGAGTAGGCAGAGTAGCTGGCTGTGGCAGACCTGCCGGTGGCAAGAGCTGGTGGTGATTGATGGACTGATAATAATAATAATAATAATAATAATAATAATAATAATAATAATAATAATAATAATAAAAGAAGAAGAAGAAGAAAAAAAAGAAAAATGCTAATAATAATAAAACAAATAATACAAATAAAAACAAATACAAATATATAAAAATATATAAAAATAATAACAAAAGTGGGACGAAATTAGGTGTCAACAGCTGCCCCTCTTTGCTCATTGCTGAGGATCAGGAATAGAGCAAAGACAATAGACACTAATTTTGTCCGACTTATGATCTGATCTCTTTTTTTCCTTTCTTTTCTTTTCTTCTTTTTTTCATTTTTCATTTTCATTCTTTTTTCTTCTTTTTTTTTTTCATTTTTCATTTTCATCATTTTTTTCATTTTTCATTTTCATTCTTTCTTTTTTTTTTTTGGAATGTGCTCCTCTTGCAACAGAGGCAATGAAACTTTAAAATTCTTCCTGAACTGCTCCTCTCACAGCAGAGGCGATGAAACTTTAAAATTCTTCCTGAAATGCTCCTCTTGCAGCAGAGGCGATGAAACTTTAATTAATTTTTTTTCAGAAAAGTGCTCTTCTTGCAGCAGAGGCGATGAAACTTTAAATTCTTTTCCTAGAAATGTGCTCCTCTTGCAGCAGAGGCAAATGAAACTTTAAAAATTTTTGCCTGAAAGACTTATGATTTGTGCCTGAAGGACTTAGAATTATGCCCGGAGGACTTAAATTCTTTTTTCTGAAAAGTGCTCCTCTTGCAGCAGAGGCAATGAAACTTTAAAATGAAAGATTTCACATTCAAAGATCTAGGAATTCACATCTTGAAATTTTGTCTCAGGAATTCACATCCGAGTGTTTGTTTCGGGAATTCACATCCGAAAATTCAGGTATTCACATCTGAAAAATTTGTTCGGGAATTCACATCCGAACATCTAGGAATTCTCATCTAGATAATTTATATCGGGAATTTCTCGTCCGAACATCCCATTTATCTCGTTCTATCATTGATGTGTTTAATCCTATCTAGAACTTTGTTTGAAGAGCTTCAATTCAAATTTAAACTTTTAGGAATTCTATTTCTTTTTTCTTCTTTTTTTCATTTTTCTTTCTTTTTTTTTTCATTTTTCTTTTTTTTTTTTCTTTTTTTTTTCCTTTTTCCCTTTTTTTTTTGAACTTAGACTTTAATCGGGAATTCACTTCCAATAATTTAAGGGTTCTCGTTTAGAAAATTTCTATTTCGGGAATTCACATCCGAAAATCTAAAATATCATTTCGGGAATTCGCATCCGAAAGTTCTAGGAATTCACTTCTAGGAAATTTTTGTTTCGGGAATTCGCATCCGAAAATTGGTCTTGGTGATTCAGACCCAAGCGTCTAGGAATTCTCATCTAGAGAATTTATATCGGGAATTTCCCGTCCGATTGTTGGTTTCGGGAATTCACATCCGAAAAATTTGACTTGGGGATTCACACCCAAAAGTCCAGGAATTCTAATCTGGATAATTTATA
Organism: Heritiera littoralis; assembly: GCA_031772115.1. Classification (NCBI taxonomy): domain Eukaryota; kingdom Viridiplantae; phylum Streptophyta; class Magnoliopsida; order Malvales; family Malvaceae; genus Heritiera; species Heritiera littoralis. Next base: position 311,156 of record JAPDPK010000039.1, on the reverse strand, counting down.
TCGGGAATTTCTCGTCCGATTGTTGGTTTCGGGAATTCACATCCGAAAATCTTGACTTAGGGATTCACATCCAAACGTCCAGGAATTCTCATCTGGATAATTTATATCGGGAATTTCTCGTCCGATTGTTGGTTTCGGGAATTCACATCCGAAAAATTTGTAAATTTCTCACATTTCAACATTTTCTCTTTTTCTAAAAAATTTTATTTTATCTTAATTTCTTATAGAATTCAAAGTTCATCATCTTAAAATCCAAATTTTTGCTTTAAAATTCTTGAAAATCATGTTTCCCAAAATTCCACTCAACTTAAAATTGAAAATTCTCTTACCCTAGGTTAAAAATTTTTCATTTCTTTCCTAGGTACACGTGATGAATGCAATGCAAAGGTTGTTAAAAAAAAAAATCATGCAAAAATGATGGTAACAAGGTTCACAAGACCATCCCTTCCATCATCTTACCTTTCCTTCTTAACACTGGTTCCACAATCTCAACTGGTTTTCCTTCATTCTTCACTACCTAATCACTCTGGTATATTCCCATTGGAGACTTCAAGCATTGATATACTTCATTATCGTCTCAATTCTCATTTGCCCCCTATCTTCCCAAAAATTTGGTAATGCATGAATTTTCATGAATAGCACTATTTATTTATTCTTCATCATTTCAGTTTCATAACAAATGCAATGTCATCACATTTTCTTGATTTTTTATTGGTATGAAATGGGATAAAAATTAAAGGAGAGGTATTTATGATAAAGGGAATAGGAATAATTTTGTCAAAGAGCAAGGCAACTTGAAGGAAAGAAAAGGCAACAATTTTCAAACAATAAATATTCAATCAATCTCGATAGAAAATTTGGGATTCTTTCTCTAATAAATCTATTTCCTTGATGTCCTTAATCTTTTTTTTAATTGTATTGAGATTAACCCTTACTTGGCAAAATGTTTCCACCATGAAAATTTAAGGCAGAGATCTCCTCTACTTGCCAACTTGATCATCCATCCTTATTTGACTCGAACCGTCCTTTTCGGGTTTTCGATTTGAGTCATTATTTTTTTTCTCTTTTTTTCTTCTTTTTTTTAATCATTTTTCCTTTTTCTTCTTTTTTCTTTTTCTTCATTTTTCACCTTTTTTATTTTTTCTCATTCATTTTTTATTCATCCCTAACATCCTCATTATGGTCCATTATCACAGAATTACAATCTTCCTGCATTTCTTGGCCCAGTGTATGGTCCTCCGACTCAAATCTTCACATTTGATCAAAATGGATTTTTAAGGTACGTAATGTAGGCTAAGGTGAGGGGTTATGAAAGAAAGGACATAACAGGCCCAAAATTTGTGTTTTAAAGGGTTATAAACCAAAGGATCATTTTTTAATACATGACTCATTTAGGCACTTTGCCCCATTCTTCATCCATTCTTTTCATTCTAATTCCATTTTTTTATTTTTCTCCCTTTTTCACAAATAACTTTACAATGTAAATGGGTTTTCTTTTATTTGCCCCTTAAATTCTTTCATAGATTTCAAGTGAACAAACTTCTTTCTTTTTCTTCCTTCTCTCTTCCCCTTTTTTTTTTTAGATTTTGCCCCCCAATGTGGAGGGTGATCCTTGGTGGGTTTCTTAAAAAATAAAACAAACATACTAGGCTCAAAGGGGTTAGCAATGGACAATTTTCTTACAGTGAAATGTAGGTGAAAGATGGCCATTCTTCCTTTCAAATGTGAAAACTTTTATCAAAGAATCATTTACTGAGCAAATACTAACTTGTGGAACCATCTGTTACAAAAGTGCCTGTCAGCTCCCACCTTCTCTATGTACAAATCATATTTTCACTGCAATATTCATGCTAAGATTTTGGACAAGATCATCAACACGAATAAAGCTTTGGTAGAGTTCTAATCCCAAATTATTATCATCATTAATATCATATTTATCGTTTAAAAATAACAAATGGAGGAAATGTGGTGAGGTATATAAAGAGGATAAAGCCAAATTTGAATCGAGGAAGAGAGAGAAATGCGACGAAAATGCATATGCTACTTCATTAAGATGATAAAAGATAAATGAAAGTCTATACATAAAAAGCCATTAAAGTTGGGCCATAACTTTAACCAAAAAACAATTTCACATCATCATGAATGACCCACCAAAAAGATCCTTTTTGTAGTTATCCCCTGGCATGGTTGGATGATAGGTTGACACTCATGCCTTTATCTCGAGATTCAATAAGCCTTTTCTGATCAAACTTTGCACCTTACGCTTAAAAGCAGGGCAATTTTCTATCGAGTGACCCAAGTTTCCATTATGATAGTCACATCGAGCATTAGGGTTGTACCACTCTGGATATGGAGGCTCCAAAGGCTTCAGTGGGATTGGGGTTACAAGTTGGTTCTCGACAAGGTATTGGAATATTTCAGTGTAGGACCAAGGGACTGGATCAATATCGGTCCTCCTTCGTTTGTTTCGAGATCCTCTTTGGTTATTTTGGGTAGGCATGGGTGTCTGGAAACCCATTTGCCAACTAGACTGCGGGATTGGCTGATGGGTATTCAAGCCTGGAGAGGTATTATTTGTGATGGGGTAATGGGTTTGGTACATGGGATAAGGATGATATGAAGCAAAGTCTCCCACATGTTGCCCATCATAATTCGTAGCATGAACATCTCCTCCATTCCCCGATGTATCACCTTTTCTTGCATTCATGGCATCATCTCCTACAAGCTTGCCACTCTTGATTGCATTCTCTATTATTTCACCAGAAATTACCATATCCGCAAAATTCTTGGTGGCATTACCGACCATCATTTCATAAAACGGGGCCGGGAGTGTGGTGACAAACAAGATGGTGGTTTCTTTCTCTGTGAGAGGCGGTTGGACCTGGGCAGCTACATCCCTCCATCTTCGAGCATATTCTTTAAAGCTCTCCTCATGTTTCTTCCTCATGCCTTGTAAGGATAGGCGGTCTGGTGCCAAATCTTCAATGTGCTTGTATTGAGCAATGAATGCCCGAGCCAATTCTTTCCATGAGCGGACATGGGCTCGATCTAGTTGGGTGTACCACCTGGCAGCTGATCCAGTAAGACTATCTTGAAAAATATGCACCAATAATTCATCATTCTGAGCATAGGCAGCCATTTTCTGACAATACATCTTGATATGAGTTATCGGGCATTTGGTCCCATCATACTTTTCAAATTCTGGAACCTTGAACTTTGGTGGGATAACTACACCCGGTACCAAACAGAGCTCACGTGCATCCAAAGAGCCATATAAATTCATCCCTTCAATAGCTCGTAACCTCTCTTCAAGGAGATCTAACTTCGTCTGAGGCTTTAAGCTCTCTTTCATTATTGGTACACCCATCTTCAATTTCTCTTGTTCTTTAGGATCCCTTGAATCATGGACAGAGATCGGGTTTGATGGGTTCCTTCTGAAGTTTGGAATGTCGTGCCCGGCAAATAGCATATGCGGTGAAGTACGGACTTGGGGTGGAAAGGGACTTTGTGGATATGAACGTTCACCGTCTTGTGCCCACCTTTCTTGAGTAGTTGCTTCCTGCACTGGCTCCTTTCCTTTACTCATCTTGGTCATCATCTCTATCATTGCAGCCAATTGCCCCTTCATCTCTTCTTGCGCCTTTTCTATCTTCTCCATTCGACTAACCTGTCCTTCTTCCATGGTCTAAGCTTGTGAGAGTCCTGAATTGCTTTGTAATCTTTGGTGGTTGAGAAGTCTTGAACCTTATTACCACAATTTTCTAGTTAGAAATTCATATTATTATCTTACCTTTGTCTAAAAAAAATATCATTTCTTTCAAAAATTTTTGGAACAAACAAATTTTTTTGCTTCTTTTCTTTTTTTTTTTTTAAAAAAATGAAGAGTATTGGCATGTTTACTAAAGTATAACAAGTATACAATGTGAATTTTATAAAAATCATGTTATTTGTATATGTATGCAAATGATATGTATGATGGAATCTATGAAATGGAACAATTTTTCTTCTTCTTTTTCTCACTTTTTTTTTTTTTTACTTTTCTCTAAGTTTCTTGATTTTACATGCTAGGTGTTTAGGTATTCACTTTAACCAAATCTTAGGGAGGAATAATTTCAATGAAAATAATCAATCAATAGCACATGTACACAAATTTGATAAAAAGAAAATTGAAAGAATAAACAAATTCAAGATTGTAAAAGACTCAGTCTAATTTCTCAAAGGCTTATCTACGAAATGTGATGCAACAATGCAAAATGCATACCAAAGTTCAAACTGAAATTTGCCCCTTACTTATCATATTCACTTATTAACTTGAGAGACCAAGTCTAACACAAGTCAAGGAAATTGAAGAATAATCTTGAACCATACCAAAATTATTTCAAAAAACTCTTTTTCTTCTTTTTGTTTTTTAATTTTTGGTGAGAAGGAACATTATTAACCATGAAATGCTATGTAAAATGTTCAAGACATGGCACAATAACAAGACATTGTTGAAAGACATGTTCAGGCAAAATGCAATTTATGCAAAATGCAATTACAATGAAGATCAAATTTTATTTTTTTTCACCTAACCTTCATGATTCTAAAATGCACATGACATAATTATCAATATATGTATACACAATGATGATGAAATGAATTAAAATGATATATGTCCCTAACATGTTTGAGAAAAACGAATATTTGTATTCACAATACCTAGACACTAATCTTATTATTCCTTAATCCAATCATGCAAGAAAGATGAAATTCCTAACTAAACCTGAGCATTCTTCTTCATTTTTCTAGAAATCATTTTTCTCTGATCACCAAAATCTTTTTTTTATTTTCTATTTTTTTCTAAAAAAAATAAAATTCACATTCCCTATTCTATTCTTTTTTTTAAAAATTGATTTTATTTCATTTTTATTCCAAATCAAATTTTTTCTTTTATCACTAAAATTTTCTTTTTATTTTTTATTTTTCCTAAAATTCACTGCCCCTATCGATTCTTTTTTCAAAAATTAACTTTATTTCATTTTTATTCCAAATCAAACTATTTTTTGTTTTTGAATTCTTTTCTATACAAATTCAAGGACAATTTTTTGTTGACATCTTTTTATTCAAGAAAAACTCAAATGTTTTTATATTTTCATTAAATTTCCTATACAACCCAAAAATAATAAATATATTTTTTTTGTCTTGTCAACTTATTCTTTAAATTATTCAGAAAAGGAAAAAGAAAAAATCAATGAAAGATTTTGTTAACTCTATTTTACCTTTATTTAGAAAAAACGTCAGCTCTCTTCGTATTTTCTCATTTATTCCCATTTTTATGTCCATATTTTGAAAGAAATCCCTCTTCTTCTTTTTTTAAAGAAAAATTATTCCCATTATTTTGAAAGAAAAGTTTGTTTTATTATTTTTCTCACACTTCCTTTTTTTTCATTAAAACTTAGGAAAGAAAAGTTTGTTTTATTATTTTTCTCACACTTCCTTTTTTTCATTAAAACTTAGATTTCTTTCTTTTTATTTTACAAAATTTCTTTCCACAATTTTATTATTTTAAAAAAAATCCTTTTTGAAAAACAAGAAAAACAATTCAAACCAAAACCCATAGTACCTTTATTATTGATGCAATAAATGGGATCAAATAATGTTCCCTCTTGTGTCCTAATTTCAAAATTCGGACATGACTCTACCTAAAACTGGCTTCTTAGGCATTTCTATATGCTAGGTTAGGATCTAAAGATCTTAAGGTTCCCAAATTATACCTCACTGACGTCCACACTGGACTAGTAAGATTTAATTTGAGTGGGAGTATTTCGATTGCCATTGCGGAGGTGATTACCTCACGAGAGCAAAGGTACTCTACTCCCTCCTAAGAAGGACGAAACCCGGGTATAGAGCTCATGTCATGCAAATGCAAGTGCAAGTGTGTGTATGAGGGAATACATCAAACATTTATCATACCATAACCCCTATCCTAGATGCCCCATAATTTGTTAGCAATAATATATACAAGATAAAAAATGCCATAAAATAAACATAATAACTTATTCACACAAATGCAACAAATTATTTAAAATTAAAGAAATTAAATTTAAATATTAATTAAGACCTTTAAATTAAAACTTAGGATAGCACATGATTAATAAATGGCTTGACCCTCAAAAAGTGTCCCCAGTGGAGTCGCCAAGCTGTCGTAACGGCTTCGCGCTCGACGATTTTCGAAAAAAGCGTTTAAAAACAAAAATGGAGTCGCCACCAATCTTTTTTAACTAGGTGTGATTGGCCACCTAAAAATGTTTATCTTTTTAACAAAATCTCAAAATTAATTAAGTTTTATTAAAAAGATAATTTTTGGTCTGCGAAAACGAAATTGGGTTCGGGGGTACGGTTACGCGTGGGGAAGGATTAGCACCCCCACGACGCCCGTTAAAAAACGGTACCATAATAATCATATGTTATCCTTTAATTTTAATGAAAACGGTCTTAATTTAATATTTAAAATTAATTCCTTTTTATTCCATTATTGAAGCATTTTATTATTTATCAAAATTATTTTTTCATTTTTTTAAAAAAAAAAGATTAAATTTTATTTATCGAAAGTGAGTGTGAACCCTTTTGTATTGAATAATTAAATCGAATACTCCAATACTTTTGGCAGCATTTGAAATAATTCTCCTCACCTAGAGATTTCTAAAGAATCACTACTTGTGACTTCTATAGAATCTCATCCTCGGTAGATTCACACTTGCTTCGAAAATTATTATGAATGCACATGATGCAAACAAATAAAAGTGATGCAAATGAATTTTTGATTTTAAATTTCATTATTTATTTATATTTCCTTGTTTTTTTTTTAAAAAAAAAACTTATTCATTTTCATTTTTATTAAAAATTTAAATTATTGAAAAATCGTACTAAATATTTCAATACTTTTGGCAACAATTAGTATGACTCTTCTCACCTAGGGATCAGCTAGGAATCACTACTTGTGACTTCCGTAGCATCCCATCATCGGACTTTCATTTTAATTTAAATTTAAACTTATTTTCTTTTTCTATTTTCTTTTTAGAAAAAAAAAATTATTTATTTCTATGTTTATCAAAAAATTAAATTATTGAAAAATTATACTAAATATTCCAATACTTTTGGCAACATTTAGCACAACTCTTCTCACCTAGGGATCAGTCAAGAAATCACTACTTGTGAGTTTCATGACATCCCATCATTGGAAAAAATATTTAATTACATTTTCTAGAATACACTTTATAATAATTAGTACTAATTGTTTGTTTGTTTTTTTTTTATTAAAACTAAATTCATGAAATTAAACCTAAGATTATTATTTTTTCCTAACAAACATTTCATATGTATATATTTTATATGACATAGAGATATAAAAATACATAACATAAATAATCAAATAAATATATATATATATGAATTTATGTATATAAAAAATGGAAAGATAAGAGTGTACCTAAGTGATTTAAGTGATTTGGACTTAAAGTCCAATGAAGCTTTTCAAATTCAACCCAAACAACATGGCCCCAATCCTTTGTTGTACATGAAAATGGGCCTGGAAATGAGTTTGGCCTAATGAAAAGTGATGGCAGACCAAGTGAGCTGCTAGTGGAGTGGGCCGGGTCCCTTTTGGCGAGTCGGATCGAGTGGGCTGGAGCGGGTCGCGGGTCGGGTGCGCGGTTCGGGTCGGATCTACGGGCGACGCGCGGATGTTCCTCCCGCGGACGGGTCGGGCGCGCGGATCCCGGGTCTGATCCGGGTCGCGCGCGGGTCAGACTCTTTTTTTTTTCGGTTATAAAACTCAATTCTTTTTTTTTTACTTCATTTTTTCCTTTCCTTCTTCAAAAAAAGCTAAAGCCTTCAGAGGTTCCCAGCCGGGGCGATTTCCGACCGCCGCGGATCGCCGTGCGCCGTCGCCGTCCGCCGTCGCCGGTGGCCAAGTGCGAAAAGCTTTCAGCTTTCCGACAGCTCTTTGTCCCCTGAGCTCGGTTCCAACCTCCGATTTACCAAAAAAAAGCTCCCTAGCCCTATAGATCCAAGCTTCACCGAAACCCCCTCTCCCCTTTTTTGTGTTTTTTTTTTTTTATTTTTATTATTTTTTTGTGGTTGATGGTTCGGCTGGTTCTCGAGGTTGCTGGTTCTTTTTTTTTGTGTTTTTGCAGGTGTTAGATCTAGGGTTTTGGGGTCTCGGACTTGGGTTTTCATATGGTGGCGAGGTCGTTGGGGTAAAGGTGATGGGTTTGTGACTTATTGTAGTTTGGTTAGGTCTCGGGTTTAGGCTGTGGTGGCGGTTTGTGGATGGATACGAGAGCTGTTTTTGGATTTGGGAGTTGGGTTCTCGGGTCTTCTGGGTCGTGAGATGGTAGATGGTGATGCGATGATGTTTGGGCCGAGCATGAGTGGTGGTCGAACGGGGCTGGCTGAGGGGATGTGGCCGAGGTAGGTTAGGGGATGTCGGTTGAGTGGTGGGCAGTAGCTAGGATGGTGGTGTTGGTGATGGTGACTAGGCAGTGGGGGTTTCAGTGGTGAGGTGGGTTCATCGGCAGGGCCAAAGTGGAAGGGATTGGGGTTTTTTTCATTCACTAAGGCAGAGGGGGTTTTTGTATAATTGAGGGTTCCGAAAAGGCTAGGCAGGGGTAGCTGGTGGAGATGGGATGGAGTAGGCAGAGTAGCTGGCTGTGGCAGACCTGCCGGTGGCAAGAGCTGGTGGTGATTGATGGACTGATAATAATAATAATAATAATAATAATAATAATAATAATAATAAAAGAAGAAGAAGAAAAAAAGAAAAATGCTAATAATAATAAAACAAATAATACAAATAAAAACAAATACAAATATATAAAAATATATAAAAATAATAACAAAAGTGGGACGAAATTAGGTGTCAACAGGTTCTACAGCCGAAAGTGCAGTGTTTACCGTAGTATAACAGCTTACCGTCTGTTCCGGTCGTAATTTAAGATTTGAAGTCGATTTAAGCATAGCTTTAATGCTTAATTACTTTGTTTACACATGACAAAAGAAAGTAAAGAAAGTAATTAATTAGCACAGGCCAAATGGTGGTTTGGTAATGTGGTTTATTAGCCGTGTTAATGAATAATAGTTCTGGCTGCATTGCATGTCTCATCAACATGGGTCTTCGTTTTTCTACTCTGCTTGAAAAGCACATGTATCAACAGAAAAGCAGAGTCTCAAAAGCCTTAAAATGCAACGAAATTATTTGGTGGGTTGAGACCTCAGAGGCTGACAGATGTGAGATGTGTGTGTTGATAATTACTCTTTTCGTTTGCATTCTGAGTTACGGTAAGGCTCGCTATTCGCTGTGCGCAGGTCTTGTTTGATGGGAGATTTCAATTTCCAATGGGAATAAAAGTCCTGATCCCAGAATAGGAAGGAAAAAATATGTTCAGAGCAGATCCATGGCATTGGTTTGTTATTCCATTTCTCGTGTGGGCTGCTTGCTATATGTTATATATGTCATGGTAGCCTTGTTAAAATCAATTTCTATGTCAATTTTTTCTTTTCTGTTCTTACCTAGATTTTGCAAGTTGAAACAACAAATTACCACTAAACAAAGACAACTTTTTGACAAATTAAGTTCTTTCCATTTTAGGTTTTATTGAGAAACAATCTGATTTGGGTCGTCTGCAGGGTGTTACCCAAAAGACTGAGGGGCTTATTAGCCCAAAAGGCTTCAGAAGCCCATAAACCAGTTTTATTGAAAATTTGCGAGACATTTCCTTCGATCTCGAGGCATTAAAAACATAGAATTGTGCGTCAAGAGTGTCAAAAAAATATATTCCCAAATCTTTCAATTTCTTCCATTAGATGCAATCGGGATTAGCCCTGTTTAGCATGTCCCTAAATCACAACTGTTTTAAAGCACAGATTTTCGTATCTGATATGTAATATACTAGCAGAATCCAAGGAACACAAAGCACAGGTTCCAACAAGTAAGAAAACAACCTAAAAAAAATGAAAAATGAAATTTCACCGCAATGTCTCAGGTAACCAACTCCCAAAAGTAACAGTTGGGTGAACTTCAATTGTTTTCAGCAGTATTGGATGCGCTAGAAATCTGAATTTTGAGGAACTCTAATTCCATCTCTAATTCAAAGTTCTTTTGCCTTTCATTCTCTAACTCCAACTTCCATCTCTCAATCAACTGCACCAATTCATCTTCTCTGCTCATCACTTCCGCTCCAAACAGTTTAATCATGTCTGCCACCTGCCTTTGATCATCCAAACTCTCTTTCAGTTTCATCAGGCCACCCACCATTATTTCTGGATTTACACTACTGCCAACTCCAGACTCATGCCCTGCAGTACCCTCAATGCCAGAGTCTTCTTCGCCACGAGAATTATTAATTCCCCCCTCCCCAACTCCCCCTGGCAAACTAAACAAACTTGACTCAGTATCCTGTGAATTCAAACTTAAACCACCAAAGTCACTTGCCCTTTCTGGAACGATCATTTTGTCATCAATTGAATCGTCTTTTGACTCACTAAGGAATACAGGGTCAAGCTCGAACCCATCTTCATTGAAGTTCCACCCAATAATCCTAAGTTGAGACTCTGATTCCCCATCAATATCTTCATCATCGACTTCAACATCAACACCCTTCCCAAGAATCTTGCTTACCCTGAACCTTTCTTCAACACTAGGCAATCCATGCAACACATGCTTAACTAGAAAATCTGAATCTTTACAACTCCTAAAAAAAGGGTGATTCAAAAGTTTCTCTGCTGTTGGTCGCTTTGCAGGATCTTGATCAAGACAAGAAGCAACCATATCTTTAAAAGCATTTGAAAACATCTTGCTCTCACCTTTCTTGCTAATATTCTCGTAATCAGAAAATCTAAACCGCTCGGTAATCTTCATGATCAAAGATTTTGAAGGAGGTAAATGAGATAAAGGAGGCCCTCCATGGGCTAATTCAAGCGCGGTTATACCAAAAGACCATATATCGGCCTTGAAACTATACCCACTATGCGAGCGTATCACCTCTGGGGCTATCCAATATGGGATTCCCTTCACATCAGTATGCATCACCGCCTAGAGACGTCGGTCAACGGTGATAGAACAATGAGCATTGAGGAAGTTGGGATGTGATAGAAGCGACATGGTCTTGATTTCACGTCGAATGCTGTCGAAATCAGCCTTGGACTGATCAAGATCAATGGCTTTGATGGCAACGACAGTTGAATTCATGGGAACACATTCGGCTTTGTAAACTACGGCATTAATGCCAACCCCAATTTCATCAATGATCTTGTAAGAGTCTGAATCTAAAGGGAATTGAAGCTTGGGATGAGCTTCTTGTTCATGAGCCATGCTTAAGTTCTTTTTTTCTTTTTCTCGAGTGGAGGGCTCTGAGAATTCGTCTTCTCGTTATTGTTTGGAATTTGGTTTCTTGGAGGATTCTTGAAGAACAAAGATGAGGGAAAAGAGAAAGAAAAGAAGGGTTTTAGGCGGTTTTCTTGTGAGGTTTGAAAAGGGAAGAGTCTGTTATATATAGGCAGCTGTGATAATCTTTGAGAAGGTGCATGTGAATTTACAACTTCTTTATCTTTATGAGAGGAAAGTGAAATTCAGTTTTAACTCTAAACCAAAAAAGAAAAGAAATTTCAGTTATAACTGTGAGCGTTCGATAAAAACAGCGCGAAGGCAAAGGCAGTAAAATTTTGTTTGCTTTAGGGTCCATTCGGTGAATTCGCATTAGTAAAATTGAAAACAACGAAAACGCCAATTACTGAATTGAGTATTCTAACCGTGAAATTAAAATCAATTAAGAAATATATGTTTAAATGTAAACGTATTTACTGGGGTATGATGAAAAATAGTGAAATTTGAAAATGATTCATAACAGATAAAAATTTTTATATAATAAAATTTATAATATATATTTGATATTTATAAATTAAGTAACTACAAAATTATTAAAATTATTTTATATTAAACAATATTTTTAATGTTAATAATTTTAATATAAAATAAATTAAAATTTGTTAAAGATTTTTGTTCGGTGAAAAAATTTGTTAAAGTTATTTTGATATCAAGAGTACTTTTATTATTAAATATTTAAAACTTATTTTTATGCATATTTTAATATTATTTAACATTTAAAATCTTTAGAGTTTTATTTAATAACTAGTATCACATTCTATTTAAGATTTTAGACAATAAAAAATTGATACTTATGTATTACATATAAATTTACATATATAAAAACATATTTATAATTTAAATAAATACATAATAATTTTTTAAAAAATAAATATATAACAAAACAAAAAATAAATATGCAAAATAAAAAGAAAAGTAAAAAATAAAAATAAACGATTTAAAAACTTTTAAACAAAAAATAGTTTAACAAAAAATAAAATTTGAGAAAAAAAGTATAAAGAGGTAAGAAAAGGATTTTTTTTATCAACAAAATTTTTTCAATAAAAATTGATTATTTATGAGATATTATATAATATTTAATTATTTATATTATATATAATATATTTAAAAAATATCAATAAATTCAATTTGTTTGATTTGTAATTTTAGACATCAACTTGATCGAATAAACCAACTTAAAAATTTGACTTGAACTCTAATTGACCTAACTAAACCCAATTAACTAAATTTTAATAAGTTAAATTAATTTGATTCAATTTTTACTCACATATAATCTTTTATTTAAAATAAAGGTTTACTTGAATACAAATAAAAGTTTGGAACTTATAATGCAATAAAAGTATAAAGGCTTATTTAAATAAAGCGATAAAGTTGAATTTTTTAAAAATATTTTAGCCAAATTTTAATTTTAAATAATTGATATGCTCAAATCTTTTCAACACCTACATGGTCCTTGTAACTTTGTCGATTACTTAAATTTCTTAAAGAAAGTATCTTAAGTAATTATCATATAATAATAATAATAATAATAATAATAATAATAATAATTTTATATATCGATAGTGAAATTTTTAAACTTAAGAAACAAAATTAAAAAATTGTCACATAATTTATTTTATTTTTTAATTTTTTTATTATTTCTAAAGAAAATGTGTCACTTTGTAAACTTTACTTAGAGAGTTAAAAAATTTTACTGATAATATATAGGATAATAATCCTTATAATGAATTTGTCATAATGTATTAAGTTTCGAAAAACTTAATAGTTAGACACAAAATTAAGGAGTCACTACCAACCATTTTAACTTAAGCTGTAATTGATCAACTATTTAAATAAGGATAAGGCTTGGTCTATATCTAAAGAAACTAAAGTTTCGGAGTACGTTTACATGTAGGAAAATATTAACACCCCCATAACGCTTATCCTAAAATGGAACCGACTAGCTTTAAGTTATCCTTTCAATTTGCCTTGTATTTATGTTAATTTCGATATACTTATATATTGAGAATAGTTCTAATATTTTTCCATCAATTTGGCTCTAACCTTAGAAATCTCCCTTACCTTAAGATGTTCAAGGAGTCACAAATTGATTTTCTTGAATTCTATCGTCAATTGAATTAAATATTTTATGAAAATCTTATTTTTTTTCTAACTTTGGTTATAATTTTGACTCCATATCAATTTCTATATTTTCTAAATCTTATTTTAAATTACTTTATTTATCTATTTAATTTATTTATCCATTTAGTTTGAAAATAAACATAAATTATGGTTTATTGAAGATTTTTTTAAAAATGTCCCATCAATTTTGAACGGCCTAAAAGAAATATTCTCACCTAGAAATTTTTAATGAGTTTCAATTGACTTTCTTGAAATTTCATTATAAGCATAATTCACATTTACTTATTATTTTATAATTTCTATTTTAAGTCTTATTTTTTCATTTATTTATCTGTTTTTTATTTATATTTATTTAATTTTAATCTTTATCTAATTTATTTTTTATTTTATTTATTTCATTGACTTATATCTATTTATTTTTACTTAATTTTAAAACAAACATGAATTATATTTTATTGAAAATTCTTTAAAAAGTATTCAACTTAAGAAGAAATTTCTTCACCTAGAAATTTCAAAGAGTCCTAATTTACTTTCTTGAAGTTTCATTATTAGTATAATTCACATTTATCTCTATATTATTTATTCTTATTAATTACTAATTATTTTCCAAGTAAACTATTTCATTCTATTTATTTAATTTTTATCTAATTTATTTTCTCACATTTATATTTATTTATCTATATTTATTCTTACTTTATTCATATTTGATTTACATAGATTATAATTTATTGAAAATTCTTTCAAAAGTATTTCATCAATTTGACTCAACTTATATAAGAAAGAATTTCCTCAGCTAGATATTTTTAAGATGTCTTATTTGACTTTCTCAAAGTGTCATCATTGGTATAATCCATATTTCTTTGTTAATAATTAAAATTAATTTCCATGTTTTTTACTATTCCTAATATTTTCCTTAATTTCTATAAAATAAAATACACATCATGCTAAAATATAAGTCATTTATTATAAATCATATATTAAATCATACAAAATAAATTACATCTCATATCATATCAATGAAATTAAATTGAATTATTCACCAAAAAAGAGAAATTAAATTAAATTTAACAAATTATATCAATTAAGCTGTATATCATATCATGCATATCACCAATTAAATTGCATATCATTAAATTATCATATCATACCAAATTAATTCATTATGTCATATTTACCACGAAAATAAATTATACAAATTAAATCAAATTATATAATCAAATCTTCTACTTCACTAATCAATTATCAATTATTATCCTAATTACTTATTAATCTAAATAAATATTATTAAAATATTAACCTAAGTAAATATTAAATATCTAATCAAATCAAAACAAAAAAAGCTAAAATGAATAAAATAAATAACTTAATAATAATAAAAAAAGAGTTTATATATGATGCAATACACTGTCAGTCAATAATAAGATGACACTTCATTATGAACAAAGTTTAAAAATGTATAAGCTCTTAAAAATAATTTTAAAGACTTTGTTAATATTTATCTTTTAGAATTTGTCCGTGTATAGAAGCTATACACTACCGGTGCATCGTATATAAATGCTAAAAAAAATACTTTCTCTCCATTTTTACCTTTGTTTTCTCTCCCTCTTTCTTTCCTTCGTTCTCCTATTTCGTTCCTTCTTTCTCAACTTCAAATTACCGGCGCTGCTCCTGTTCTGAAGCAAACCGCACGGTTTTGTTACTTCCGTTACACACGGTTCTGACTTCTTCTTCAACAGCGGCTTCTGTTCCAAGTGTTGCCCTGTTTTGCTTCAAAGATTCAACAGCTTCAACAAGCTGTACAGCTCTTCAAGTCAGCAGCAATGGCCTGAAGCTATTGTTCTTCACGTTCGGTTCCAGGTGCACCTCCACGTTCTAAGTTACAGCAACGATCAGCAAGATAAAAAGTATGCTCAGTTGCAGGAAGCGACAGCAAAGATCATGGCTACAGCAAGGAGGTGTGGGCAATGCAAACAGGGGCGATATGGTGCGAGCTTGGTGGTGTGGAGCAATGCAAGGCAGTAGGCAACAGGGAGCAAGCTTGGCGGTGGTGTGCAGCGACAGTAGCGATGCAAATGATGAACGGGCCGATGGTGCAAGATGAGAGGTGCCGGTGCAGTATCAGCAACGATGGAGGTGCGCAGCAAGTGGCAGTGAGCTCGGGATAACAGCGACGATGAGGATGCGAGAGTGGTGAGGCCGTAAGCAAGGCACGATAGTTCAGTAAGGTAGAAAAACAGCAAGATTATGTGAAGGCGGCAGGGCTTGGAGCTGTGTCTTGGCGTAGGACAGTGTAAGACAGATGCTTGGCTCGGTGGTGCTGCAGCAACTCAAGGGTAGGGCTGAATGCGCAATCGTTTTTCTTTTTCCCTGTTGTGGCCTCTTTTTTCTTCTTCTTTTTATTGGTTACAAAGGAATATAAATGCAGTAAATTGAAAATTAAAGCATTCTAAAGGCACGGGGATATGCAACTCCCCAGTCCCCATGCATCTGCTAACAGTAAACTCTGTAAAGGCTCAGGAGGACTTGTCAAAAATTTCCCTCGCAAAGGACATGCTGTAATTTCACTTGCCAAGACCTTTGGAGAAGCTCTCTAATATCACTAAGAAGGCTACCCAACGGGTGAGTACTGGTATCAGCTTTTTGGAGAAGTTCTATAACCACCAAGGCATCTAGTTCACATATGATATTTTTAAACCCCTGTTGCCATGCAAGCATAAGACCAAACCTCAGAGCTTGAAGTTCTGCTGCCATGTTCGAGCACAAGCCAAGACGCAGTTTAAAACCCATAATCCAGTCTCCAAGATTAGAATGAAATAAGCCACCAGCACCAGATCTTCCTGGATTTCCTCTAGAGGCTCCATCAGTGTTAAGCTTTACAAAACCTACTGGCAGGGGATTCCAAGTAATTGCTACATCTTCTTTTTCTTTGCAGTGTTTAAGGGGTAAATTTTTTGAAGTTCATTTGCACCTGTTTTTATAAATTCAGCCAAACGGCTAGCGTTGAAATCATCATGACTTTCCTCTTCAAATACCGTTTGACATCTAACGTTCCAGATCCGCCAAATAGCAGTTAAGAATATACTCCTCCAACCTCTAACAACACTTTTTATATTAACCAGGCTTTTAAGATTACTCTCCAACCAATCCACCAGAGCCATGTTAACAAAGGAATTCCAAAATGTTAAGTGTTTCCATACCTCCCTAGCTCTATTGCAGTCTCGCAACACATACAAGGTTGTTTTCTCCACATCAGGACAGAATATACAAGAGGCTGAAGACGACATACCTCTTTGAAACCGAAACTGATTAGTTAAAATATGATTTTCGCACACAAGCCAGATAAAAAACAGCCATCTTTGTGGACCTGGCAACCTCTAAATCCAGCTGGGATCCTCTGTAACACCAGTAGAATATTGTTTACACAAAGCTAAGTAAGCAGACTTGGTAGAGAAAACACCATCAGCAGTATAACTCCACGTCCATTTATCCGCCATCGGGCAAATTTTAGGTAATGGATAGCCCAACACCTTCAACGTAGTCTCATTAGGTAAATGAGAAGAAAGCGTATCTAATTTCCACTCCCCACTACTATCCATATAATCATTAACTTTACCATAAAGATTAACATTCACGGGTAGAGAAGTGACTTGCTCAACAAGGGGTTTATCAAGCCAATAGTCAAGCCAAAAATATCTATTGTTGCCATTACCTACCCGCTTTCGTAGACCTCCTGAGAGTAAGTTTAAAGCAGTCAGCATCCCCTTCAAAGAGTGAGACCACCCCTGCTTTGGCCTCTTGTGCAATATAGCAAACTAAATCGCATCACCCTATTCTCTGTACTTATGTCTAAGTACTCTAACCCATAGACTATTAGACTCGGTTATAAATCTCCAAGCCATCTTCTGGATTAATGCGATATTGTGATTAAACATGCTACGTAATCCCAAACCGCTTGATTTCAGAGGAGTACACACCTCTTTCCAACTAACAAGTGGTGTACCTTTCTTCTCACTATTCCCTCCCCATAAAAATTTTCTGTTTAATCTGTCCAACGTGTCCTTCATCTTTTCCGGTAATAAGGTGGTCATCATACTATAAGTAGGAATTGAAGCTGTTACCGAGCGAATCAATGTAGCCCTTCCTGCAGAACTCAAGATCTTTGATTTCCACCCTGGTAATCGCCCTTTAACTTTCTCAATACTGTCACGATAAGTCTCCTTAGTCACTCTACCATAAACCAAGGGAACACCCAAATATTTCCCCATATCACTAGTAAGAGGAATTTCTATGATGGAGCTAACCTCTCTCGTTCTCCCAGAATTTGCCTTAGGAGAAATATAAAGTTTTGACTTCAAAAGACTTATTTTTGCGCCTGAGGAATCACATAAAGTATCTAATACTTCTCTAATAATGGTTGCTTGGGAAACTAATGCTCTCCCAAATAAGAAAATATCATCCGCAAAAAACAAGTGAGAAATACCCGATCCATCTTTCCCCATTTTTAAAGGCTTCCAAGCTTCCCTACTAATTGCCTCCTTAATGAGATGACCAAGCCTTTCCATGAAGGAAACCGAAACAAACATGCAGCGGAATTTAAATCATTCGGCCTCCACCAGGATCGATTCGGAGGGTTGCCTGATTAGGGTTTCGAGATTTTACCTAACGTTTTCTCTGTTTTTTCTGTCTTTGGTCGAATCACAAGCAGCAACTTTTCGTTCTTGCCTCTATGGTATCCACATGAACGGATCTCACAACTCTTGAACGTCTCACGATTGGATGCCTTAAGGAGCGTTTTTGATTCTTTTAACCGAACTGCTAGCTTCGATTAAAAGAATACTTTTTCTGTTTTCTAATTGTTGTACGGCTATGTTTCAGAAAACATCCTTTTATAGGCAGTAAATTTTACCCTAAAATTTACTGCCAAACAGAACTCTAATCCTACTTAGAATAGGATTAGTTATATCCCTAATCCAATTCAGAATAGGATTAGTTATATCCTTAATCCAATTTAGAATAGGATTAATTAAGCTCCTCATTGATCCGTTCTAAGTGTGCGACCCAATAGGTTCTCAAAACAATGGCAATGACAAAATTGTCACAGGCAATGAGCGGTATCTAGCAACACATCATTGCTACCCATGTAACGAGAATGTCAATGACTCGACATAACCTTACTCGTGATAGATGTTACTGTGTAGTCTATCCCTTTATCCTTTGATGTCTTGATTAGACACAAGTCATGGAATGTGTCACACTTGTATAGTCTAATCAGCGTTTCTTGATTCCTGAGTAGACTAATTAAACAAATAAAATCAATATCTCATATTGACTTATTTGAGCACGGCAATGCATTTTAGTCTCACTCTATCAAAGGGCCCAAGACATCACTCTTGTTATATAAGAGGGATAAATCCTATCTTGATCACTCAACATCCCTCTACATAGATCGAGGCATACCCAATTACTACCTTTATAGTCCATCCTGTTACGAATGACATCTAGCAGCATTAAAGTATGCAATTCTCTATGTTGGGATCTCTGATGATCTCAAGTCAAAGGATCACATACACCATCATCACTATGAGAATCGCTTATGACACTCATATAACAATCCATGTAGCGTTCTCATGGAGGGTCGATCCAGTACATAGTTCTCTAACATGTACCTATGTGATGACTTGATATCCTATATCCATGACAATGGTCATCAGTCAACCACATACTAGTCTTATCGTATCATTGTTATCCTTGTTCACAATAATACTTGACTAGGGATATTTTAAGAATAGTGTGTTATTACTATTCTAAGGACATTATCATATAAGATTATATTACGCAGTTATAAAACAAATATAATAATGAACTATAAATAAAAATGTCATGATACATAAAAAAGCCAAAGTCAATCATCTAATGAATGGTTCTAAGGGCATAATCCAACATTCCATGCATAGAACAAGAAGGTAAGGAGATAAAGGATCCCTTTGTCTCAATCCACACTGAGGATAGAAGGAATTTGTCTGTTCCCCATTCCATAGAATGGACATGCTAGTAATCCTGACACAGTACATTATCAAATCTACCCATTTTTGTGAAAATCCAAAGGCCATCAGTGTTTCCTCCAAAAAAGTCCAACGAGTTCGGTCATAAGTTTTTTCTAGATCAATTTTGATAGCCATCAACCCATTTTTTGCTTTTTGACTTTCTAATTGAATGGATAATCTCTTGGGCAATGAGAATATTATCCACTGCCTGCCTTCTTGGAATGAAGCTTGTTTGAGTGGGAGTTATAAGATCGTTCAGATATGGGCGTAGCCTATTTACTAACACTTTTGTAATTAGTTTATAGACAACACAGCAGAGACTGATAGGTTTGAAATGCCGCCCTGATTTAAGATTCTCAACCTGAGGAATAAGAGATACCAAAGTAGTATTAAGATCTCTTGGGAACGAACCTATTTCCAAAGCATTGTTCACTAGCTCAAATAAAGAGTCTTGCACGGTCCTCCAAAAATGCTGAAAGAATCCAGCTTGAAGTCCATCTATTTCTGGTGTAGCCAAAGCCTTCATCTGAAACAGTGCAGAGAATACTTCTGTACTTGATAAAGAAGCATTTACATATTGGACTTGATTTTGATTCAAACAAGGACTAGGGCAAGAGATAGAATTCCTCGTAAAATCAACAGGAATACTAAACAAATCTTTATAAAATTTAATCACCATACCTTTCAGAGCTTCATTATTAGAAACCCAGACTCCATCTTCATCTTTTAGCATGGCAATCTTATTTCTCCTTCTTTGAGAAATAGTCAATATATGGAAAAAGCGTTTGTTCTTTTTACCATCTCCAATCCAGTTTGCTCTTGACTTTTGAAACAAAAAAAAGCTCCTCTTGAAATAAGATCAAGTTGTATTCACGAACTAACTGCTTCTCTAAAATTTAAAATTGATGTGAACATTGGGATGCTAGTGCACGTTGAACTCCGTTAATTCTAGCTAGTAACCTTCTCTTATTTCCAAAAAGATGCCCAAATGAGTTCCTATTCCACCTACTGAGGTCCTCTGCTAACTTCTTTACTTTATCAGAATAAGAGTCAACATTTCTCTTCCAACTGCTGTCTACAACTGGTGCTAATTCTGTAAAATCCGAATTTTATTATACTGTATGCCATATGTGTACATTATTGATAGTGGAAATAAAAATTTTGTGAAATTAAATCGAATGTGAATTCCACTTTTCAATCTAAGAGATGATTTATAGTGTAGTGTATAAAGAAAGAGAAACAAATATTAAAGTGTAATAAGATATTGTGGGGATTTAATTATTATGGTATGAAAGCATTAAATGAGGTAAGACAAAGTTAATAATTGTGTGTTGATATTGGCGTGGGAAAGAAGAATGAAAGGAGAAATTGTAGTCAAAAATTCAACATTTAATGGGCTGTCAGACGAATGGAGAAAATAGAGAAAGGATAGCCAATCAACGTGGCTGGAAGAGAGGTTGGCGTGGAGAAGGGAAGAAAAGAAAAGAGAAAAGTCAAGGAAAGGGGCGGTGAAGACTTCTCGCCAATTGCCTCTCCTGACAAGGGGATTAAGCAATAAATGGCAAGTGAAAATTGTCAAAAAGCAAGGAAGATACAGACTACTACGGGAAGCTTACTGCCGTTCCTTTTGTCACCAAATTCTCTGGGTTTAATTGCATGAAAGACGTGCAATGATAACAGATAACAGGTGGTTGCTTCTAACAAGTTATATTGGGCTATATAAAGAGAGTTCATGAGGGAAGATCGATGGAAGAAAACTTCATTTTTCCTCAGAATCATTCTCGCCCAATCTATTCCTCTGTGAATTCATCTTTCATTCCTCCGTTCTTTCATAAATGAGCCATACAATTTCATCTTTTAGTTAGCCAAACCCTTCTAAGGTGTTGAAGAGCTAAGGAACAAGAGAAGAAAAGCTAAGAAAGGCAAGAAAGCATTCTGTTGTTGGAAGAGCAGTGCAGTAAAGGTGAGTTTCATAGCTTTTATAGTGTTCTTGATATTTAATCATAGATATAGCCTGGTTGTAGTTGAACAATATAAGAAAATAGATGGAAAAATAACCAAGAATGAGTAAGGAAACACGACGGGCGAGTAGAAAATTGCTAGTCGAAATGGGTTAGTACTCGCCCAAAGGATGGGACGAGGTTAGGAAAATGTTTATATGAGTCCGCCAGTATGTGGTCCGGCGGGCGAAAACAATTGATCGCCAATAGGCGAGAATGGCGATAAGAAGTCGCCCATGTAAAGTTGATGATCGCCAGTAGGGCGAGTTGGAGAAAAAGAAGTCGCCAACGTATTCCATTACAAGGGCGAACTCGCACGAATAAGCCGCTAATGGACAGCGAGCTATGATGGGCGAATGGCGAACTGAGTTCGCCAAAAGTGCCATATTTTTAGGATAAATATAAATCCTTGTTGGAAAATATTAATAATGTGAATAAATGCTTTGCAGACGGGAATTGAGCAAGGCGTGCGAGAAGCTAAGCCGTGTCAGACGAGGTAAGGAAGTTGTATGTGATGCAAATGCATGTCCTGTGGAGTAAAAACGTTAAGAAAATATCGGAATTTGTTTTATTTTCTGACATGCATGTTTGATAAATTGTTTTGGTTTCGGGCGAGCTACAAGCCGCCATAAGTTCTTTGGTTGGTCGAATTGACTAAGGCGGGCGAGTAGTTTTGTATTAGACAGAAACTCGGGCGAGCCAATGGCGAACTCTTTGTTTGAGATCTGGGCGAGTGCCTTTGTTTTTAAGAGAAATCCGGTAAGCCTTGATCGGGCGAACCTTTTTAAAGTGTTAGGGCGGGCGATCTTTGTTTTAAGTAAAAGGCGGGCGAACTGTTATCAAAACAGCCGTACTGTGTTTTGAAAACCATGAGGCGGGCGACTATTATTCGCCGTCTTGTCGAGTAGTCAGGGCGAGCTGATAAGGGCGAGTAGGCTCTGGCGAACGGTTTTTAAAATGTAATTTCGTAAACGAAAAATAAGTATTTTAATTATTTTTGAAAATAGAAAATATCAAATTTTCGGGCGAGTAGTCCCTCGGGCGAATCGACTCTCGGGCAAGTAGTCCCTTGGGCGAATTGGCTAATGGGCGAGCTGACCACGGGCGAACTAGCCGTGGGCGAACCGGCTCCCAACCTGCCTTTCTTTCATAGAAAATGTTGAAAAAGGAGGGTTGTTTTACTTGTTATAAACCCTTTTGGAAACTAAATCATTTTATGGAAATGATAACTTGATTTTGAGACATTAGGCCATGAGTTCATGCATTATCACTTATGTACTTTGCGTGACCTAACTAGGGCGATGGCTCGGGTCAAATAGACCAGCGAGTGCACCCTGGGGCGTCACAGGGCTGATGGACCTGCCAAGTCTTCAGCGGTCTCGAGGTCACTTGGCAAGTAGACCCGAGGACCACCTACAGATTATGGCCATACATCTAGATGAGATAGCCGTGAGGGGCGATGGCCTACGGGTGCACCCCAAAAGCGGATGACTTGTGTTCTTTGCATGATTTGAATTACTGCCTAGTCTCAATTAAAAGATTTATGAAAGGATTTGGTGAATCCTGTTTTTATGTTAACTGTGTTTATTATTTCCTAATGAGTGTGATCGTTAGGATGATTAAATGGTTTTGAGATTTTAGCTTTTATTTTTTTTTTAAAGCAGCATACACCTTCTTTACTGAGCACATTGTCGCTCACTCCTTATTTTCCACTCCACAGATAACTGATTTGAACTAAGAGACTTACCTTCCAGAGATTTGAGATCGAAGGTATGTTATATTCTTTTATATATTCAGCAAAGTTGTACAGTACTACTTTAACTACGAAGGGAATGTATATACATCTTAAGGAACATACTTTATTAATTCATAATGTAGTAAAAGTTGTTAAGCACCACAGACAGCCCAACCGATAAATAAGTGTAGTTTACAAGTGAATATTCTGTTGTATAGTGGTTTTGGGATGTTACAAATTCCGACCTTGTTAGCCACATGGCTTGGAATCTAAAAGGTTTGCGTCTTCTTTCCACATCAGTTAGACCTTTTTCCTGAAGCAGTAATGGGTAGTGATTAAAGTATGTACAAGGCAGATGTTTCACAATTGCTTCAGTGAATAAAAGACACCAACTAGGAGTTGCAAGCGCTTCATCCAATCTTTCTTGTATATGAGCCAACCTGTGTCACTTGTTAGTCCAAGTATGAGTCATCCCCTAGTAACCAAGATCCAAAAGATTGCATGTATCCATTATCTCATTGAATCTAGAGGCTCGTTTAAAAGAAAATCTGCTTCCTCCAGACTTTTCCATGCTATTTGAGACTTCATTAAAATCTCCCATTAAAAGATAAGGCATATGCACAGACGGTGCAAATTCTTCTAAATGATTCCATAGTAGTCTCCTTACTTCCAAAGTTGGGCCTGCATAAATAGCAGAGAAAAGCCATAACGGTGAATTACGCCTATTAACTACAGCATGTATAAATTGGGAAGATGAAGTTAACACTTCCAACTGAACAATATTAGTGTCCCAACATAACCACAGTCCTCCAACAAAACCCACTAAGTCAACAATGCGGTGAGCTCCAAAGCCAAGCTTTTGTACAACTTTCCTTGCCCGAACTTCTGATATTCTAGATTCCACAATCACAAGAATGCTAGGCTTATGCATTCTTATTAACTCTCTGATATTGCGCAGGAATGTTTTGTTGCCTGCTCCATTACTTATCCATGACAGTATATTCATCAAAATAAATATCATTTTGGCTTAGTTTGGAAGCCACCGGACCCCTGGTGACTTCCAACAAATAAAACAAAAAAAAGACAAAACAAAAAATGAATGAAATTAATTATATACCTTTGACTTTAATTTTTTTATTATTTTATTAAAAAATTTATACCCACGGTAGTCATTTCACTTTTTTAAACTCACAAGAGCCAATTTCACCGTCCATCCAGACTAACCTTTTGTCCCGGATTTAACTTCTCCCCAAGAAGAGAAACCATGGAACAATCCATTAGAGCATTTTCCTGGTAGATATGGTTGTCATGCACAGTCCGGTACCACAGAATCCTAGGAACCAATGTCAGGAGGCTTACGAGATTAATAATCTATCACCATAACCTCACTCAATATGGTAGCATTTTGAATATCTGTTATTTGCCTAGACGGAGGCATGTTTTTATCCTCTGCAATTTTTTGATGTGGGCTGTCCAGTAAAAATCGCTTGTTGTCTGGTGGTTGCTGGGTCGACATGCCTTCCCCTATCTCGTTGTTATGGCCCAGAGAAAAATCAGTAGCCTGATCACCCATAAGATGATCACTAAATGACCCACCCAAATTACTTTGGCCCACATTGTTGATCTCCACGCAACCATATTGCATGTTACCTCCTTTCACAACTTTATTTCCTGCCTTTGGGGCATTAATTAAACTACCCGAACTATGTTGGCCCACCTTATTTATTTTCAAATTCCTATCTTGCATGGCAGCTTCTACAATCTCAACTTGCCCATGATTTCCATAGTCCTCCTGCAACTTAATCCCCGAAAGAATCGCGAAATGTGATCCCAAATTTGACTTTTTGCCATGATTCTCGGCATTATCTTTAGATACTTCCTTCTTCGTTTGGTTTGGGCAATCATCCAGGGACCATAATTCTCTACGGGCAGCTCCACATTATTTTCCTACACCCCTTTTCCTCCATTGTCTTCTTCAACCTCACCTATTTCCCTTGTCACCTTTGTGTTAACGTGCTTTTCCTCCACATAGGGACAGATTCCATTATGGCCGATGCGACCACAAGAAAAACAAAATAAATTAAGACCTTCATACTCAACTGACTGGCAGTGACCATCAATGAAGATTTTTGGGACTAATGGCTTGTTTAAATCAACCTCTACGCAGACCCTTGCAAACTTGCCCCTAGCTACAAATCTCGTGTTATAATCTACCTTCACTGCCGATCCAATCGTGTTTCCCATTTCTAGTACTAGTCGTTCATCATAGTATTCAATGGGAAGTCCAGGAAACTGGATCCAAACTGCTGTGGAATCAATGATTGTAGAGCAAGGATGGAAATTAGGTTGCCATCTACTCATGGTTAAATAATGACTGAAAATTATCCAAGGTCCTTCCTCCAAGGCAAATTTCAAATCATCCGCATTAGAAAACTTGACAAGACAGAGGCCTTCCCCTAAATCAATGAGATCGTATTCACCTTTTGGATTCCACAGTTTCCTGAGTTTTTCATCCAAGATCTTGAATCCCAAAGAACAACCTAAAAGCTTCACAATCAAACAGTCTCTCCAAGGCTGCTGAATATATTGACGATACCGATCAGATAAAGAAATACTAGGCCAATCACCTATTTTCGAAACCAAAAATAGATTATCAGTGGCTATAGATTGACAAAAGCCATCCTCAGTGACACTCTGTAAATGTCCATGTCCATTGACTACCAACACCATATCTTTAAACGAGGGTGGGATATTCATATCATGCATATCCGCACCCTTTTGCTACATTTTTGCAACATTTGCTTTGACTCTTTTCGTATATCTAGACAGAAAATCATCTTCCTTATTCGATTGTATAGAAAGAGAATTTTCAGAGAGCATTTTCCCCTAAACAGTGACCACTAATTATAAGTCAATGGCTTCTTCTTTCTTCTTTTAATGAATTTCGCTTCCCTCTTTACTTCAATTTTCTTTTAATTCTCTTTAATTATTTGATTTTCTTTGCTTTTCATTATCATTTCTTGATTTTCTTAATTTCCATTCCTAGAATTTTTGTGATATTTATTTGGATTTATATACTATGCACTGATAGTGTATAGTTTTTATACACTGTCAATGCATTAGAGGTTGATACCTCAATTAAGTCTTTATGAGCAAATTAAAAAAAATTTGTTTATATTTGCTTTTAAGGGCTTGTCATATTTTCTATTTTGACAATTGATGAGGTGTCAATCTTTGTTGCATTGACAATGTATAAAAACTATATACTGTCAGTGCATCATATACAAACCCTATTTATTTCCCATCCTTCTTTATTCTTTTAACTTTCCAATTTTTATGAGCTCATTTATTTATTTATTTTCTTTTTTTAATTCAAGAACAAAATAAAATTGAATTAGTCTCTTTGTTACTGGATCAAGGTCCAAAATTAATTTCTATGTCAATTTATCCATGCAAGCCCTCCAAAAGTATCCAAAAGCCAAATTAGCTTCTTGTGGCCCAAACCCATCAATTGATCCGAAGCTCAATTAAGAGTATTATAAAAGCTCAAACAATCCTCACACTTAAGCATAAAAAATATCTGACCTTCAAATTCAATTAATCAAGATCGTATTTAATTTTGGATGTGAAATGTTATAGGTTCAATGACACTAAAAAAAAAACCTTCGGACAAAATCTAGTGTTTACAAAATTAATTATAATTCAAAATTACATAAAATAATTCAAAATATTATGTGAAATTAACACTTATAGATGATAATTTATATAAAATTTTTTGTTACAGGAAAATTGCACGTTGTCTCTTCTTGATTTATTATTACTCCTTGAGATTAAACATTTTCGAATCTAATAAAATATTTTTGATGAAAATAAATAAATGTACCACATGCATTGTTAAAATAATTAACACCAGCCTACATTTTCTTGGTCAAATGACTAAAGAGTTGTGGTATGCTTTGACACTTTGATTTGGATTTAAATAATCTCAAATTTACTCCTTGTTATCAAAAAAAAAAATTACATCATGACACGTTACACTTATGAACTAGGACAAGTGTCATTTGAAATAGTTCATATATATTTTGTAAAAAAATTTCAGTCTTCTTCCTTTGCCCTATCTCTTTCAAGTTTTTCCTTGTGTTTAGGAAAAACATGTAAATCCACATCAATACTCAGTCATAATTCTGCTTCCATGCTAATAGAATCGGTTTGAGTTGAAAAAAATATTAAATTTCGACCTCCAGACTAATCCTAAACCCCAAAAATTCTACCCTATAGTTGTTAAAAAGAAAGAGCTGAGATAGTCACATTTGGACCGTTAACTAAAACTACTAAGCCCAATACATACATTGACATGTCAAAAGCAAAGCGTACTCAGTTACAACGCCGATTGGTAACTTTACTATTTCTTTTGCCGAATAGTTCATAAATTTTCTACTTAAATTCACTTATTGGATTAGAGTTTCTCCCAATGGATCAGTTTGGTAAAGAGAAAGAACAACGCTACGGGGATCAAAGGCCCAACTTAAGGTCGAAAGATCAAATCAAAAGGCACAAAGGGGAATCTCATCAATAAGTGAAAAACATAAATTAAAATGAAAAATATAGGGAAAAGGCAAATAGGGAGAGTTATTACGAGTTGAAATTCTTTTCTCCAATTTCCAAAGCTCGAAACACTTAAAAAACCATATTGGGGTTCAATTCCCATAATCTCCTTTCATTTACCTTATTCGCTTCGATTTGTTGCTGATAGATTTGATCACTAGATTTTGAATATGCTTTGCACAAAAGCAGCAACAGAAGATTTATCCCTGGCAACCTTTTATTTAAAAAATTTCACAAAGGTATAGGGTTTGGTACTAAAGCCAATAGTAGCAGTCAATAGATGAACTTGAGAATTCAAGACATGAGAATTAAGGATCCAAGCCACAGGAATGAAATGGAAATGAGAAGAGATAATAGGGTCACTGAAGGTGGAATCCGTCCTTTGTCCTTCCTGAACATCATCCCTTCAATTATAGGGTATTGTACCATTAGGATGTACAATGAGAGGATAATTTGTCCAAACATCTCATTCCAACTTCCCTTGATAATTGTTATGGCAACCCCTCCCGCGAAAGAAATCATGTTTAAGGTGACTAATGTAACCAGTGGAGCAAGAAGGGTGGTTGATGCTTGGAAATTGAATATCCCCCCCTGGTAGAAAATGACTTGCTCATCATCTGCAACTTTATTTGTGGGCACGAAGTTAACTTCTCTCAAACCAAAACAATTCAATACAGCGTTCAAACTTCCTATGGTAAAAGATGTAACTGACTTCATCATCCAAATCCTCTGTTCATTCAACCATGTCCGGATTGGATTACCCGTTGACACAACTTCCTCCAAATGTTTCAATTGTGACATGATAAAAATGTATGAAAAGATCATAAACCAAAAATTTGAAACCTGTGCAATTAAGAAAGAAAATTCAGATCCTTAAAATCCATTTGCCAAAATGAAAGGATTTCTTTCAATGAACTTACCTTGGGGTACAGTGGAATGGCATTTAAGAGGCAAAGTTGAGGAATAGTGGCTAAACACCACATAGGCAAGGAATAGAGGGGTTGAAGTGAAAAGTAAGCATAACACATTGCTTGAAGTAGAGATATTCTTGGTGTTGACCCATAAATTAGAGGAGAAAGCCTTGAAAGGGTAACTTGAAGCACCCCACAGCTCCACCTTGCAGTTTGTAATAATTTGTCATTCAACTTAGTCGTTGCTGTGCCCAAGAATGCTGGCCTTGGTGGATTATAAAAGAGAGATTTCCACCCTTTGCAATGCAAATTAAACCCAGTAAAATAATCTTCTACCACAGAATTATACAAAAATCCAACCTGTTTTTCAAGGAAAGAAGAGATGGGAATTTATGTCACATCAAAATGTTATATGGTAATAATTATATTCATGCATGTCAATGCTTGCCTGCTTTCCCCACTGAGTTTCTTTCTCGTACGAGCAGGAGGCCAAAAATCTTGTTTCTTCTAGCAATCTGCTGATTAGCAAATCCTTGTTGTTGATAGAGCACTGAAGGTTGTCTTGGCGAACTGATTTGACTAATTCATTTGATGGACCAAGATACTGTTTTAATTGAATGGTGTCCATATCTAGATACGAAATGAAAATTAATTTCTGTGTCAACAAATGATTAACTTCATGAAGAAGGCTACATTAGTTGATGACTCCTTAATCTGGAATTTTTTTCATATTAAATTTATATAACCATTGGTTACAAAATCCAAGTAGAACTATTGCAAAGTTTTTAGTCCAAAATGATGAGACTGAGATCCCTCATTACTTTTCCTTAACAAGATGCTTTTCACATACCTTCTTGTACAATATCTCCATATAATGCCTTTCGTTTCATGTAAAAGCCAGTTCCAGATAACATCGGTCCCTGCAATCCATCCATACCGGGCCAATTTACCTAAGATTGAGATTCAAGAGTTGTCATTAAAACCGTATCCGACATTAGTTATGACATAATTTTGAAAAAAGGTTCGTGCCCAGTAGAGGCCAAGGGATCATTCATCCTTTACGTACCAAGAATATTGATCTTGCTTGGCCATCGTATATATCCATCATACTGAGATTGTGGAACATTTGAGGGAATTGAACAAAAGCTAGGTTGGAAGAGATTTTTGGATCCATGTGGAAACACATTGCTTGTAGTGCGGATGTGGGGTCATTGCAGCGCATGTCACAGTCTAATACCAATATATAAGGAGAGTTGCTTATCACGCTGGAGACCCTAAGCTGCAATAAAAGTAAAAACAAAAATCAACTTTGAACCTAACAATCAGTTGCCTTTTGCTTGACAGATATGTTAGGAAAAAAACATTAAGGAATTACAAGAACATTGAGTGCTCCAGCTTTGAAATGGTGAGGAGAAGAAGTGCTTTTCTCACGAGAAATGTAGACAAGAAGGGGCATCTTGGCTTGATTATTGTTGGTTCCATTTTGGGATTCATCTTGTATTACCTGCAAAAGAATTTGTAATGCACGGCATGCCATATGTTACAAAGCTTAACGAAGACAGCAGGCTCACACATTGTGGATTTAAATCTCCAGAATTAAAGTTCAATCAACAGTTCTATCTCCATTTATGATGCCAAAAAACACACAAAAAAAATCCATAAAAGAGTTAAGAGTTGAAGAGTTCCTGTTTAATCAGAAGCAGAAATGCATAATATATCTATTCAATAATGGCACCAAGAGACAAATAAGAATTTTATAGGTCTTCCTCTTTTGTTTTGAATAAT
This sequence comes from Heritiera littoralis, assembly GCA_031772115.1. Lineage (NCBI taxonomy): Eukaryota > Viridiplantae > Streptophyta > Magnoliopsida > Malvales > Malvaceae > Heritiera > Heritiera littoralis. The sequence goes on along the minus strand of JAPDPK010000039.1, from coordinate 280,533 downwards.
ATTTTGAATTAACTCTTTGAAGTCATAAAGAAAAATATTTTAAAGGTTTTGAATTTTTTGTATTTCATTGAGTCAAAACTATTCTTTCTAAAATAAATAAAAATAATTGGGAGTTCTCTTACACATGTTTTTGAATGTAGGGAGAATCATAAATGCTTTAAACTTACTGTTTTGAAGAAATCGTATGAGTTAAAGTTAGCGACAGTACTTAGTTTATGGTTCAACCCTAGTTTATGGTTCAACCCAAGCTCCATAGAAATGTTGTTTTAAAACTTGTAATAGATACATATATCATTTGAGAAATCCTATATTGTACTAACATCATGGATATGAAAATTTTGTTTATAATATGTTAGTAATTTGTTTTTTATGGCTTCACTGCCCGCACTAGAGCTCACTGGCCTCCCAAACTCACCGTTAGTGGGAGTTACTGTGATTTGATTAATGATGATGAGTTTTGTTTGTGCGAGAATGATGATATTATTCAGTTGATGATATGAATTTTCTTAATTATGAATAAAAAAATCTTTAAATTATTTAGGTTCATTATGATGAAAGATGCATGCAATTTGAAATCATTATTGTTTTGGGTTTTTTGATTGATCAAATGTGTCATTAGTCATTTTCGAATTACTTATGAGGTATTACTTAACTTGGATAAATCAATAAGGTATCACAAGTTAAAAAAACATATCTTATTGCTTGTGTGTAGACATCTAATTTTATTTGCCCGAACTCAAAAATTTGATAACAAATCCCAGTTTCATTGTTTAAAAAATTGCCTTGTTGGATCAAAATAAGTCCATTTCTTTATTTGGATCACCTCAGTGCTATTAATTATGAAACTTGTCATCAAATCTAAAGTTTATTGGGCTTTGGGTTATGGACATTATTGAAGTTATGGGCTTGAAATCTCAAAGTTGTTGACCCATCATTATTTATTATTATTATTATTATTATTATTATTATTATTGATCTAGGTTTGAGTAATTTTGTAAGTTAATTAATGTAAAAATATAATAACTGAAAAAAATAAAAAATGAACTTGCTGCCGTGCAAGGAACAAATTCTTGTCCATCAGTCGCCTACTAATTTTGAAATTCCCTCATCTCATGAAAGCTAGTCACTCAAACTCCACTCCCATAACAACCAACTTGATGGTCAAATCTGACTATAAAATGCCTAAAGACAAAAACCAAGAACCGTACAATAAGAGGTGTCTTAATTTGATGAAAATGAACATCGACTCTACAGGAAAGGGAGACTTTTCGCAGGCAAAAAAGCAAAGTAGAAACGGCCCACTGAATATACGAAAAACCACCACAGCTACAAAACTACCCAACACCACAGCTACAAAACTACCCACACAGCCAAATAACACCCCCAACCCTACGTCACTAGCATCACCAATAGACTTCATTTTGCCCAACAGCCCCATAGCCGCCTAGAACCCTTGACTGACGCACAAAGCCTCCACACACCGCCTAAAAAAAATTGAGATTTTCTGTTGTTTAGTTGTTTTATGACAAATCTATATTTTTGTTAAAAAAATATTATTCATCTAATTAATTATTAATAATGTTCTTAAATCAATAATAATATATATTTAACACATATATATAAATTATAATAAAAGAAATAAATATATGTGTGTAAATATATACATGTAAAGTAAAAATATAAAATTATATATAAATCTAATAAGAATATAAAATATATATAAACAATTATATATATATAACATATATTTCTATATAAACTTTTACATAATATATTTTATATTTAAAATAAAAAAAATAAAATTTATTAAAAAAAAAAAGCATATATCCGACCAACCCTTTTCACCTCTATTTGTGTAAATAGAGGAGAGGGAGAGGCCAAATTAACGCAGATTTGGGGTGAAGTCGATGACAACGTGATAGGAGAGGAAGCCAAGGCTGTCGTTGGTCGAAAAACAAGAAGGAAAATGGTTGGGAGAGAAGAAAAGAGGGAGAGGAAGCCAAGGCTGTCGTTGGCCAAAAAATGAGAAGGAGAGTGGTCGGGAGAGAGAAACTAATGAGAGGAGAAAAAGGAAGAGAAGAAAGGGCTGCCAGTGTTGGTCGGCCGGTGATGACGCGTTAATGTGATGGGGGTGGGATTGGAGTTTCAATAGAACATTTTTCTTTCAAGAGTTTACTCTTTGTTAACTGTCTTCCAGGAGAGAAGACAATTTTCAAAAATTAAGATTTTTGGTTGACCGATATTGTTTAACGTTTATCAAATATGGAAAATGTGAAAAACATTTTCTGGAAAATGAAGTACGCCTATCAAGCATAGCCTTATTGAAAACAAAAAAAAAGGTACTAAGCATTTTTTTTTTAAAACCCCCCAAGTTCTACAACCCAAAACAAAGAAAAACACAAAACAAAGAAACCAATCCACATTCCTCACCTGGCGAGGAAGCCACGACAAAAATCAATGAAAGTCCAAAGGGGCTTCCATTTTGGGGTCTTCAAAGGCTTTTAGGCTCTAAAATTATTGAGGTACGAGGCTTAATTTGAGGAAAGACATGTTAAAAGGTGGTGTTTTGGCTAGTTGAAAAAGAGAGATGTTGGATTTTTTAACCAAGCTTTGAAGCTAGATCTAGAGGAATGGAGGGAGAAATTAAGTTAGAAAGGGTAAAAGAGGAAGAAGAGAACCCTTTCTTAAGTATTTTTTGGGCAATTTTGGGTGGCTAGCACGATTCAGGAGGAAGAGGGAGCGGCGGCATGCTGGGCTCATGATGGTCGGCCTTTAGTATAAAGATAGGGAGGAAGCGTTGAGAGAATATAAGGTTTCATTAACCATTCATCACCCTAAACCCTTATCCTATATGCCCTAAAAATTTATTAATAGCAATGTATACAAAAAAAATAAAATGAATAATGTTAATTAATGGTTTAACTTTTGGTGTCGTGGAGTCACCAAGTTGCCATAGTTTTTTTCTGAGGTCTTAATTGCTCAACAATTTTGAAAATTGAAAAAATAGGTTTCATTATCAATATCTTTTAATTAGGTGTGATTGGCTAGTTAAAAATCTTATCCTTCCAACAAAATCTTAAAATTAATTAAACTTCATAAAACAAAAGATAATTTTGAAGTTTGTGAAAACAAAGTATGGGTTCACAAGTACATTTATGTGTGGGGAAAGATTAACACCCCCATTTTATGTGTAGAAAAATTAATTACAATAGTACTATTTTTCAATTGGGTATCATGATATGCTAATCTTTCTTTGCGCGTAAATGTACTCTTAAATCCAAATTTTGTTTTCTCAGACTTCAAAATTAATTTTTTTTGATAAAACTTAATTAATATCAAAATTTTTTTTTTTGAAAAGATAATATTGTTAGATAGCCAATCATACCTAATCAAAAAAGATTGGTGGGGACTCTCATCTTTTATATTTTTAAAATCATCGAGTGGTCGAGTCTCTAAACTAAATCGTTACGACAATGTGCATATCTAGTATTAACATGCCATGTTATAAAATCTTAAGACTCGGTGCCTATTTTAAGTGTGACTTTAATGTTAGTTGGGTATATCCCAGAAATTATACTATTAAGTAACTTTAAGGATAAGAAGATAAAGACAAATCTATTTGCTAAAAACAAAAAATTCTCAACGAGTTAGGAAAAAATCGATAGGAAGACCGATAATGAAAATAACACATTGAGATCCTAGTTTGTGTTATTTTTTTTTTACATAGCCACACCAGGTAGGATTCATTGTTGATATGGTCATTATTAGTATTAATAGCATTAATAAATAACACAGTTGCTGCTATGACTTGATATTAGATGGTCATATTGAATGTGATCGTTAAGATATTTCTAAAGACTAAATGATTTTCAAAATGTGGCCATATCAAAATAAAGTTAATTGGCCTAGAGTCTTATTTTAAAAATCAAATTTTCTTAAAATTAAAACAACTCCAATTAATGTTATCTAAGTGGGAGAATACTGGAATTTTCCAGTTACTTAGACCATTGGAAATTTTACAATTTCATGAAACAAGTTGAAGAATTAGTCTTAGTATGAAATCATATAGGCTAGGCCAATTAATTATGATCAACTGCTGTGGGCAGCATTTTATTGGGTTAGTGTAGGCCTTAAACTTAATAATATTTTATGGGAAGAATTCTATTAGATTTCGATTATAACCATATGGCTAGGTCCCTGTTTCACTTCCTAGCACTTTGTATTTATCCATTAGGAGTCACCTGGAAATGTAAAAGATGAAAACTAGCCTAACCAAGATTAGTAATTGTAGCGTGTTTTTCAATTACGTAGTGTTCTTATTTTTCACATATTGATCTAGATTAATGCTTACACTTTGAGCCATGACCCTTTTTTTTTAGATGAGGATGGTGATTCTAGATGGCATTGTTAGAGTCTTAAGACAAGGAAGGAATAGATAAAGAAAAAGAAAAAAGAAGTTGCTTTGAGGATTACAATATTAATTGCTAGAAGAAAGAAAAAAAAGGGTGTCATTTTCTAATTTTAGTAATAAAAATTAAAATTCTGAAATTGAAAAAAATAATTAAGCCGAGGGCAGGAGAGGGACGAGGGGTTGGCTCCATTTGTCATGCACAAGAAAGAAAAAGAATGTGAGTAAATTGACAATATTGTTTGTATTTTTTTTAAGATAAAAAACTGTTTAGTTTCAGCTCAACTTAAAAGGCATAATAGTAAAGTAATAAATTGTTTCTAGATATATTAATTATACTTATTCAAGAGTTGAGTTATCCGTTCAAATCTAAAGGTCTATTAATTTTTTGAGTGGGTTGTGACGAAAATATTAAGCCCACAAAATGGGCTTGGGTTTGAAAATCAAAGCCCGCTAAAATATGAGTCGAGTTTGGATTTGCCATATCAAATCCAAATTCAGCCCGATCCAACTCACTAACTATAATTTTTTACTATTATTTATACTAATGCATTTTTTTAATTACTTTCAATTTTTTGTACAATTTAATTTGAGTTTTTTTTAGACTTTAATTTAAATATTCATGTTCCTTGCAATATTTTTATAAGAATTTATTTGAACTTATTATGTTATACTTATTATCTATTGTGTTTTAATATTTTTTTTATTTTACTATAGTTTTTTTTTTTTAAAATAATAGTATTTGGGCAAGGTTAGATGGATTTTGACTTATTCATTGTATGTGACAAAAAAATTAGATCAGAAAATTGGATTGAGCTCAACTTAGACTCACTTTTAATTTCATAATATATCTTACCTAAGTTCAACCCAAATCCGAACCATTAGACACATGTACAGGCCTAATCATAACTCAAAAATTTAGTTTGTTAAATATTTTTTAGATATCAAATTCATAATTTTATTCCTAATTTCATTAGCGTCACTTGATTACCCTAAAATTTGTATCTTATTTTCCTCTAAATTCAATGGTGAATATCAAATTATCTCTTTCTTTTTTCAACCAAAGCTACTCTTTATCTCCAAAAGTTTTCCATGATCAAGAAGTCTATCCAAAAAAGAGAATATTTTCTTCAAGTTACCAACAATTAATTAGGAATTTATATATACTATATAGAGATAAATATTTAAAAATACCTCAATATATGCTGCATGATTTTTATTATTCAGAGTGGCTGTTTCCCCGACTGTCCTTCCACTCTTTCCCGCTTCCTTCACGTGCTCTTCCAGCAGTTTGTATTTTTGCTGCACCATTTTACGTGTAAAATGTAAACTCAAATCTCAATTATTATTAAATTTAAAAAATGGCAAATAAAAAGATTCCATAAGCATTTCTCAACATAACAACAAACTTTGCATATTTGTTTGCACGAGCATTACACATTCCGATATAGGGTTCTATATAATAAAATCTAAATTAATTTCAAATAATTTTTCAAGTTAATCTATGCGGTAAATGCCTTGTGTATTTGTGAATTGTTTTTAAAAGGTTTTTCACAAGCTTTGCTTTGTTTAAAGAAAATGAATTTTGAATGTGTTTTGTAAGAAAGAAAATAGAAAATATGATTGTTTTTCACCTTTATTCAAATAATAAATCATATGAGATTGAAAAGATAAAAGAAGAAAAAATGGAAGAGGTGTGATCAACTGATGTATATTGCAAAATTATCCATCATGCATGTTTAGCTTTTATCTTTTCATCTTAACGTTCAAAGGTTATAATAGTAAAATAAAATAATTTTTTATTTTCAACAATACCAAATAATAAATGGGAAAAAATTATATTTTCTATTAATTTTTTTATCTTTCCTAACAAATACACTAATGAAAAAAATGTTTTTCATCTTTTAATTTTTTTTTTTGTTTATTTTCTAACTTTCTATTTTTCTTTTTATCCCAAACAGATTAGAATATCTGTGATTTAAAAAAAAAAAAACTTAATTATGAAGTATGCTTTCACTAAAAATTATTTACTCCCTCTGTCCCATTTTATATGTTCATATTTAACGTTTTGGTCAAAGGAAAACTCAACTTCAACCATATATTTCTATAAATATTATGTTGAACTAAAATTTTTAAAATATGTTATGAAAATTTTGAAACTTAAATTTTACAAATCTTAAATTTAAATTCTATGGTTTTATTAAAATAATGATTAAAATAAGAGACTTATAAAATGGGGACAAAGGGACTGTATAAAAAAAAGAACCCATAAGTCAAAAAGTCTTACACGTGTAAGAATATGGATTGTTTTTTTTTTTTTTGGTTACATGAAGAATATGGATTATGGAACCAAAGAAAGCTGTACAAATGCCATAAAAACCAAAATCTTCTACACATAATGAGTGCGTTTCAAAAAGTTTATGACAAATCGAATATAGAGATGAATTAATCTGTATGCTTTAAAAAAAAAATTAAAACCGTGTAGCAGTTATAAGAAAATGTTCAAACCTTGATCTTCTCTTTTTCTTCCTCGTATTCGTTTCCTCCAAGATCAGCCTCGTACATAGAAAAATAAACCTTCGGGCATCTGGTTTTTATCTCAAACCTCCTACAAAATGGAAGCCAATACCTCCCAAAATCCCAAGCCTCTCTCATAGCATGTAAAGTTAAGGCAGAACCTCCATCATCCGACACATAAACTGAGAGCTTCCTTGTCGGATAATCCAGTGCCATTGCTGATAAGACAGTGTTCATTACCTCCAAAGGCGGCTCCTTTTCAGGGTCTGCAGTGCATATAAACACATCGATTCCCGGTAGTTCATCTTTCTTTTCTTGCAGCAATCTTTCAGTGAAAGTTTCACGACAAACGGGTCTCCACAGATAAGCTTGGCCGAGCAGCCAAAGGAAAGATAAAATAAGCTCAGAGGCAAAGACTAGAAGATGAGGGAGAGAAGGTCGTGTAGGATGCAAAATAGAAGATAGTCTGTAGAAAATCAGGGAAGTTATAGCTATGGAATGGAGGAGAGCGTAAGAGCGGTTGATTATGACAGATTTTCTCTCGATCTTGCAAAGATGGAAGGGAAGAGCCTTCATCTGGGATGCTAATTTGATTTGCTTGCTCATATCTGCCAAATTTCAGATATTTAACTGTACTAGATATCAATATTAACATCCCACCGTTCAAAATCAGAGATAAGAATCAGAGTAGAGAACAAATAATTTGGCTACTCGGTTGAAAGATGATGTGATATTTTGAAATATCGAAAATAATTGAATTTTGTTGTTTTCCCCATTTGAAGTGGATAGAAAAGACAGTTCTTGGAAGTTTGAGAACAAAGTTACCCAAGAAATCGATCGTCCAGAAACGTGGTTGGGGCTTCTCATAAATTAAAGAGTTGCAAAATGCAATGCTATAGATAATTGTTTTTTTTAATCATAAATATTTTTACTCATTTTATGATTTAAAATTAATTTTTTTTCAAGTTAAAAACGGTACATGTTAAACGATCATCTAATACACCCATAGGCAGAACTAATGCTATTGTCGCAGGCAATGAAGTTTGGATGTAAATTCTTGGCAGGTTGCTGCTCCACGATCATAAATGTAATAAGATCATATACTCGGCACTAATTGTAGAGACCAATTAGATGTCTATTCACATGCCATCATATCTCCTACGTGTCAGAAGATTTCTGGCCCACAGATAAATATGTCAACCGCCTACCCTCACAAAAGTCAAACCAATATATTTGATTAGAGATAGGAACATATTGCCATTGAAAAGTGGAAAAGCCCGCACAATTACTGTTAAGTTTGACTTGGTGTAAGTAATATGATTTGATAACGAGAAAAATTTTATTTATTAGATTTTTAAAAGTTAAATGTTAAAAACCTCTTGAGCTTTATCATCTTATTTAAATAAGTTTTTCTATTTTTATTGTATTTAAATAAGTTTTTAAACTTTAATAATTTTCAAGTAAATTCTTAAATTTTAATTTGAGTATTCAAAAAGTCTTTAACCTTTATTTTGTAGTTAAATAAACTTTTACTATAAATCAATTTTTATAAGGGTGAACAATCTATTAATTTTTCGAATGGGTTTTAGATCTCGGTTTCTTGTATAAAAATTGATTATATATAATATATTATATAACAAAATTATGGAAATAATTGTTTGGTTGACCAATTCCGGATATGGTCCATAATTTCATGCTGAATCTCAACTCAATATTTGGCTATTAAAACACGATTTTGTGATGGTTAAAACGTGATTTTATTGCCATAATTAGCATGCTCTTGTTAGTAATATAAGAGGGCTCCTTCCGGTCCCCAAGTACATTAACCTAAAACACAAAAACACCATCTAGTGAGGTTTTGAGTGCTTGGAAGACTTGGAAGGCCTATGATCGACATAGAGGAGATTGTCAGATTCGCAATCGCTTCAACAGCAGAGTTACAGAGTGCAATGACTGGAGGTTAGATCCTATCGCTTCCGCATTTTATTTGTTTAACATGTTTCATATTGTGTAGAAGCATGTTAGGCTTGTTTGATGTACTTACATTTGGTATCAGAGCAAGCGGGCGCAAATGTTAGTATATCTCCATAATTATGGAAATAATTGTTTGGTTGACCAATTTCGCAAATGGTCCAGGTACTTCTCCATCTTCAGTGTATCTACCGTAATACTCCCCACCTCTATCAGATCTTACTATCTTTATGGGTTTTCCACATTGTTTCTCTACTTCAGCCTTAAATATTTTAAAGGCATCTAATGCTTCGTTCTTGTTATGAAGCATGTAGAGATACATAAACCTCGAGTAATCATCAATAAAGGTGATGAAGTATTTCTGACCATATGCATCAATGTCTGGACAACATATGTCAGAATGTATGATCTCTAATATGGTTGAACTCCTATTGGCACCTTTCTTAGACTTGTTGGTTTGCTTACCCTTAATGCAATCCACACAAGTGTCGAAATCAGTAAAATCGAGAGTACTAAGTATTCTGTCATTTACCAATCTCTTAATTCTATTTATGTAGATATGACCTAATCTCCGGTGCCACAACGTGGAGGAGTCCTCATTCATAACACATCTTTTAGTGCCATTTTGAACATGCAAGGCGTTATGAGCAGTGTCATTTTGCAAATCAATAGAGAAAAGACCATCACATAAGGTACCATTCACAACAATATCAGACTTAAAATATATCAATACTGATTTATTTGAAAATTGAAAGGAATATCCATAAGGTACCAGCCTAGAAACAGAGATTAAATTTCTCGAGAAACTAGGAATATAAAAAGTCTTTTCCAATTGCAAAACAAAACCACTCCTAAGAACTAAAGTGCATGTTCCAACGCCTTCAATACGCGAGCGCATCTTGTTTCCTGAATAGATGCTCTCCTCATTTCCCACTGGCTTCCTTAGGTTAGTCATCCCTGTAAGGAAGTCGAAATGTGAATTGTAGATCTAGAATCAATCCACCATGTGTTATGATTAACCTCAACCATATTTGATTCAAAACAAACATATGATAGTGGATTACCTTTCTTAACGAGCCACTGCTGAAGCTTGGCACAGTCCTTCTTCATGTGTCCTTTCTTTTTACAGAAGAAACACTTGGACTCTTTCTTAATGTTAGCTTGGGCAAGGACTTTCCCTTTTCCCTTGTTCTTGGCTCGATCTTTGGTCTTTCCTTGGTTTGCAAAAAATGCACTTTCACCTGATTCCATAAGCAGCCTTCCCTCCTCTTGAACACACATGGTCATCAATTCATTGATGGTCCACTTATCCTTATGTGTGTTGTAGGATATCTTGAATGGTCTGTACTGCTTTGGTAGAGTGTTCAATATATAATGCACAAGAAAAGACTCAGACATCTCCACCTCTAGCTTCTTGAGTTGGGCCGCTATATCTCTCATGGCCATTATGTGCTCGCGCACTCCTTTGACACTGGTGAGCCTTATCGATGAGAACTTCATTATCAGGGTGCTGGCCAACGCTTTGTCTGAAGTGACAAATTGATCATCTATGGCCTTCAGTAAGGTCCTAACGTTGGTATGCTGTTCGACAGAACCACGTATCCCAGCAGATATTTTTGTCTTAATATACATGACACTAAGGCGATTGGATCGCTCCCAGCGTTCATGTAAAGCTACTTCAGTAGGAGTGCTGGTCTCAGTCAATACGGGCTCGTCTTTCCTTATAGCATAGTCTATATCCATGCACCCTAATTGGAGGAGAACTCTCTCCTTCCAAACCTTGTAGTTCTCTCCATCCAGCTCGGGAACTTCTAGGTTAATACTAGCCTGAGGAAACACTGCATATAGAAAATAAACATGCTTATGTATCTAGAATTTTTGAGGCAAACTTAATTATGTCTACCAATGTAAACATATTTTATTAATGAATCTTAGACATAAAACTTGCCTGTGGGCTAAAGTTCTAATTCTAATAGATTCATATCATAATGATAAAACTATCAAATTATATCATTTCCTAATTCCTGTGGGTAAATTAAGAAACTAATTTGATATTTTATCCTAATTAGTTATAAAATTATAATAAAATTCTTGTGGGATAAAATTTACCATGACCTTATAACTAATTACAATTTATGTCTAATATCATTATGTGATTTTACAAAAATAATTTTACTTAATTAAGGTTGCTGTGGCTAGGCCCTAATTAAATAAATTATAAATCACTGAGACATATTGGTAAAATTCTAAGTTTATTCAGATTTTAAAAAAATTGCAATTAACACAAGGCAATTTTAATTCCAAATAATATGAATAACTTAGCTACATGTGCTTCTAGTATAAAAATAACAAAATTATACACATTCAAAATGAGCACATATACACATTCAAATCAAATTTTCATAACTTAATCATAATTTTATGATAATTTTCACCAAAATTATTCAATTTAAAATTATAGCATTTATAAAAATTTCAAATTTATGAAAAATCCTCATAAAATCCAAATAATGAGAAGTTTTCATAATTATATTAATTTTGTGAAAATAATCCAATTATTCATAAAAATTATGAAAATTACAGAACTGAAAATTTGATATAAAACTATCAAAAATTTAATTATTTGGCCTAAATTAAATAATTTTAATTATTTAAATTAAATAAATCCCTAAGGCCTAATTAAAATAAACCAAATGCCTTTTATTTATTTAATCCACAAGCCCGAATAATTAGCAAAAGGGCCCAAAATAAATTAATCCAAAATGAAGCCCAAACAGGGGCCCAAAAACCGGATGGCCCAAGTTTTTTTTTTTAACAGTGCGATTGCACTGTGTAACTAAGGCGGGCGCGTGAGATCCACGCGCCCGCTTTCAACCCTCGGGCGCGTGACAACCACGCGCCCGCTTCTCCACTATCGGGCGCGTGAGATCCACGCGCCCGTTTACACCATCGGGCTCGTGGATCTCACGCGCCCGATCTTCTTCTTCACCCGAAAGGGCTTCTTCCAGAATTTTTGGGTCTTTTCGACCCGACTCGGCACAAAACCCTTCAAACAGTCCCGTTTTCACGTATTTTTCATCCCTAGAGCTTTACAACAATAGATCTAAAATATTTAAGCCAAAGATACATGAAAACAGAATGGGTTTCAAGAAATCCGAGAGTTAAAGTTTCAAAATATGGGTTTTTTGGCATCAGAGCCGTAGTTTAACCTCTGTCTTGCTAGAGATCTGTAGAAAGAAGCTAAAAAAATGTAAGTACATCAAACAAGCCTAACATGCTTCTACACAATATGAAACATGTTAAACAAATAAAATGCGGAAGCGATAGGATCTAACCTTCAGCCATTGCACTCTGTAACTCAGCTGTTGAAGCGATTGCGAATCTGACAATCTCCTCTATGTCGATCATAGGCCTTCCAAGTCTTCCAAGCACTCAAAACCTCACTAGATGGTGTTTTTGTGTTTTAGGTTAACGTACTTGGGGACCGGAAGGAACCCTCTTATATTACTAACAAGAGCATGCTAATTATGGCAATAAAATCACGTTTTAACCATCACAAAATCGTGTTTTAATAGCCAAATATTGAGTTGAGATTCAGCGTGAAATTATGGACCATATCCGGAATTGGTCAACCAAACAATTATTTCCATAATTATGGAGATATACTAACATTCTCCCACTTGGTCCATATATTTCACTTATATAAGAAACAAATCACATGAATCATGGCGACAGTTCCTCTAATGGTGAGTATTATCTTCCATGTATCACTATGTAAAATATTTCTAAATCAACTCATTTATACTTAATGAATAAACCTTATGTTTATTCTCGGTCCAAACAACAAGGATATTTCTCAAATAAACTTTAGTGTATACAAATCAAAAATGAGAAACAACATATTATTAATAGGAGTTTCAATTACAATCAAAATGTGGGACCAAGTCCGATTCTCTCTACATGAACCTTAAATTTAAACGGTGGCATGCCCTTAGTCAAAAGATCAGCTAACATCAATTCAGTGCTAACGTGTTCAATGACCACTCTTTTATCTCTAACACGTTCTCTAATGGCTAAGTACTTAATGTCAATATGCTTACTTCGACTTCCATTCTTATTGTTCTTAGCCATGAATACCGCAGCTGAATTGTCACAATATATCCTCAATGGCTTAGATATGGAGTCAACAAGCCCACAAATGAAACTCTTAAGCCATACACCATGTGAGGTAGCCTCAAAACAGGAAACGAACTCGGCCTCCATAGTAGAAGTGGTAATCAGTGTCTGCTTAGCACTCTTCCATGAAATAGCTCCACTGGCAAGCATGAAGATGTAACCGGATGTTGATTTTCGGGTATCAACACAGCCAGCAAAGTCTGAGTCTGAGTAGCCAATCACTTCTAACTCATCGGTCCGTCTATACATAAGCATGTAATCCTTAGTGCCTTGAAGATATCTAAGCACCTTCTTCGCAGCTCTCCAGTGGTCCATCCCCGGGTCACTTTGATATCTACCCAACATTCCCACAGCAAAAGCAATATCAGGCCTGGTACAGACCTGTGCATACATAATGCTTCCAACAGCTGAGGCATATGGAATGTTCTTCATCTGTTCCCGCTCAAGATCATTTTTCGGGCACTGGTTCAAATTGAACCTGTCACCCTTCACAATGGGAGTTGGGCTGGGTGAACAATCTTTCATTCTGAATCTTTTCAAGACTTTATTAATATAGGCTTCTTGTGACATACCTAATATACCTCTATGTCTGTCTCTATGGATCTTAATGCTAATGACATAAGATATATCGCCCATATCCTTCATATCAAAGTTTTCGGAAAGAAATTGTTTCACCTCACGTGCATCCCCTTATCATTGGTTGCAAGCAGAATATCATCCACATATAGCACAAGGAAACAAATCTTGCTCCCACTGACCTTTTGGTATATACATTGATCCATGATGTTCTCAACGAAACCAAATGAAGAGATGACTTCATTGAATTTTAGATACCACTGGCGGGAAGCTTGTTTCAACCCATATATGGATTTCTTCAGCTTACAGACCAAATGCTCACCATTACTAGAGGAAAAACCTTCAGGTTGTTTCATGTAAACCTCTTCCTCTAGATCACCATTGAGAAATGCCGTTTTCACATCCATTTGTTGCAACTCTAAGTCAAAATGTGCAACAAGCGCCATTATGATGCGGAAAGAATCTTTCTTAGATACAGGAGAGAAGGTCTCCTTGTAATCGATTCCCTCCTTTTGAGTGAATCCTTTGGCTACGAGTCTTGCCTTATAACGCTCAATGTTGCCTAATGAGTCAGTCTTGGTCTTAAAGACCCATTTACAGCCTATAGTCCTGGCCCCATTAGGCAACTCGACAAGATCCCATACTCCATTAGATGCCATCGAATCCATCTTATCCTTCATAGCATCGAACCAAAAGTTTTGATTCTTTGCTGTTCATGGCTTGTGAAAACGTCTCTGGATCATTAACATGCCCAATATTGAAATCATACTCTTGTAGATACACAATATAATCACTAGGAATAGCTGATTTCCTTTCCCTAGTAGACCTTCTTAATGTTGGTTCAACATTCTTAGAAGGATCATGTTGTTCAACTGGTTGCTCACTCAATTCTGGTGTATCCAGAGGAGCCTCATCTACTGGTGAGTTATCAACTACTTGTGGATCTTCAAAGATTGGTTGTTCAATGTCCAGCTGTACTGAAGGGATATTGTTCATGATAACCAATCCTTGACTCGAGGTAGAGGGTTGATCTCTCACAGAAACTAGGTCTTGAGATTGATCGCTCCCACTAATTAAGTCATTTTCAAGAAACTTGGCGTTCCTTGATTCCACAAATCTAGTGCTATGAGATGGATAATAGAATCTGTAGCCTTTGGACCGTTCGGCATATCCGATGAAATACCCACTTATGGTCCTAGGATCCAGTTTCTTTTCTTGTGGCTTGTAAACTCTTATCTCAGAAGGGCATCCCCAAACGTGCATATGACGCAAACTCGATTTCCAACATTTGAATAATTCAAAAGGCGTCTTTGGAACAACCTTGGTTGGAACCCGGTTCAATACATACGCTGCCGTTTTAAGAGCTTCAATCCACAAGGACTTAGGCAACTTCGAGTTGCTAAGCATACTACGCACCATTTCCATCAAAGTTCGGTTCCTTCTTTCTGCAACACCATTCTGATCCGGTGAACCAGACATGGTATAGTTGTTGACACCTAATTTTGTCACATTTTTGTTATTATTATTATTATTATTTTCTTTATTATTATTCTTATTATTGTTTTTATATATATTATTTATTTCTCATTTTTATCTTTTTATTTTTATTTTTATTTTTTATTTTTTGTTTTTTATTATTTTTTACTTGTCTGATGTCCAATCTCCTGCCAGCCATCCCATCATCGCCGGCCACCAGTTCTTGTCACCATCTCTGCCAGCCCTTCCTCCCTAGGCTGTCTCATCTGTCACCACCCTCACCAAACCCCATATACCAGTCCCTCTAAAAAAAACCCTCATTCAACCACCATTTGGGAGAGAAGCCTCGAACCACACATAGGACCCGAAACCCCCTTTCCCTTAAAAACATAAGGCCACCCGAACCATCCCCGTTCAACCACAGCAACCACCGAGCTCCTTTGCTACCCCCTGCCATCGCCCACATTTCACTCACCCGAAACCCATAGAACCCTAGATCTAAAGCTTAGATCTCAAACCTGCAAAGAAAACAAAAAACCAGAAGAGAAGCAAACCCAAAAAATCCACCAACATCATCCTCACCACCCAAGAACCGAGACCACCACCAACATCATCCTCACCAACTGAGACCTTAGATCCCAAACTAGCCCTACTCCGAACCTGCGGAAACACAACCAACCTGTAACAAAAAAAACAACAACAGCAACCCCGAAAAAAAACCACAACCAGATTCAACACCAGATCCAAAAACCAAAAAAACAAAAAAACAAAAAAAGAGAAAAAGCTTTCTGGGGGTTCAGATCTACTAGGTTAGGGCTTTTTTTTGGTGAATCGGAGGTCGAAATCGGAAAGAGGAGGGGGAGAAGAATCGGAAAAGGGCAATCTTTTTGGGGTTTGGCCACCGACGACGGTAGCCGACGGCGGAGGACGGCGGTCCGGTAGTAGCCGAAAATTGCCTGGGTGGGAATCGGGGGAAGGAGAGAGAGCTGAGAAATTTTTTTTTTAGGAAGAAAACAAGAAAATGGTTTAGAAAAAAAAAGAATAGCTTTTATAGTAAAAAAAAAAAGAAAGGAACTACAGGATCCGCACGTGGACTCGGATCCGACCCGGGTCCGTGCGCCTGACCCGCGGAGGAAGGAAGACCCACACGCCCAGGTGACCCGACCCGGGATCACGCGTCCGACCCGGCTCCACCTCCTTCCCGCGACCCGCGTGGCGTACCCGATCCGTTTGACAACTCGCGCGCTCGACTCGGTCCGCCACCTGCTTTGGGCCACTTAGAAGGCTGCTAGGCCCACACTTTTTGGGCTTGATTTTGGGCTCTTTTTGGGTTTTTAATCCAAACTATTTAGGTATAATTCCTTCCTTTTTCTATTTACTTCATTATGCTACTCATTTATTTAATTATTTTGTTTTCTTTTTTAAATATTATTGTTAATTAATATATTTTAATAATTTGTTTGAAAAACATGAAATTAAATATTAGTTAATATAATTTGAAAAATATGAAGTATGTAATCTATTTTATTGTTAAAAAATAATAATAAATATATATACAATAAAAATTTAAATAAATAATCGTCCGATGATGGGATGTTATGAAACTCACAAGTAGTGATTTCTTGACTGATCCCTAGGTGAGAGGAATTAGCTAAATGTTACCAGAGTATTGGGATATTTAGTTAAATTTTTCAATATTAGGAATTTCATTAATAAAAATTAAAATATAAAGTTCTTTTTATAATTCCATCCGCGTAAAATATTAAAATCTCTAAAATAAATGGAATTCTTCCGAGGATGGGATGTCATGAAACTCACAAGTAGTGATTTCTTGACTGATCCTTAGGTGAGAGGAATTAGCTAAATGTTACCAGAGTATTGGGATATTTAGCTAAATTTTTCAATATCAAGAGTTTCATTAATAAAATCAAAATAACTCCGTGTCCTTTATCTGGGAGCTAATTCTCTAACTCCGTGTCCTTTATCTGTGGAGTTAAAACAAAGGGGTGAGCGAACTAAGCGCTCAGTAAAGGAGACATATGCTACTTTATAAAACCAAAACTGTATACCACAAACTATTTATTTTTCCTAAAATCATATCAAATAGGAAAACAGTGGTTATAGTAAACAGTACTCTCAATACACCATTCAATCATTGGCTCAACAGTTTACCATAGAATGAGTTAAACAGTAAATAGGATTTAACCAATCCTCTCAGTAAACAGAAATCAACAAGTTGAGACTAGGCATCACCCTATAAATAAATCATGCTATCATCGTTCCTCCAGGAACACAAGTCGTCTGCTTTTGGGGTTCACCCGTAGGTCATCACCCCTCACGATTATCTCAACTAGATCTATGACCATAATCTATAGGTGGTCCTCGGGTCCACTTGCCAAGTGACTTCGAGACCGCTGATGACTTGGCGGGTCAATCAACCTTGTGACACCCTGGGGTGCATCCGTGGGTCCATCGACCCGAGCCATTGCCCCAGGCGAGTCACTCAATAGTAATGCATGAACTCGGGGCCTAAAGTCTCAAAAATCACTTTTATATCTCATGAAAACCTTTATGGAATTATTTCACCCATATTATCATTTTCTCAAAATGATTTGATTTCCAAAAAGGTTTTAGGCTTTCTGTTTACAAATGGCGATTAAAACAGCCCATTTTTCGTATAAGAAAAATACCAAGTAACTCAATTCGCCATGGCCAGCTTGCCCATGGTCACTCGCCCATATTCAACTCGCCTCCGAAAAGGTTTCATATTTTCTAGTTTCAAAGATATTAAAAATAGCTCGTTTTTCGTTGAGAAAATGCAAATTGAAACCTATTCGCCCATGGTCAGCTCGCCAGTACGGCTTGCCCATGGCCAACTCGTCAGTGCGGTGAGCTAGTACTCGTCCGCCAACCTTATCATTTGAAAACAAGTTAAACTGGCTCACCCATAGTGGCTCGCCTATGACCAGTTCACCCATTATGGCATTGCCATGGTCACCTCGCCCAATATGGCCCTTCCATGGTCAACTCTCCCAATGAGGCAATTCCATGGTCAACTCGCCCATTTGATAACTATTAATATTTTCTTTTCCAAATGTTTCTAGCACTTTGGCGAGACTTAATATAAATCAACTAGGTCGCCCACAGTGATTTTACTAGCTCGCCCAACCGAGCTCGCCATTCATCAAATGGCTTACTCATAGGAGCTCGCCAACCTTCAACTCGCCATTCCAATTCTGCCTTAATTGTGGGAGTTCGCCCACAATTCAACTCGCCATTGCCTAATGCACGTGAGTTCACCTTACACGGATTTCTATTCAAAGATGGGCTCACCTATGGTTTAAACTAACATATGGCGACCTCGCCACTACCACACTCCATATTATTTAGCTCGCCATTGCTGGCTGAGCTCGCCCATCTTTCATTATTTTATACCATTTCCATTACTTTCCTTATTCATTCTCGATTATTTTCCCATCATCCTACTACAATTTTCCCAGTTTCATTTTATTCTTTATCTACTTCAAGATATGAATTTATTCTATTTCTATGATTTAACAAGAAATAAAAAAAGCAACACTATAATCATACTTCTCATGCTTGAATCATAGAAATATATCATTCAATCTCAAGAAACCATTAAATCTCACCTTAATCAACTACACTTTTAGAACAGAGCACTTTCTGTCTCATGTTGGCCTTACTTTGCTTATTCCTCTAGCTCATCAACGATGGAGGAAAGGTTTTGCAAGCAGGTTTTCTTATTTAGCCAACTTAAGGAAGAAGTTTAGTAAATCAATCATGGTAGAAATGGAAGAAATCAGAACATAAACTTGCAGTTGCATAGTTTTCTCGAAGAAGGTGGAATTTTGCTAAATCGGTTTTCCTTAAGTGTTTCTTCTTATATAGCCATGCTAATCCAATCAAAACCCATCACTTGGCCTTTATTCCGTTTCTTTCATCATTTCACGTCTTATCATGCATTAAAAACAGAAGAAAAACTGCAGCAAAAAGGAACGGCTATGGGAAACTATTTTCTGCACGTTTTGACTTACTTCACTTTGCCATTAATTGTCTAAACCAATTCGTGCAGAAGAAGCAAATGGCGTGAAGTCCATAGCTTCTTTTCTTGACTTATTGCACCTTTGTCTTATTCCTTGTCCAATAAGGTTAATTCCTTTATTGACTTTAACTTTTCTCTATTTATTGTCTTCAACCGTATGACTTACAAAGTCAATTTTGGCTGCAAAAATGGTTCGAATCTATTTTCATTTTGTCCACAAGTGTTAATTCCAGTTCGCCTCCTCATCTTGAGACCTCAGCTTGCTCTCACTACATTAATTCGCCAACTTTTCATCTCGCCAATATTCTCATGCTCGCCTCATGCTCGCCCATTAGTTCTTAACTTGCCACATGGTATTAACGTTTGTCTTTACTTAATTATTGGCATTGTCACATGATCTTGATGCCAACTTAAGATTTGGCTACTACGAGCTGATTTCCTTCCTTTAGGCGATCACATTGAGGTTTGGTGATTATAACAATTGTTACATTGTTGGCGATCATAGTGTATTACTCTACTCGCCCACTTTGCTATGATTCCCCACAAGTTGGCGATCACAATTAGCATTTTAAATTTGCTCAATCTATATGGGCGATCCGAAGCCCTCGCCCCATTCGGCTATCATCTAATTCAACATATCGTGGCGAACTCACCTATTCGCCAAGAAGGAAATAAAATCAACTCGCCATCATCCATTGGCGATCATCCTCTTGCTCGCCCATTGGCGAGCTGTTCCATAGTACTCACTCATAGAGTATTTCATAGAAATACCTCCATTCACTTCCTACGTTAAAGAGCTTTTCACCCAAATGAAAATCAATATTCATTATTTACTTCATTTACATTATCAAATTTTATGAAATTTGGGTCTACAGTAGTGTAGAATCAGGTCTTACAGTTTCCGAAGAAACATAGTAATCATCCCCATAGGGATACAGTAGATCTATGGCCATGGTCTATATTGTGACGCCCTGGGGTGCACCCACTGGTCCACCGACCCGAGCCATCGCCCAGACAGGTCACTCAGCTACGTGAATAGTAATGCATGAAACTCGGGGCCTAAAGTCTCGAAAATCACTTTATATCTCATGAAGAACCTTTAAGGAATATTTCACATATTTCATCATTTTCTCAAAATGATTGTTTTCCAAAAAGGTATTATATTTTCTGTTTACAAAACATAGTAAAAACAGTTCGTACTCTCACCAATTTACGCGTGAGAAAACATGAGTTAAACTGGCTCACCCATTGCGGCTCGCCCATGGTCAGCTCGCCCATGGTCAGTTCGCCCATTATGGTTTACCCATGGTCAGCTCGCCCATAAAAATATTCGCCCAGAGGCTGACATATAACTCAATGGTTCGGGGTTGCCCATAAGATAATTAGGGATCGCCCATAAACACTAGTCTTTCAAAACCAAAGGGTCGCCCAATTTTGGCTCGCTTGAAATATCACAAAAGGGGTCGCCTATCTTTGGCTTGCCCGGATTTTTATTTAAAACATGGGTTGCCTTTCTTTGGCTCGCCCTGATTTAATTAAAACATGGGTCACCTTTCTTTGGCTCGCCTAGAAACAACATAAGGGTCGGCTTTATAGCTCGCCCAAATCATGGTCTGTGAAAATAGTTTATCAAACCAATGCACGTTTCAAACCAAATCATTTCTTTAAAATTTCCATAAAATTTAACTCCACAGAACATGCATTCACTTCACACACATCTCACTTACCTGGTCTTACGAAACTGTGCTTCCCGGTTACGTTTACCGAAATCGTACTTCTCAGCTGCAAAAATAATTGTATCAACTCATTAGCTTAATTATCCTTGTATCTTTAAGTTATGATTCATATCAAACTATAAGTAAGTCCCACAACTAAAATGGCTATTCTTCATGCCATTCTCTCTTACTTTATAACTCTAAAGTGAGATCCTCGCCTACTTGGACAAGTACTTTCAACTTGGCGAGTTCTTTATTTCCTACTCGCCTCATTGGCGATCACTAACATTCCACATGGGCGATCACAATAGTCACCATTCTCGCCCTTTTGGGCGATCATACCTCGGCCCATTTAGGCAATCCTCTGCCTTCACCTATTCTCACTCTTTTGGTGATCATCAAGTCCATACATTTTGGGCGATCATAAGCCCTCGCCCATTCGGGCGATCATTCTAATTTTTCAAAAAAGTTGGCGAACATGTATATCGTCAATTCATGCATTTCATTAAGCTCGCCTCATCCTTTAGGCGAGTATCCTAAATTCTTTGCTCGCCTATTTGGTGAGCGGTTGGATAATCACGTTCGCCCATCGTGTTTCATCTACTCACGTTACATATGCATAACACAGCAGTTTATGTTCAGCCATTAACGTCCCCAACCAATAAGAAATTCAGCCATGTTAACTTGCTACATACTTTCATGACAAGTAATATACCTACACATCTCCTACTTAGCATATCATCATTATAAACTAAGGATTAAATACATACAACGTTGACTGGAAATTCTTTTACCTTTGTTTAGCCGAACCAGCACAGCTCAAAGTTGTTGTTGTTTCCTCCCTCGTCAATCCTTCTTTTCTTGGTTTCTTGGATGGTTTGAGGGTCAAGGAAAGGTGTATAGAGGAGTGTTAGATGATTAGATAGCAAGAGGTTGTAATCTTACTAATTAAACGTGGGAGAAACAAGAGTAAAATAGAACAGAAATGAATAGCAAAACAGCCACTCGTGGAGCATCTGAGTATAGTCGATCATGAAGAAGAAATATGCTTGAGTTTGTTTCACTTAGTCATATATATATTCTGTTATCAAGGTCACTTAACTTCCTATCCCTTTCTTCATCACTACCTTGTCTTATAGCTCATTAAATGGTGAAGAAATATGGCAATCAAAGGAAATGGCATGGTGCAATTTTCTGCTTTCATTAAATTGTAAAGAAAATTCCAGCCAAAAAGAACGACATGCAGCAAATATATTTCATTTTTCTTCACGTCTTTCTTGACTTATTGTCCTACTTGTCTTTTAGAGCATTAATTCATGAAGAAAAATGCAGCAAAAGAGCAGTTGAAGGAGCATTAAAATCGGGTAGAACCTGCTGCAAAAGAAATGACAACAGCTCATTCTTTCCTTACACATTATTGACCTCTTTTGCATCTGTTGTTGAATATTCCAGCCAACAAAATTCATCCTATGTTAAACTTTAATATTCTTTTCCTCAATTGTTATCTTTTCTGTCATGTATTATACTACAACAGCAAGTAACGTGTAGCCTACCTTGCTTACACGGTTTTACTTGTTTGTTTCTTCTTGTGGTAGACTTCCATCACTAGGAATTAACCCCATTTTAAATCTTAAAGTTCTCTTCTTCTAAGTCTTATTTCTATTGTATTTTATACCTTAAAATTTTTGCTCTACAATTTGCATTAGCCGTGAGGTACACAGCAGCAAAAGTTGACGTGCAATGCAATTTATTTTTGCTGCATAATTTTGCCTTGCTTTCCACCTCTTTTCATATATTCCACCAATCAAAATAATTTACAATTATGGTGTACAGTGTAATAAATTTGTCTCACATCAACATATATTCAAAACAATTTATGATTTTCACGCCACCATAATCTACCCCCTGAAAGTATAAGATGTTAACATTCCTTCTATTCATAACCTCATAAATTCTCAACTAATTCATTGTTAACCGTATCTATATTCCAAGATCCTAACCTAAGCTTATAGTTATGGACTAATTTCTTTATCTACTCTCGTCTATTGTGGTGTGGGAACCTTTTTCTCTTTGACGCCACCCCAAATATAAAGGTAGCGCGTAGCTTCCGATCGACACCAAACCGCCTTTGCATATTCTTCTAAAGAATAATGTTAAGAATCCCAAAATAAGAGAGAAATGTTTCTAAAGAAAAAAAATGCCAAGAACCTCAAAAGGACTTGCAACTATTAGTCTTATTGACACTTGTTAAAATGATATTTAACAACACCTAGTAATATTATAATATGATAGAAAATTTGCTACAATTAGTTCAAACCCAACAAATCAACTAACCTTCTTTAGAAATAAAACTGCCTAATAATGCCTCTCTCTTGATATAAAAGTTTGTACCAGATGAAAATGGTCCTTCCATGCCATCCAAACTATGCCATTATATCTAAAGTTAGGGGAAAAAGATGAAACATTTATGTACTCATTCTAATAAAAAAATCAATTTGTTTCTCACAAAGCCATTGATAACCAATTAATCTTGCACAAGATTTCTGATACCTACCTTAAATCCAGCTCAAAGTTGGCTCTCGTAGATATTGTCTTTACTATCGTTCCGAAATATTTGAGGGAATTGCACAAATGCTAGAGAAGGAGATATTTCAAGATCAAAATGATAACACATTGCTTGTTTAGCTAAAGTTGGCTCATTGTAGTACATGTCACAGTTAAGCATCAGAATGTAAGGAGAATTACACATCACTATCGAGACCCAAAATTGGCAATGGCAGTAACACAACCTTTAATTTGTTAGTAAAATAATATATGTACTAGAAGATGAGAATTCGAGAGAATATATAGTGTCATTATAAGGATATTGAGGGCTCCAGCCTTGAAATTATGATGATGTGAAGGCCTTTGCTTATGACAAACATAAACAATGAGAGGCATTTTAACTTTATCTTATCGCAATTCCTCATTGGGATAGTCTTGTATAACTTGCAAAATAATTGGTCATGACATTAATTATATAATACTATTTTTTGCAAAGTACATTTATTTACTTTGTTTTGATCAAATTCAATTGTTAAAGTTAATGCTGGACCGTACTATTGCAGTACTATGAGTTAAAGAGTTAATTTAAATCACATACTACTTTTCTCTTAACAAGGATAAATTGACAACTAATGTAATGATCGAGATGCTAAATCCAAGATATCTAAGACAAGCTTTGTTCTTTTCCAATTTGAGTTACTACTTTGCGAATTTCTTTTATTGCAAGTTCAAAGTTACTATCTAGAATGATAATATCAAAACCAATATCCTGTGCAATTCCAAAACCAAATACAAT
This sequence comes from Heritiera littoralis, assembly GCA_031772115.1. Taxonomy (NCBI): domain Eukaryota; kingdom Viridiplantae; phylum Streptophyta; class Magnoliopsida; order Malvales; family Malvaceae; genus Heritiera; species Heritiera littoralis. The sequence goes on along the minus strand of JAPDPK010000039.1, from coordinate 256,291 downwards.
CACTCTTATTATAACTATAAATGGTTATAATAACGTGAAGCATAAAGAAAACACAATGAAGTAAGTAATACTACTATTAGTAAAATGATATTAGTAAAGGAAAAAAAACTTGAAATTTAGGTTCTTAGAGATTGATTTAAAATTTTTACCTGGCGTTTGAACATTTGATTTGATGGGAAGGGTGGGTGAGGAAAAAGGGCATTCAAAGAGGGAGTAGTGCATGAGGGGGTGTTGTGTGACCATGCGTAAGGAAGAAGGGGCATAACAAAGAGAGCATTGACAAAGATAGAAGGGGTCGTGTGACCACGCGTGAGGAAGAGATGCCAATGTAATGCAACCGGAGCTGAAAAGGTGCACAAATCTAAGTGAAAGTAAGTAAGAAGGGGCACAAGGAAGAGGGCATTCATAGAGATAGAGGGGGCCATAAGATCATGCCTGAAAAAGAAAGGCCTGGTGCAAAGACGCTGAAGCTGAGAGGGTACGTCAGATTTGGCGAACAAAATTTGGGGTTGTGTTGGAAAAATGCTGCATCAACAACATTATACAGATGTGGGTTGTTATCATGTGGAGATGTGCATAAGAAGTGGTCATGTCTTACCAAATCTTTAGGATGTTAGTAGTGGGTTAGTGGTGTTTGTTTATGGCTTGCTAATAGAAAGATCATGCTTGTAGTTAGGAGTCATTTTAGTTTTCTGCCATTTTTTTTTTGTATTTAAGGAAGATGCAGTGAATTAAGTAGATGAGCAACGTTTTTTGTTTCAACATTCTCATAGTTCCTTTATTTTCTTAAGCTTTGCTTATGTAAAAACCTAACAAAATTGGAATCCAAGCCTGTTTCTTAAGGGATTTGTAAGTTGAGTGACCCAAAAAAAAAATACAAACAAAAACCCCTACGCAAAACACAGCAACACACAAAATCCTTAATCAAATGGAGTCAGAAAAGACATTCTCAGTTGACCTACCAATCTATGATGGTGACAATTATCACACCTAGGCTGTTAGAATGAAAGTTCATTTGGATGCTTTGGATATATAGGAAGCAGTTGAAGATGACTATGAAGTTCCTGCACTACCTGTGAATCCAACAGCTACTCTGCTCAAGAATCATAAGGAGAAAAGGACTAGAAAGTCAAAAGCAAGAACTTACTTGTACTCTGTAGTTTCAAGCACAATATTTACCAGAATCATGAACCTATCATTAGCAAAAGAGATCTGGGAGTATCTAAAAAAGGAATACCAAGGTAATGAGAGGACGTAGAACATGCAGGTGCTGAATTTGATCAGAGAATTTGAGATGTTAAGAATGAAAGAGTCAGAATCTATCAAAGAGTACTCTGACAAGCTGCTCAACATTATGGAAAGGTAAGATTGCTTAGTAAGGATTTTTTTTTATGAGAGAATTGTGCAAAAAATTTTGGTTACATTACCTGAGAAATATGAAGCTAAAATCTTTTCTTTAGAGTCAAAGGATCTATCAAGTATTTCTTTGGTAAAGTTAATGAATGCATTGCAGGCACAGGAGCAAAGAAGGATGATGAGACAAGAGAATTCTATAGAGAGTGCTTTTCGGGCAAAGGCACAAAAATCAAGAGGAGGCAAATAAAGAAGGAACAATAGGAGGCAGAATAACAACAAGCCTAGTAATAATGCAGGCAACAACAAAAGCAAGGATGGAACTTATCCACATTGTCCACAATGCCAGAAGACCAATCATTTACAAAAGAACTGTTGGTAGAGGCTAGTTATTCAATGCAAAAAATATGGTCAGATTGGGCATATGGAGAAAATTTGCAAGTCACAAAAGCGTGAAGAGGATGCAAATGTCACTATTGAAGAATATTGGGAGGAGCAGTTGTTCGTTGCGTCATGCTTTACACAAACAACAGTTCTAGTGACTTTTGGCTTATTGATAGTGGTTGTACAAACCACATGACAAATAACTAGGAGCTTTTTAAAGAACTTGATATAACTGACATTTCCAAAGTCAAGATTGGAAATGGTGAATACATCTCAGTCAAGGCCAAAAGAACAATGGCTATAGAGAGCCTAACAAGTTTAAAATACATTATTGATGTTTTATATGTGCCTAACATTGATTAAAACCTACTTAGTGTTGGACAGCTACTTGAGAAAGGCTTCAAAAATATTATTTGAAGACAAATGGTGCAAGATTAAAGATGCAGAAGGCAGAGAGACATTTGAGATAAAAATGATAGGAAAAAGCTTTGCTCTAAATCTATTAGAAGAGGAGCAAATCTATTAGAGGAGGCACAGATAGCTTTTCCATGTAACATAAGCAATGCAGAATTATGGCAGGGGAGGCTTGGGCATTTTTATCATGATGAACTTCTTTATATGCAAAAACATGATCTAGTGAAAGGGTTGGCACTGTTGGAAAAGAAGGTGATAGATTGTGTTGCTTGTTAATATGGCAAACAAGTCAGAAGTCCCTTCCCTCAAACTGCATGGAGAGTAAATCACAAGCTTCAACTGATTCACACAGATGTTGGAAGACCTTAGAAAAAATCATCTTTATATGGCAATAAGTACTATATTGTATTTATTGATGATTATACCAGATTCTATTGGATTTATTTTCTCAAGTTCAAATTTGAGGTTGCTAATGTGTTTTAGAAATTCAAAGTATGGGTGGAGAATCAAAGTGGTCGCAGAATGCAGGTTATAAGGTCAAATAATGGGAAGGAATACACTTTTGACAAGTTTAATAAATTTTGTGCAGAAGCTAGTATTGAGCATCAACTTACAGTGCCCTATACTCTACAGCATAATAGAGTAAATGAAAGAAAAAATAGAACAATAATGGAGATGACAAGGTGTATGTTGTATGAAAAGAAGCTGCCAAAGAAATTGAGGGAAGAAGCTGCAAATACAATAGTCTTTCTGCTAAACAGACTACCAACCAAATTTCTGCAGAAGAGAACCCCATTTGAAGCATGGTTTCGCTATAAACCAGACTTGCAGCATTTAAGAACCTTTGGTTGCTTATGTTTTTCTTATGTGCTACAGGTAAAAAGAGACAAATTAGATAAGAAGGCAGAACTAGGAGTCTTTATTGGTTATAGCAGCTCATCTAAGGCTTATAAAATTTTTCAACCACAAAATGGAAAAATTCTTATAAGTAGAGATGTCAAGTTCATGAAGGGTAGACTGTAACATCCCAACCTACCGTATATTATGATACTTACTCGTAACTTATACTTACTTACCGGTTGGGCTGTCTATGATGCTTAACAACTTCTACTACATTATTATGTAACTATGAATTATTAAAGTCTCTTCCTTAAGAAGTATATACATTCCCTTCTATTTAAAGTAGTACTGTACAACTTTACTGAATATACAACATACCTTCGATGTCGAATCTCAAGAAGGTAAATCTCTTAGCCCAAATCAATTATCTGTGGAGTGGAAAAAATAAGGAGTGAGCGACAACTTGCTCAGTAAGGAAAATGTATGCTGCTTTACAAAATATAAAAGCAATGTTTTCCAAAACCGATCAAACTCTTTAGAAAATAATGAATAACAGTATCTCAACAAATACTTTCAGAAATCATTTAGTTGAGACAAGGCAATAATTTAAATCATGCAAGCATCATAAGTCATCCGCTTTTGGGGTGCACCCGTAGGCCATCGCCCCTCGCGGCTAGTTCTATGGCCATAATCTATAGGTGGTCCTCGGGTCCACTTGCCAAGTGACCTCGAGACCGCTGATGACTTGGCGGGTCCATCAGCCCTGTGACGCTCTAGGTGCACTCATTGGTCTATTTGACCCGAGCCATCGCCCTAGATGGGTCACGCAAAGTATATGAATAATAATGCATGAACTCATGGCCTAATGTCTCAAAATCAAGTTTTATCTCACGTTATCAATTCCACCAAAGGATTTGATTTCCAAAAGGTTTTATAAAACAATAAACAGCCCGTAATCTCAACATTTCCCGTGTGAGAAGGTACGGTTTAAACTGGCTCGCCCATGGCTAGTTCGCCCATGGTAAGCTCGCCACCACTCAACTCGCCCACTGGTCGGCTCGCCCAATGGTCAACTCCCACTGGTCAGCTCGCCCCAATGGTCAACTCGCCCCAAAGGGTTTCATATTTCTATTTTCTTTTCAAAATATTAAAACATCTTATTTTTCGTATAAGAATTTACCCTTTAAAACTGTTCGTCAGAGTCAGCTCGCCCTTCACGGCTCGCCCCTGACTAACTCAACAATACGGCGAACTAATATTTGCCCGCCACATAACTTTTTTTTTAAAACAAAAGCATAACCCGTTGATACGGTTCGCCCGTCTTATATTTAAAAACAAGGTTCGCCCGCCCAAACACATTAAAAAGAGTTCGCCCAACTTTGGCTTACTCGGATATTTCTTTAAAACAAGGGCACTCGCCCAGTTCTCATAAAAGACAGCTCGCTACTTGGCTCGCCCTAGTTTTTGCTTAGAACTAAGATACTCGCCCGCCAAAATCAGCTCAATCAACAAAAACAATATATGGCGACTTGTAGCTCGCCCGAGATCAAAACAGTTTATCAACCAATGCATGTCAGAAAACAATACAATTTCTAATATTTTCTTAACACTTTTACTCCACAAGACATGCATTTGTATCATATATTACTTCCTTACCTGATTTCACGAAGTCTCGCTTCGCCCTGCTTCCTACTCACCGATAGCAATTTCACTTTCCGGCTGCAAGTTAAAATATTAATTCCATTAATATTTTCTTTTCTTAGCAATTTATTTCTAAAACTATTTTCAACCACTTTGGCGAGGTAACAGCTCGCCATTCGCCCAACATAGCTCGCTTTCCATTAGCGGCTTATTCATGGGAGTTCGCCCAACATAGGAGTTCAACTCGCCATGCTTATTACTTCAGTTCGCCACTCGTGGCTTTTCATTCATAATTGGGCTCGCCTATAAATTTGATAACTGTTGGCTACCTCGCCCTCTTGCACAACACTTTGGCGAGTTCTTTATTACCTACTCGCCTCATTGGCGATCATTGGTTCTCGCCCTTACTTCCACATTCTGATTATTCCATAGCTATTCGCGAACATGTTCTCGCCTAGCCATGCACTGCATTGTATTCGCCTCATCCTTTGGGCGAATACTCCTTGCTCGCCTATTGTTGTTCTTAATCATTTCCATCAACTTTCTTTATATATTCAACAATATTTAACTACGACCAAGCTATAAAACTATGATTAAATATCAAGAGAACTATAAAACTATGAAACTCACCTTTACTAAGCTGCTCTTCCAACAACAGAATGCTTTCTTGCCTTTCTTAGTTTTATTTCTCTTGTTTCCTTAGCTCTTCAACACTTTAGAAGGGTTTGGCTAACTAAAAGATGACATTGCATGGCTCATTTATGAGAAAAACGGAGGAATGAAAGATGAATTTGCAGAGAAACGGAATGGGCGAGAATGATTTTGAGGGAAATGAAGTTGTTTCCATCGATTTCTCCTCAGGAACTCTCCTTATATAGCCCAATATAACCTGTTAAAACCGACCACCTGTTTCCTTATCCTGTTATCTGTTATCATTGCACGTCTTTCATGCAATTAAAACCATGAGAATTTGGTGACAAAAGGAACGGCGGTAAGCTTCCCGTTGCAGTCCGTTTCTTCCTTACTTTTTGACAATTTCCTCTTCCATTTATTGCTTATTCCCTTTGTCAGGAGAGGCAATTGGCGAGAAGTACTTGCCGCCCCTTTCCTTGACTTTTCTCTCTTCTTTTTCTTCCCTTCTCCATGCCAAGGTCTCTTCCAGCCAACGTTGATTGGCTATCATCTCATTCATTTCTTTGTTTTGTCTTATATTCATTAATCCTTCATTTAATGCTTTCATACTATAATATCAAATTAATTCTCCTCTATTCTTTATACACCATATGTTCATTATAACATAAAATAAAAAGTGGAAATTCACATTTGATTATTCTTTAATTTCACTAAAAGAATTTACTTCCACTATCAATAATGTACACATACGGTATACAGTATAATAAAATTCGGATTTTACATTTCTCCCCACCTTAAGAAATTTGGTCCTCCAAATTTAACTTAGACCTGTCACTAAAAGAGCTCTGGATATTTCTCACGCATAAGGCTCTCTAACTCCCAAGTAGCCTCCTCCTCGTTATGATACTGCCAGAGCACTTTAACCAAAGGGATCGTTTTAGATCGCAACACCTTATCTTTCCTATCCAGGATCCGCACCGGTTTCTCAACGTAACTCATATCCTCTCTGATCTCCAGTGGCTCATGTCGAATCACGTGAGAAGGATCTGGATGATATTTTCTCAACATCGAGACATGGAACACGTTATGCACCCCTGACAACTCTGGTGGTAGTGCTAACCGATATGCCACATCTCCCACGCGATCTAAGATCTCATAAGGCCCAATGTATCGAGGACTCAACTTTCCTCTCTTCCCGAATCTCATTATACCCTTAGACGGTGAAACTTTTAAAAACACATAATCACCCGCTACAAACTCCAATCGTCAGCGCCTAGTATCTGCATAACTCTTTTGCCGACTCTGAGCTGTTCTGAGCCTCTCACAGATCATCTGTACATCACGAGAAGCCTGCTCGACCAAATCGGGAGCTAACAATTTACGGTCTCCAACTTCTTCCCATGCTATCGGGGATCTGCATCGTCTACCATATAAAGCCTCAAACGGTGCCATGCCGATACTTGTATGAAAACTATTATTATATGCAAATTCTGCCAGGGGTAAGTGATCGTCCCATGATCCTCTAAAATCCAATGCACACGCTCTCAACATATCCTCGAGCGTCTGTATAGTACGCTCAGACTGCCCATCAGTTTGTGGATGAAAAGCGGTGCTAAAACTCAGCTGGGATCCCATAGCCTCCTGAAATCTCTCCAAAAATGAGAGGTGAAGAGTCCCTATCAGAGGTAATACTACTGGAACACCATGTAACTTCACTATCTCCCTTACATACAACTCGGCTAAGGTACTAACTGATCTGTAGATCTCATGGCTAAGAAATGAGCAGACTTAGTTAATCTGTCGACTATCACCCAAATAGCATCATACCCCTTCCGGTCCGTGGTAATCCCATAATAAAATCCATAGTAATGCTCCCATTTCCACATAGGAATCGATAATGGTCGAAGCATACCGCCGGCTTCTGATGCTCAATCTTAATCTGTTAGCATGTTAAACATCTAGCAACAAACTCAACGATGTCTTTCTTCATCTTAGGCCACCAATACACTTTCCGAGATTCTGGTACATCTTAGTACTACCCGGATGTAACGTGTATCTAGAGGTATGGGCCTCTGATAAAATCAAGTCTCTAAGCTGTCGATCATCGGGAACACATATCCGATCTCTAAACCTCAGTATCCCGTCTGTACCAATCTCAAAGTCTAACATAACTCCCATCTGAATCTGACTGGCAATCCGATACAATAATCATCCCTCCTCTGATTTCCCTGATTCGATCCATAAAATCCGGCTCTATACGGAAAACTAGCCGTAAACCCATACTGGACAGAGGAAACAACTGTCAACTGAGGTTAGAGAATTGCTCTATTAACTCATGCTCCCTGATCATCATGTACGATACCATGCCAACATGTTTACGGCTCAGTGCATCAGCTACTACATTAGCTTTACCTGGGTGATACAATCTCACAATCATAGTCCTTTAACAGTTCCATCCACCGTCGTTGCCTCAAATTCAACTCTTTCTGTGAGAATATATACTTCAGACTCTTATGTCTGTATATATCTGAAATTTCTCCCCGTACAAGTAATGTCGCCATATCTTCAGTGCAAAACCACTGCAGCTACTCCAAGTCATGTGTCGGGTAATTCTTCTCATGATCCTTCAACTGTCGAGAACCATAGGCTATAACCCGACCATGCTGCATGAGCACACACCCTAAACCTTGAGCGGATGCATCAGTATATACCATAAATCCACCTGATCCGCTAGGAAGGGCTAATACGGGGGCACTAGTCAATCTCTTCTTAAGTTCACCAAAACAACGCTCACACGCATCATTCCACTCAAACTTTACATCCTTACGTGTGAGTCGTGTCAATGGAGCAGCAAGTCTAGAAAATCCCTCCACAAACCTGCGATAATATCCGGCAAGACCTAAGAAACTCCGTATCTCGGTAACCGTGTTAGGCCTTCCCACTGAACAATGGCCTCTATCTTGGACGGATCAACTGATACCCCGTCTCTCGACACTACATGTCCGAGAAATATAATATGGTCAAGCCAGAACTCGCACTTACTAAGCTTAGCGTACAACTTTCGCTCTCTGAGGGTCTGTAAAACAATCTGCAAATGCTGCTCATGCTCCTCTGGAGTCTTAGATAAATCAGAATGTCATCAATAAATACTATGACAAACTTGTCCAAAAATGAATGAAATACCTCATTCATCAAACTCATAAAAGCTGCAGGGGCATTTGTCAACCCAAAAGGCATCACTAGAAACTCATAGTGGCCATAGCGAGTCCGAAATGCTGTCTTATGTACATCCGACTCCCTAATCTTTAACTGGTGATAGCCTGATCGAAGGTCTATCTTGGAAAACACTGTGCACCCCTGAGCTGATCAAACAATCATCAATACGAGGTAGTGGATACTTATTCTTAACGGTAGCCGATTCAACATCCGATAATCAATACACAACCGAGGCTACCATCCTTCTTTCGAACAATATAATACTGGAGCTCCCCACGGTGACACACTGGGACGTATAAATCCCTTATCTAATAGTTCTTGGAGCTGCTTCTTGAGCTCATCCAACTCTGTCAGTGCCATCTATATGGGGGTCTAGAAATCGGCTCCGTACCGGGTACCAACTCGATCATAAACTCCGTCTCCGATCCGGTGGTAACCCTGGTAAATCCTCTGGAAATACATCGAGAAGTCCTTAACCACAGGAATCTCTTGGATTTGGATGCTTCCTCTCAACATCCTCCACACTAGCAATATATCCTTCATAAACATTCATACACAACCACAATTCAGTACACGTCATCTCAACATAATTCACATACTTTTTTATTAATTTACAATAACTTTACAATGTACTTTTCGGGATAAGAGAAGGTAATAAACTTAGTATTACATCCAAACTAACATGATTTGCAGCAACCAATCCATACCTAAAATGACATCAAAATCATATATATCCAACAAAATTAGGTTAGCTGTCATAACCTTCTCTCCTATAGTCAATTTACAACCCCTATATATAACATCCGTCTCTGGAAATATTAAAAGGAGTTTTCACTCGCAATGTATATTCTAACAACTCCGGCTCTACTGGGGTCCTGTTGGCATATGCAGGCGATAAGAATGAATGAGTAGAACCCGGGTCAATTAAGGCAATTACGGGAATATCAAAAAGATAAATTTACCTTTGATCACATCGATAGAGGCGTCGGCAGTCTCTGATCAACGCGTACACCCGACCCTAAGTTCACAACCTTCTTACCCTTTCTGCGGCTGTCGCCCGCCTGGCTGTGAGGGTGTCGCTTTCTCTGGTGCATTCTGAGCTGTCGGGGCCGCTATTGAGGTAATGCAGTAGGTCTAGTAGAAGCAGTTGACTCTCTGAGCATCGGGCAATCTTAATAAATGCCCCGCCTGTCCACATCTAAAACATACCCCAGTCATTACAGGACAAGGGCGCGATCCATGCGACCTTCCACAATGTCTACACAAGGGCGCAACACTTCTCTGAGTGGTAGTGGGGCCACTAGCAGGGGTAGAAACTGCTGGTCTATCAAATCTGCCCTCTGAAATCTGTATGCCGAAGATTTGGTCTTCTTAAACTGCTCTCTACCTGGTCTATCCTCCATAAACCTCTTAGCCTTTCCTTTTGCTTTGCCTTTACTCTTGCACTGAAATCGGCTGGAACTGCTCATATCCCTCTCACATAGCTGAGCCCGTTGAACTATCTCATCATAAGTCTGTATAACAAATGGGGCTAGCTTTACTCTGATGGATGGCCTCAACCGCTCTAAATCTCGAAATCTTATACCGGTATTTGCACTAGTCTGTGGATCAAAACGGCTCAAGGTAGTAAATTTGGCCTCATACTCATTCACCGACATACTACCCTGTACTAAATCCATGAATTCCTGCTGTAATTTTCTTGAGCAGTGTCAGGAATATACTGCCTTCTAAAAGCTTCCACAAACATATCCCATGACAGATCCTGATGCTGAGCAAATAATACCGTCTGGGTGGCCTTCCACCAATGTCTCGCATCATCTGCCAGCTGAAACACAGCTAGGCCTACTTTCTCTGTCTCTGAACATCTCATAATCTCGAGTAATCTATCAATCTCTATAATCCACTGCTCTGCCACTAATGGATCCCTAGTACCCTTAAACTTAGGTGGATCCAATTTCTTAAATGATTTCACCAATGCCACATTACAATATGACTCTGCATTTCGTGGCTGCTGAATCAGTGGCTGTGGTGGAGCTATCGGTGGCTGAGGTGCTGGTGGTGGAATAGGCTCAGGCTCAACTGGTGCCGGCTGTGGCGGTGCTGGTGCCTCTACTGGGGCTGCAGGAGCTATAGCTCTCTCCCTCTCTGCCCTATCAGCGGCTCTATCCGCCTGATACATAGCCATAAAATCTGCTATTAACCTCTCCACCTGAGTTACACGATTATCAATGCTCTCTAACTGTATAGGACGTGGAGGTCTTGGGGCAGGTTCCGGTGTCTGTGGTTCCGGAGTCTGTGCCGCCCTACCTCGGCCTATACCTCTCACTGAGCGCATCCTCCTCCTTCCACTCATATCTGTACCACAGAAATCATTTATCACTTATCATTAATACATCAATTATATATTCAGTTTATACAGTACTACAGGGGAATGTATACTATTTCACCATTTACTTAAAGCATCACTAGACATCCGACCAACCCTGCTCTGATACCATTAAATCTGTAACATCCCAAGCTACCGTATATTATGATACTTACTCGTAACTTATACTTACTTACCGGTTGGGCTGTCTATGATGCTTAACAACTTCTACTACATTATACTGTAACTATGAATTATTAAAGTCTCTTCCTTAAGAAGTATATACATTCCCTTCTATTTAAAGTAGTACTGTACAACTTTACTGAATATACAACATACCTTCGATGTCGAATCTCAAGAAGGTAAATCTCTTAGCCCAAATCAATTATCTGTGGAGTGGAAAAAATAAGGAGTGAGCGACAACTTGCTCAGTAAGGAAAATGTATGCTGCTTTACAAAATATAAAAGCAATGTTTTCCAAAACCGATCAAACTCTTTAGAAAATAATGAATAACAGTATCTCAACAAATACTTTCAGAAATCATTTAGTTGAGACAAGGCAATAATTTAAATCATGCAAGCATCATAAGTCATCCGCTTTTGGGGTGCACCCGTAGGCCATCGCCCCTCGCGGCTAGTTCTATGGCCATAATCTATAGGTGGTCCTCGGGTCCACTTGCCAAGTGACCTCGAGACCGCTGATGACTTGGCGGGTCCATCAGCCCTGTGACGCTCTAGGGTGCACTCATTGGTCTATTTGACCCGAGCCATCGCCCTAGATGGGTCACGCAAAGTATATGAATAATAATGCATGAACTCATGGCCTAATGTCTCAAAATCAAGTTTTATCTCACGTTATCAATTCCACCAAAGGATTTGATTTCCAAAAGGTTTTATAAAACAATAAACAGCCCGTAATCTCAACATTTCCCGTGTGAGAAGGTACGGTTTAAACTGGCTCGCCCATGGCTAGTTCGCCCATGGTAAGCTCGCCACCACTCAACTCGCCTACTGGTCGGCTCGCCCCAATGGTCAACTCGCCCACTGGTCAGCTCGCCCCAATGGTCAACTCGCCCCAAAGGGTTTCATATTTCTATTTTCTTTTCAAAATATTAAAACATCTTATTTTTCGTATAAGAATTTACCCTTTAAAACTGTTCGTCAGAGTCAGCTCGCCCTTCACGGCTCGCCCCTGACTAACTCAACAATACGGCGAACTAATATTTGCCCGCCACATAACTTTTTTTTTTAAAACAAAAGCATAACCCGTTGATACGGTTCGCCCGTCTTATATTTAAAAACAAGGTTCGCCCGCCCAAACACATTAAAAAGAGTTCGCCCAACTTTGGCTTACTCGGATATTTCTTTAAAACAAGGGCACTCGCCCAGTTCTCATAAAAGACAGCTCGCTACTTGGCTCGCCCTAGTTTTTGCTTAGAACTAAGATACTCGCCCGCCAAAATCAGCTCAATCAACAAAAACAATATATGGCGACTTGTAGCTCGCCCGAGATCAAAACAGTTTATCAACCAATGCATGTCAGAAAACAATACAATTTCTAATATTTTCTTAACACTTTTACTCCACAAGACATGCATTTGTATCATATATTACTTCCTTACCTGATTTCACGAAGTCTCGCTTCGCCCTGCTTCCTACTCACCGATAGCAATTTCACTTTCCGGCTGCAAGTTAAAATATTAATTCCATTAATATTTTCTTTTCTTAGCAATTTATTTCTAAAACTATTTTCAACCACTTTGGCGAGGTAACAGCTCGCCATTCGCCCAACATAGCTCGCTTTCCATTAGCGGCTTATTCATGGGAGTTCGCCCAACATAGGAGTTCAACTCGCAATGCTTATTACTTCAGTTCACCACTCGTGGCTTTTCATTCATAATTGGGCTCGCCTATAAATTTGATAACTGTTGGCTACCTCGCCCTCTTGCACAACACTTTGGCGAGTTCTTTATTACCTACTCGCCTCATTGGCGATCATTGGTTCTCGCCCTTACTTCCACATTCTGATTATTCCATAGCTATTCGCGAACATGTTCTCGCCTAGCCATGCACTGCATTGTATTCGCCTCATCCTTTGGGCGAATACTCCTTGCTCGCCTATTGTTGTTCTTAATCATTTCCATCAACTTTCTTTATATATTCAACAATATTTAACTACGACCAAGCTATAAAACTATGATTAAATATCAAGAGAACTATAAAACTATGAAACTCACCTTTACTAAGCTGCTCTTCCAACAACAGAATGCTTTCTTGCCTTTCTTAGTTTTATTTCTCTTGTTTCCTTAGCTCTTCAACACTTTAGAAGGGTTTGGCTAACTAAAAGATGACATTGCATGGCTCATTTATGAGAAAAACGGAGGAATGAAAGATGAATTTGCAGAGAAACGGAATGGGCGAGAATGATTTTGAGGGAAATGAAGTTGTTTCCATCGATTTCTCCTCAGGAACTCTCCTTATATAGCCCAATATAACCTGTTAAAACCGACCACCTGTTTCCTTATCCTGTTATCTGTTATCATTGCACGTCTTTCATGCAATTAAAACCATGAGAATTTGGTGACAAAAGGAACGGCGGTAAGCTTCCCGTTGCAGTCCGTTTCTTCCTTACTTTTTGACAATTTCCTCTTCCATTTATTGCTTATTCCCTTTGTCAGGAGAGGCAATTGGCGAGAAGTACTTGCCGCCCCTTTCCTTGACTTTTCTCTCTTCTTTTTCTTCCCTTCTCCATGCCAAGGTCTCTTCTAGCCAACGTTGATTGGCTATCATCTCATTCATTTCTTTGTTTTGTCTTATATTCATTAATCCTTCATTTAATGCTTTCATACTATAATATCAAATTAATTCTCCTCTATTCTTTATACACCATATGTTCATTATAACATAAAATAAAAAGTGGAAATTCACATTTGATTATTCTTTAATTTCACTAAAAGAATTTATTTCCACTATCAATAATGTACACATACGGTATACAGTATAATAAAATTCGGATTTTACATAGACAATGGAATTGGAAGGAGTCAAAAAAAGAGCAGCACATAGAGCTTTAACAAATTCCTAAGGATAACATAGATGATGTACCAATTAGAGGTACAAGGCCATTGTCTGATATTTATGAAAAATGTGACATTGTTGCTTTTGAGCCTGTAGAGTTTAAAGAGGCAGAAAAGGATGGTAAGTGGATTGAAGCAATGAAAGAGGAGATCAGAATGATTGAAAAAAAATGACACTTGGGAGCTAGGGGATAGACCTGAACACAAAAAGCCTATAAGAGTCAAATAAGTTTATAGAACCAAACTTAATGTAGATGGTTCTGTAAACAAATATAAAGATAGATTAGTTGTGAAGATGTATGCTCAATTATTTGGAGTAGATTTCTCTGAGACTTTTGCTCCAGTAGCATGGCTTGAAAAAATCAGAATGCTACTTGCCTTGGCAGCATAAAAGGGACGGAAGATTTACCAGTTGGATGTAAAATCTACATTTTTAAGTGGCTATTTATAGGAGATCTTTGTGGAACAGCCAGAAGGTTTCCAAGTTAAGGGCCAAGAGGAGAAGGTCTACTTGTTAAAGAAGGCCTTATATGGCCTTAAATAGGCTTCCAATGCCTGGTACAGTAGAATTGATGAACATCTGCTAGGTTTTGGATTTATTAAAAGCCTAAGTGAAGCTACATTGTATGTAAAAGAAACTGGTGCTAATTTGATCATAATTTCTATTTATGTTGATGACATGCTTGTGACAGGAAATGATGAGGAGCTAATAAAAGAGTTTAAGGCCAAAATGCTCAAAGTATTCAAGATGACAGATCTTGGCCTGATATCTTACTTTTTAGGGATGGAAGTGAAGCAAAATCAGGATGGAGTCATCATATGTCAAAAGAAATTTGCTTGGGAAATACTTAAGAAATTTCATATGGAGGATTGCAAATGCACAAACACCCCTAATGAATCAAAAGGAGAAATTTAGCATGGATAATGGATCAAACAAAATTGATGAAGGTTAGTATAGAAGTTTGATAGGTTGTTTGATGTATCTTATTGCCACTAAACCAGACATTATGTTTGTAGTGAGCCTGCTTTCATGATTCATGCACTGTGCCAGTGAGGTGCACTTTCAAGTTACTAAAAGGATTGTTAGATATATCAAGGACACAGTAAATTATGGTATAAAATATTCCTACCATCAAGATTTTAAACTTCATGGTTATTCTGATAATAGATTGAACAGGTTCAGTCGATGACATGAGAAGCATAATAGGTTTTTGTTTTAGCTTTAGATCAGAAATGTTCTCATGGTGCTCAAAGAAGCAAGATGTGATAGCTCAAAGCACAGCTGAGGCTGAGTAGCTGAGTATGTTGCAGCTACTGCGGCTGTAAATCAAGCACTTTGGCTCAAGAAGATACTTGCAGACTTACACATGGAAGAAAAGGAGCCGACACATATTCATATAGATAACCAAGCTACAATTTCAATCTCAAGTAATCTTGTTTTTCATGGCAGGACTAAACATTTTAAGATCAAGTTATATTTTTTTAAGAGAAATGCATAAAGAAGGTGAAGTCAGTTTGCTTTATTGCAAATCTGAGAATCAAATTGCAGATGTGTTAACCAAAGCCCTATCCAAAGTCAGATTTGAAGCTCTAAGAAGCAAACTAGGCCTATGCAGCTATTGAGGCAAGGAGGAGTGTTGTGAAAATGCCTCATCAACTGCATTATGCAGACGTGGGCTGTTATCATGTGGAGATGTGCATAGGAAGTGGTCATGTCTTACCAAATCTTTAGGATGTTAGTAGTGGGTTAGTGGTGTTTGTTTATGACTTGCTAATAGAAAGATCATGCTTGTTGTTAGGAGTCATTTTAGTTTTCTACTAATTTTTCTTTTTGTATTTAAGGAAGATCCAATGAATGAACAACATTTTTTTTTTTTTCAACATTCTCATTGTTCCTTTATTTTCTTAAGCTTTGTCTTTGTAAAAATCCAACAGGCTATGTCTGGGTCTGGGTAGGGAAAGGATGTGGTAGGTTAGATTAGAACTTTGCAGAAAATGTTGAAGATGGACAAAAGAAGTGAAATGTGAGAGAATGTATTAGGATTTCTAGAAGTTAAATTTGTAATTTGTGAATGTATTAGGGTGTAGTGTAAATTTGTAATTTCATATTAAAATAATAAAATACATAATAAAATAAAACTCAATAAGGTTTGGGAGTTATTCAAGCCCCATATTTTAATACTTGAACTCAATTCGTTTGATAGCTCGAGGTCAAATTCAGCTTGACAAAAATCGAGTCAAGCTCAAATTTTTTTCAAGTCAAATTTGTGTCGCATGTGAGTATTGATGTATTGTTTAAACCCTCGTAAAAACAACACTAAACCCTTGTTTTGAGTCTTTTGACACTTGAGCGTGATGAAAGGAGCTTCCACTCTAAGCGAAGCTTAAAATATTTTTACTGCATTATTAAAATTTGTGTACAAAGGATTAGCTTTTATCTAACTTTTGAAAGATCCTTGAAATTGATACATAGCTGCCTCGAACATCTCCTGCCTCGCATTTCCCAAGTGCTTCAATGCTTCTCCTTTTTGCTCCTGTTCAACAATCCTTCAATCATGGGATAGCTACGAACCATGATGAATAAGAAGAAACAAATCTGTACAAACATCTCTTCATAATTCTTTCCGAAGATAACCCTCCTTAATCCACAAATGAAGCATACCATGTTCAATATAACCAGGACTGACAATGGAACCATGAACATTGTAGCCCCTTGGAAGTCAAATTCACCCTTTTCGTATTTTTCAAGCTTTCCTTTGTCCACTGCTTTATTTGTGAGCCTGAAAGTAGTTTTCTTCACTCCCAACCATTTCATCAAGAGGTCTAGGCATCCAAATAAGCAGCCAGAAACTGATTTTATCACCCAAATTCTCTGTTCATTCCCACCATATCAATATGGTGCCTCCATCAGATAAGACCTCATGTAACTACTTCCCCAATGCAGATAGATAAACGTTTGAAAAGACCGCAAACCACGGGCTAAAAACCAGAGATAACAAATTAGACATGAAAAGTAGTACTCTTGTTATAATCCATTGCGGCAGATAATAGCAAACTCTAGAAGTCTGATTGATGTAGTATAATACTAGTTGTTATGTTATTGATACATAGTTAGAATCCAAAAGCGAAGCCAGGTTTAGAGTGCATTTGATTTCTGTCAAGAACTACAGTGATTTTTGCAACCCACATGAGCTTATTCCTTGAGCCCCTTGTGGAAAATCCCCTGTTGAGATCATATTCATATCATTTACTTAGGTGACTGCCAAAATTCGAATGGAAGTGTAACGGTATAAGAGGGAATACAAGATATAATTCACTTTGCCAAAACAATTATTAGGTACTCTTTTAACATGAAAGGAACAGATAAAAAGGTTTAATTAGGGACTTTACCTTGTGGTACAAGGGCATGCCATACAAGAATCACAATCGGGGAACCATATATCAGGAATCCAATGGCAAAAAGAGGTTGGAAAGCAAAATATCCACAGCGCATGCTTTGAAGAATGGACATCCGTGAGAAGCCATAGGAGAGGGGGCTGAACATTGCAAGACCAATTCGCAACAATCCAAAGCACCATTTCACAAGTTGAACTAAGGCATCCTTCATGTCTATAGTGGTGCAACCCGAAAAACATGGTCTGGTTGGACAAAGATAAACTGAAGTCCACCCTCTACAGTGCTGAGAGTACCCTGTAAATGTGCTTTCCAACAGGCTTTCGTAGGAGAATCCTACCTGTACCCAACAATCATTTCCTTAAGCTTCATTTATTTGATACTAAAACCCAAGCTCTAAAAAGTTGAATTGTACTCTATTACTGTAAAATACTTGCCTCTTCACCCCATTTTGTGTTTCTTTCATAGTCACAGGAGGTCGAAAGTCTGGCCTCTCTTAACATAGCATCTGTGGAACATTCCAACCTGGCAATTTCTTTTTCACTGCCAAACTTCAGAAAGTCTGTGAACTTGCTGAGCATAGCAAAACTCCTTTGAGGCTGATAGGGATGCTTGTCTGGCATTACCAAATAAGAGGCAGGAATTTTTTTTTTACATAGATTTACATAATACAAACACTGAAATTTTTAATAATTTATTTTGCTTGTGGATGTTGTAGGATGGCTAAACAGCTTATATAAAGATACTGCAGGGTACCTTCACAATTAGGACTTCCATATAATGCCTTCCTCTTTAGGTAAAAGCCGGCGGCTAAAAGTGATGGCCCTCTTATTCCATCCATTCCTTGCCATTTCATCTGATTATTGGTTTAAGAAATTTTGACAAAATTGTTTAGAACGCAGGAAATATCACTTTTAAATACTAACTAGCCGTGTCTTTCATTCAACGTAGTCAAAGAATGGTACCTTGTAAGCTGATCGGGCTTGGTTATCATATTTGTCATTCTTGCTAATATTATAGAACATTTGCGGAACTGAACGAAAGCTAGAGATGGAGAAATCTGTGGATCAAGATGAAAGCACATTGCTTGTCCAGCAGAACTAGGGTCATTGCAGTACATGTCACAGTCCAACACCAAGAGATAGGCGCCATTGCTAAAATTTTCTGAAACTCGAAGCTGCAACACCATTGCTATGTTAGCAATCAAGCACAGTAGAGTAGGGAAAAATGCAAAGGAACTCTTACTTACTAGGTCACTGAGAGCTCCGGCTTTGAAACGATGAGGTTTAGAAGGTCTTCTTTCGCGAGCGACATAAACAAGGGGGGCATTTCAGTTCCGTCTTCATCATTCTCTATATTCTCCACATCAGTATCCCCATGTATTATCTACAAGAAGATAGCCATCACCAAATGTCCGAAAGTTTGACAACTGAAAATTTAAAAAAATGCATTGATGCCAGACTAGCTTTGCCATCATTTCGTTATCCCTTGTTTCACGCCTTAATATCAACCAAAGTTTCACTAAAGCTTCCCTGATGATAGGTTCTAAACGAATCTGCAATTTAAATCATGATATAATCACACACCCCTGACGACATCCATGCTGGTACAGGCTTGATAATCGTCACACTATACAGTGATATGACATGAAAACAACACAAAGGATCCAAAAATGACAAGGTTTAAAGTTGATAAAAAATTATATATGAATGTAACAAAAATTAAAAAATAAGTATTGTCAACACGAATTTTGACACGAAATTTTCATATTTTACATGATATAACACGAATTGACAAGTCTTAGGTTCACGAGATATTAATGTTATGGTATTCTCAAAGTTTTATCTCGATATATATATATATATATATATATATATATAGAGAGAGAGAGAGAGAGAGAGAGAGAGAGAGAGAGAGAGAGAGAGAGAGAGAATAGTTTAGGATGATCCTAAACCGAATTAACCAAATTTTAATCGGTTAAATTGATTTGAATCAATTTTTACTCACAAGTAATTTTTTATTTGAAATAAGGACTAACTTGAATACAAATTAAAGCTTAAGAAGTTATAATGCAACAAAAGTATAAAGACTTATTTAAATAAAGTGATAGAGTTGAACATTATGTTTGGATAAACACTAATAAAGGAAAGGAATGGAAAGGAAAAAAATATAAACTAAAAGAAAGAAGAGGAAAGGAAAGGATACATGTACCACTTGTTTTGATAGCTAAAATTAATAAAGAAAAGGAAAGTAATATTAACAATTATTGTTTGGTTAAACAATGGAAAGGAAAGGAAATTATTCATTATAATGCTTTTTTTTTCCAATTATAACCTCTTTTATTTTAAATTTTATAATATCATAAGGTTAATTTTGACATTTTACAGGTTAAAATTTTTTTCAAGTTTTCTTTCCTTTTCATTTATCCCAAATTGGGATTTTAAAAAAACTGAGTAAGTCAAGGGAAAGTAAGGGGTGCTCACTCCCCGTCTCTTTCCTTCCCTAACTAAAAAATTTTCCCAAACAAGGAAAAAAGTTTACAACTTTCCCTTGTTTTAGTTAGCTTTCCTTTCATTTCCTTTCTCTTCCCTTCCCCTCCCCCAATCCAAACATAAGGGAAGGGGTTTTTTTTTTTTAATATTTTAGCCAAAACTTAATTTTGAATAAGTGATATGCTCTAATCTTATCTACGCCTATATGGTCCTTGGAACTTCGTCGATTACTTAAATTTCTTGAAGAAAGTGTCTTAAGTAGTCATAATAATAATAATAATAATAGTAGTAGTAGTAGTAGTAGTAGTAGTAGTAGTAGTAGTGAAGTTTCTAAACTCAAGAAACAAAATAAAAAATTGTCATATAATTTATTTTATTTTTTAATTTTTTAATATTTTTAAAGAATATGTGTCACTTTGTAAACTCCACGGCTTAATAGCCAAATAAGCCATCAACATTTATCCCAAAATTGAATTCAGCCCTCAACGTTTTATTGCGTGAAATTCAGTCCATAAACTTTTATTTAAGTGGAAATAAACCCTCAACCTTTTAAAATTATGCAATTAAGTCCAAATCTGTTAAATGACACTAATTGCCATTAGTATTGCACACATGGCATGCCACGTGGCAGCCAACTAAGCTATCAACGTCAACTTTCACGTTAGATATACTAATGGTAGTTAGTGTCATTTAACAGATTTGGACTTAATTGCATAATTTTAAAAGGTTGATGATTTATTTCCATCGAAATAAAAGTTTATGGACTGAATGTCATGCGATAAAATGTTGAGGGCTAAATTTCATTTTAGGCTAAAGGTTGAGGGCTTATTTGACTATTAAGCCTAAACTTTACTTAGAGAATTAAAAAATTTTACTGATAATGTATAGAATAATAATCCTTATAATAAATTAATTATAATTCAAATTTATGTAAAATTAATCAAAATATTATGTGAAATTAACACTTATAAATGATAAATTTAATATATAATTTTTTGTTACATGAAAATTGCACGATGCCTCTTGTTGATTTATTATTACTCTTTGAGACTAAACATTTTCGGATCTAATAAAATATTTTTGATGAAAACAAATAAATGTGCCACATGCATTGTTAAAATAATTAATACTAGCCAACAATTTCTTGGTCAAATGACTAAAGAGTTGTGGTATGCTATGACACTTTAATTCGAATATAAATAATCTCAATTTCACGCCTAATTATCAAAAAAAAATTTACATTATGAACTAGGACAAGCATCGTTTGAAGTAGTTCATTTATATTTTGCAAAAAATTTTGAGTATTCTTCCTTTGCCCTATCTCTTTCAAGATTTTCCTTCTGTTCAGGAAAAAAAAATGTAAATCCATGTCAATATTGGGTCATAATTCTTCTTCCATGCTACTAGAATCAGTTATTGAGTCGAAAAAATATTAAATTTCGGCATCGAAAGTAATCCTAAACCCTAAAAATTCTACCCTGTACTTGTTAAAAAAGAAAGAGCTGAAATAGTCACATGTGGACCTTTAAGTAAAACTACTAAGCCCAATACATAGATTGACATGTCAAAAGCAAAACATACTCAGTTACAATTGCTAACTTTACTATTTCGTTTGCCCTATAGTTCATAATTTTTCTCCATAAATTCACTCATTGGATAAGAGTCTTTCCCCATGGATCAGAAGAGAAAGAATAACGCCATGGGGATCAAAACCCAGACTTAAGGTCGAAAGATTAAGTCAAAAGGCACAACACAAAGGGGAATCTCTTCGGCAAGTGAAAAACATAAATTAAATTGAAAAAAAAAAGGAAAAGGTAAAAAAGGAGAGTTATTACGAGTTGAAATTCTTTTCTCCAATTTCCAAAGCTCCAAACACCTAAAATACCATATTGGGGCTTCAGTTCCCATGATCTCCTTTCATTTACCTTATTCCCTTCGATTTTTTGCTGATAGATTTGATCACTAGATTTGGAATATGCTTTGCACAAAAGCAGCAGCAGAAGATTTATCCCTGGCAACCTTTTATTTAAAAAATTTCACAAAAGCAATAGGATTTGATACTGAATCCAATAGTAGTAATCAATAGATGAACTTGAGAATTCAAGAAATGAGAACTAAGGATCCAAGCCACAGGAATGAAATGGAAATGAGAAGAGATAATAGGGTCACTGAAGGTGGAATCCGTCCTTTGTCCTTCCTGAACATCATCCCTTCAATTATAGGGTATTGTACCATTAGGATGTACAATGAGAGGAGAATTTGTCCAAACATCTCATTCCAGCTTCCCTTGATAATTGTTATGGCAACCCCTCCTGCGAAAGAAATCATGTTCAAGGTGACTAATGTAACCAGTGGAGCAAGAAGGATGGTTGATGCTTGGAAATTGAATATCCCCTTGTGGTAGAAAATGACTTGTTCATCATCTGCAACTTTATTTGTGGGCACGAAGTTAACTTCTCTCAAACCAAAACACTTCAATACAGCGTTCAAACTTCCTATGGTATAAGATGTAATTGACTTCATCATCCAAATCCTCTGTTCGTTCAACCATGTCCAGATTGGATCACCAGTCGACACAACTTCCTCCAAATGTTTCAATTGTGACATGATAAAAATGTACGAAAAGATCATAAACCAAGAATTTGAAACCTGTGTAATTAAGAAAGAAAATTCATATCGTTAAAATCCATTTGCCAAAATGAAAGGATTTCTTTCAATGAACTTACCTTGGGGTACAGTGGTATGGCATTTAAGAGGCAAAGTTGAGGAATAGTGGCTAAACACCACATAGGCAAGGAACAGAGGGGCTGAAGTGAAAGGTAAGCATAACACATTGTTTGAAGTAGAGACATTCTTGATGTTAACCCATAAATTAGAGGAGAAAACCTTGAAAGGGTAACTTGAAGCACCCCACAGTTCCACCTTGCACTTTGTAATAATGTGTCATTCAACTTAGTCGTTGCTGTGCCCAAGAATGCTGGCCTTGGTGGATTATAAAAGAGAGATTTCCACCCTTTGCAATGCAAATTAAACCCAGTAAAATAATCTTCTACCACAGAATTATACAAAAATCCAACCTGTTTTTCAAGGAAAGAAGAGATGGGAATTTAGGTCACATCAAAACGTTATATGGTAATAATTATATTCAAGCATGTCAATGCTTGCCTGCTTTCCCCACTGAGTTTCTTTCTCGTACGAGCAGGAGGCCAAAATTCTTGTTTCTTCTAGCAATCTGCTGATTAGCAAGTCCTTGTTGTTGATAGAGCACTGATGGTTGCTTTGGCGAAGTGATTTAACTAATTCATTTGATGGACCAAGATACTGTTTTAATTGAATGGTGTCCATATCTGGATTCGAAATGAAATTAATGCCGGTGTCAACAAATGATTAACTTCATGAAGAAGGCTACATTAGTTGATGACTCCTTAATCAGTAACTTTTTTCATATTAAATTTAGATAACCATTGGTTACAAAATCCAAGTAGAACTATTTCAAAGTTTTAAGTCCAAAAGGATGAGATTGAGATACCTCATTACTTTTCCTTAACAAGATGTTTTTCACATACCTTCGTGTACTATATCTCCATATAATGCCTTTCGTTTCATGTAAAAACCAGTTCCAGATAACATTGGTCCCCGCAATCCGTCCATACCAGGCCACTTTACCTAAGATTGAGAATCAAGAATTGTCATTAAAACCGTATTCGACATCAGTTATAACATAATTTTGAAAAAAAGGTCGTGCCCAAGAGAGGCCAAAGGATCAATCATCCTTTACATACCAAGAATACTGATCTTAATTTGCCATCATAGATATCCATTGTACTGAGATTGTGGAACATTTGAGGGAATTGAACAAAAGCTAGGTTGGAAGATATTTTTGGATCCAAGTGGAAACACATTGCTTGTAGTGCGGATGTTGGATCATTGCAGCGCATGTCACAGTCTAATAGCAATATATAAGGAGAGTTGCTTATCACGTTGGAGATCCTAAGCTGCAATAAAAGTAAAACAAAAATCAACTTTGAACCTAACAATCTTCTATTTGACAAATGTGTTTGGTAAAAAACATAAAGGCATTACAAGAACATTAAGTGCTCCAGCTTTGAAATGGTGAGGAGAAGAAGTGTTTTTCTCTCGAGAAACGTAGACAAGAAGGGGCATCTTGGCTTGATTATTGTTGGTTCCATTTTGGGATTCATCTTGTATTACCTGCAAAAGAATTTGCAATGCACGGTGTGCAATATGTTATAAAGGTTAACAAAGACAGCAAGCTCACACATTGTGGATTTAAATCTCCACAATTCAATATCAATCAACAGTTCTATCTCCATTTATGATGCCAAATATATATTTATATATATATATATATTATATATATATATATATATACACACACACACACACATAAAAGAGTTCAGAGTTGAAGATTTCTTGTTTAATCAGAAGAAGAAATGCAAATTATCTCTATCCAAGAATGGCACCAAAAGACAAATAGGAATTTTATAGGTGTTACTCCTTTGTTTTGAATAATATTTTGAATTAACTCTTTGAAGTTATAAAGAAAGAATATTGTAAAGGTTTTGAACTTATTGTATTTCGTTGAGTCAAAACTATTCTTTCTAAAAGAAATAAAAATAAATGGGAGTTCACTTATACATGTTTTTAAATGTAGTGAGAATTCATATATGCTTTAAACTTAATGTTTTGAAGATGTCATATGGGTTGAATTTAGTGGGAGTATTTGGTTTATTATTTAGCCAAGCTCCATAGAAATATTGTTTTAAAACTTGTATTAGATACAAATATCATAGGAGGAATCCTGAAATGTATGAACGTCATGGATACAAAAATTTCGTTTATAATATGTTAGTAATTTTGAGAGTAGTTCGCTAACGTGCCACTATAAAAAATCTAAAAACAGTTGTGATCTTATCATAAGGGTAGACATTGAAAATTTTTTTATAACTTCATTTATTGTTATGTTTCTTACTTATTAATTAAAATCTTATTAGAGCATGTTTATGATTCATTAGATTAGTGGAAGTTATTTTGATTTGATTATATTATGATAAGTTTTATTTATGTGAGAATTATGATATTATTCAGTTGATTATATGAATTTTCTTAATTCTGGAAAATTAAATTTTTAAGTCGTTTAGATTCATTATGATGATAGATGCATGCAATTTGAAATCATTATTATTTTAGGTTTCCTGTTTGATTAAATGTGCATTAGTTTGACTTGGATAAATCAATAAGGTATCACAAGTTAAAAGGAAATTTCTTATTACATGTGTGTAGATACCTAATTTTGTCCGAGTTCAATAAAAGTTAAGTTAAAAAGTTGGAAACAAATCCTAATTTCATTGTTTAGGACATTTCCTTATTGGGTCGAAAAAATTCATTTCTTCATTTGGATCACCGAGTCCAATTAATTATGAAACTTGTTACCAAATCCAAAGTTTACTTGAGCTTTGGGTTATGGACATTGTTGGAGTTATGGCCTTGAGAGCTCAAAGTTTTCGATCCATCTATTATTATTATTATTATTATTATTATTATTATTATTATTATTATTATTATTATTGATTTATGTAAGATCTGATTTTACACTACTGTAGACTCTAATTTCATGAAATTGATATTGAAAATTAAAAAAATAATGAATATTGATTTCACTTAAGTGAAAAGCTCCTTTATTTAAGATAAGAATAGAGCAATTTCGGTGAAATAACGTATGGGCGAGTATATAGAACAGTTTGCCAATGGGCAAGCAATGTAGGAGATTGCCAATGGTGATGGCGAGTTGGGACGATGGCGTGGGCGAATAGGTGAGTTCACCAGCTAGTTGTGTGAGGTGATCGCCCGAATGGGTGAGGACATATGATCGCCAACTTGTGGCTTGAGTCATAGCAAATAGCGAGTAGAACAATAAATTGTGATCGCAAAGTAAAGCAAATCAGCTTGTAAGTCACTAAATGTTGTTGGCGAACTGAAATTGAAATAGAATGGGCGAGCTGAGGTTTCTGGTTGAATAGGCGAACTGGAACTGGAATCAGCACGTAACCATTGTAGCCAAAATTGACTTTGTAAGTTATACGGTTAAAAACAATTAATAGAGAGAGAATGTTAAAGTCAATAAGGAATTAACCTTATTGGTTGAGAAATAAAACAAAGTCAATAGAAGCAGAAAAAGGAGTGTGGAAGGGAGACTTTCACGCCATCTTGAGTTGCAGTTTTTATGCATTAAATACATGAAAGACATGAAATAAATGAAGGAAAATGGGATAAGGCCAAGTGATGAGTTCTGATTGGTTTAGCATGACTATATAAGAAGAAACATTTGAGGAAAATCGGCTTAGCAAACTTCATCTTCCTCCCGAAAACTATGCAACTGCAAGTTTATGTTATTCCTTCCAATCCTGCCATGCTTGATTTATTGAGCTTTACTCTTCAGTTGGCTAAACAAATAAACCTTCCTCCATCGTTGATGAACAAAAAGGGTAAACAAAGTAAGGCAAACATGAGACAGAAAGTGATATGTTCTGGAAGTGCAGTTAATTGAGGTGAGATTTAATGGTTTCTTGAGATTGAATGATATATTTCTATGATTTCAAGTATGAGAAGCATGATTTTAGTGTTGCTTTTGATTTATTCTTGTTGGATCATAGAAATAGAATAAATTCATATCTTGAAGTAGATGAAGAATAAAATGAAACTGGGTTGAAATTGTAGTAGAATGATGGGAAAATACTGGAAAAGTGATGAGAATGGCGACTATAGTGATCGCCCATGTTAAAAGTTAGTAATCGCCAATAAGGCGAGTAGGAAATAATGAACTCGCCAAAGTTGTTGTTCAAATGGGCGAGGTCGCCCAACGCTAGTCTAATTCATGGGCGAGCTCACTTCTGAATAGAAAACAGTGTAGGGCGAGCTAGTAAGAGCTTTGTTGGGCGAGTAGTCATTTGATTTATCTCAATCTCGCCAAGTGATATGAAATGAAAATATTAATAGTTTTTATAAATTATTTGCAGCCGGGAATTATGAACTTGGTGAATGCGATCTGGGAGGCGAGAAGGAACCAAGGCTTCTTTGAACCAGGTAAGGGAGATGTGTGTGAAGTAAAATGCATGTCCTGTGGAGTAAAAATATTATAGAAATACCGAGAAACTATTTTGGTTTATGGCATGCATTTATTAAATAAATTATTTTGACTTGGGCGAGCTACAAAGTTAGCCGACCCTTACGTTGTTTGTGGGTGAACTGGTATTGGCGGGTGAGCCAAACGTTTTATAATTTGTGGGCGAACTGGTATTGGCGGGTGAGTCAAACGTTTTATAATTTGTGGGCGAACTAGTATTGGCGGGCGAGCCAAACATTTTATAATTTGTGGGCGAACTGGTATTGGCGGGTGAGCCAATCCTTTAATAATATTTTGGGGCGGGCGACCCCTTTTGTTAAGAAAGTTATGGGCGAGCCGAAATGGGCGAGCCGGTGTTTTTGTTTTAAATGTAGAGGGTGGCGGGCGATTACTTGTTCACCCCTTAAAGTTTACCATGGGCGAGCCGGGCTGGCGAACTGACCATGGCGAATAGATTTCGATGGTATTTTCTTAAGAAAAAAAAAGAGCCATTTTAATATCTTTGAAAATAGAAAATATAAACCCTTTTGGGCGAATTGACTAATGGGCGAGCCATTGAGGGCGAGCCAGTTTTGCTTTCTGATTTTAAAAGCAAAGTTGGGCGGGCGAACACAAGTTCTCCGCACTGGGCAAGCTGCCATGGGCGAGCCATATTGGGCGAGCTGACCATGGGCGAGCAGGTTTAAAGGTTGAGACTTTGGAATGTTGTCAAGGTGTTTTGTAAACAAAAAGCCTAAACCTTTTTGGAAATTAAATCATTTTGAAAAATGATAATATGGTGAGATAATTCCATAAAGGTTTTCATGTGAGATAAAATGATTTTGAGACTTTAGGCCCCTAGTTTCATGCATTATTATTTATGTTATTGTGTGACCCACCTGGGGCGGTGGCTCGGTCGATGGACCAACGAGTGCACCTCAGGGCGTCACAGGGCTGATGGACTTGCCAAGTCATCAGCGGTCTCGAGGTCACTTGGCAAGTGGACCCGAGGACCACCTATAGATTATGGCCATAGATCTAGCAGAGATAACCGTGAGGGGTGATGGCCTACGGGTGCACCCCAATAACGGTAAATTCCATTCTCGCAAGGGGGAGGGGGAACGATGATAGCATGATTTATTCGTAGGGTGATGCCTAGTCTCAACTTGTTGGTTCCTGTTTAATGAGAGGATTTGTTAAATCATAATTTCTGTTTTAAATTACATGATATTATAAACTGTTGAGCAAATGATTTGAATGGTGCATTGAGAGTACTGTTTACTATAACCACTGTTTTCCTATCGATATGATTTTAGGAAAAACCAATAGTTTGTGGTATATAGTTTTGGTTTTATAAAGCAGCATATGTTTCCTTTACTGAGCGCATGAATCGCTCACCCCTTTGTTTTAACTCCACAGATAAAAGACACGGAGTTATAAAATTAGCTCCAAGATGGATGTAGCTACATATAAAGCGCTGGGGTAAAGTATGTTAAACATGACAGGTACAGTCTCTTCTCTTTTACATTTCAGACATAAGTATACAGTACTACTTTAATGAAATAAGACAATAGGGGATGTTGGATATAAGGAATAATGAAAAGAATTTTCATATTCAGTATTTGATAAATGAATGTTTATCACTTATTTTTGTCAGTATTAAATGTTAATGGCATCGCAGACAGCCCAACCGGAAAAGTTGTATTGAAATATGTGAAAAATATGGTAACGGGCTGTTACAATCTATGTTTTAATAATTCTATAAATTAATTAATGTAAAAATACAATAAATATATAAATAATTATTACATACAGCTCCGATAGGTTTTTTTTACTCCACAAGTGAAATTAAGATCATGACACATGTCCTATAAAAATATTTAAAAAATAAATAAAATAGGACATGCATCATAATACTAACCTCGCTTGTGGAGTAAAAAACCTTCATAAAAAATGTATGGAATAACTATCTTAAATATAATAAAAAAAGACAAAAAAAATAAAAAAAGAAATGGAGTTGGTGCTGTGTAAGGAACCAACTCTTGTTCATCAACCGCCTATTGGTAGGGGTGTAAATAAACAGAACATTCGATGAACCATTGGTGAATTCGTTTAGTTTCTGTTCGTTTCTGTTTATTTGTTAAGCTTAATGAACAAACACGAACAACATTTTAGTGTTCATTTATTAAACGAACCAAACATGAATAAAGATGTGATTCTTTCGTTTTTGTTCACGAATAGGCTCGTTTATATTCATTTATTGTTCATTCATTTAAAGTGTCATTTGTTATTTATTTGTTGTTCATTCGTTTATATTCGTTTATAACTTGTTCATTTAAAGTGTCATTTGTTGTTCTTTTATTGTTCATTCATTTATATTCGTTTATAACTCGTTAATTTAAAGTGTTATTTGTTATTTATTTGTTATTTACTAAAAAACTAAAATTGCTTATATTAAATAAGTTATATAATATATACATCCTATTTTTAAGACATTAACCTAAAAGTTTAATACTTAATTCTTAAACATTGTTATACAATACAACTTTGTTGGCTTAAAAAATTAATAAAATATAATAATAAAATAATTTTAAAATTGAATTAGTTAATTATGCTTAAAATAATTATTTTTTTTAATTTTAAACATAATGTACTGAAATTAAATTAATAAGAATTTCATAATAAGTTTTATATGTACATTACACATATAAGTATACATACACACACACATATATATATATATGATACTTTAATATTAATATATATATATATGTATATATATGTATACCGATATATGTATACATATATGATATAAACTGTACTTATAATTGTAATTATCAATTTTAATAAAACATTGCTAACTTAAGTTGTGTTTCGTGTTGGATGATTTCAACTTGCATGTGAGATTTAATTTTTATGTAAGATTTTTAATATTTATTATTTAATTTGTTCTCATGAACACTTGTTCATGAACGTGTGTGCATGAACGTGTTTGTTTAATGATTTATGAATACTTGTTCATGAACGCATTTATTTAAATGTTCACAAACACGTAGTTTGTTTACATGTTCGTGAATGCGTTCATTTAGGACAAACGAGCTTATTCATGAATATTTAACGAACAACCCCTACTAAATAAACAAACAAACAAAAATATCAATTTGTTTGTGTTCGGTTCATTACAGTCACACCTACTGGTTCTACAATTCCCTCATCTCCATGAAAGTTAATCACTCAAACTCTACTCCCATATTGTAAAAATCCTAAGGACAAAAACCAAGAACTGGACTAAAAAGGGTGCTTTAATTTAATTAAAACAAACACTGTCTCTACAAGAAAGGGGGACTTTTTGCAAGTAAAAAAAAAAAGAAGTAAAAACAGCCTAGTGAATCTACCAAAAACCATCATAGTTGCAAAGGTACCTAGCAAAGCCAAACAGCACCCCAACCCTACATCCTTACCATCACAATGGACCTTGTTGCCCAAAAGACCCATCACCCATAACCACTTAGACCCCTTGACCAACGCATACAGCCTCCATACACCCACCCTACACCACCTACACCACATAGCCAACTCCCCAGCATTCACATGCAAAGCAACCAGAAAACCTAAACTTCAACCCTCGACAAAAACCCAAAATCCACCCCTAATACAAGACTTGAGCCCTTACCCAACAACCCATCTACCACATCTCCAGCTATTCCTTTGAAAATAACCTCCAAACTTAACAGAAACAAAAAAAAAGGGTAGCAACCATTATTAAAAAAATCCAAGATTTATAACCCAAAACAAAGAAACCAATCCACATTCCTCACGTAAGGAAGCCATGAAAAAAATCAAGGAAAATCCAAAAGGGCTTCAATTTTGGGGTCTTCCAAAGGCTTTGTGGCTCTAAACTTAGGGACGGAGGAGACTGAATATTTGAAGAAAGACATATGTTAAAAGGAGGTGTTTTGGACGGTCGAAGAAGGGAGATGTTGGAGTTTTTGAACCAAGTTTTGAAGCTAGACCTAGAAGAATGGAGAGGGTTTTGGGGATATTAAGTTAGAAGGGTGAAAGAGGGAGAAGAGAATTTTTTTTTTATATTTTTTTGGCATTCTTTGGGTAGCTAGCACGATGGCAAGAGGAAGAGGGAACAACGATCGATAGGGTTCACAATGGCTAACCTTTAGTATAGAGAGAGGGAGGAAGGGTTTAGAGAATGAGAATATATTTTATATTTTTTTGGCATTCTTTGGGTAGCTAGCACGATGGCAAGAGGAAAAGGGAACAACGACCGGTAGGGTTCACAATGGCCGACCTTTAGTATAGAGAGAGGGAGGAAGGGTTTAAAGAATATAAGGTTTTACAAACCGTTCATCATCCTACAACTTTTATCCCAGATGCCCAATAATTTATTAATAACAACTTATAAAGAGAAAAAAAAAACATAAAATGAATAATTAAAAAAAAAAGAAAATGCTGACAAATAGCTTGAAGGAATTAAATTTAAATATCAATTAAAACCATTAAATTAAAACTTAGGATAATAAATGATTAATTAATTGTTAGACTCTTAGTGTTCTTAATGTAGTCGTTAAGTCATCATAATGATTTCATTTGAGAGATCAATCACTTGACGATTTTGATAAATCAAAAAATAAGATTCTCCCTGAACGTTTTTTGCCTAAGTGTGATTGGCCTTTTAAAAATCTTATCGTTTTAAGAAAATCTTAAAATTAATTAAATTTTATCAAAAAGATAATTTTGAAGTTTGTGAAAACAAAGTATGGATTCAAGAGTACATTTACACGTGGAGAATGCTTAACACCCTCGCTTTATGTGTGAAAAAATTAATTACAATAAAAATAAGAATTATTTTAAAATATTAAATTAAGACGATTTCATTAAAACTAAAACATAATGCATGATTAAATGGTACTAGTTTTCAAATAGGCATGATAGAGTGCTAATCTTTTCCCACGCATAGCTGTACTATTGAGCCCAAACTTTGTTTTCGCAAATGACAAACTTATCTTTTTGATAAAACTTATTTAATTTTAGATTTTGTTGAAAAGATAAGATTTTTAGGTAACTAATCACACCTAATCGGAAAAAAGATTGGTGAGGACTCCTATATCTTGTATTTTCAAAATCATCGAGCAATTAAATCCCTAGACGAAATCGTTATGATAATGTGCACTTCTAGTATTAACATGTTATGTTATAAAATCTTAAGAATTGGTGCCTATTTTAAGTGTGACTTTAATGTTAGTTGGGTATGTCTTGAAAATTATACCACTAAGTAACTTTGAGGATAAGGAGACATAAAGACACATCTAGTTGCCAAAAAAAGTTCTCGGTGAGTTAGGAAAAAATAACAGGAAGACTAACAATGAAAATAACACATTGAGATCGTAGTTTGGTGTTATTTTCTTACTACGTAGCCACACTAGGATCCATTGCTAATATGGTCACTAGTATTAGTAACATGAATTGGTTTTGTGTCAATAAATAGCACGATTGTTGCCATGACTCAATATTAGATGATCATATATTGAATAGGATTGTTGAGATGTTATTTCTAAGGACTAAATGATTTTCATAATGTGGCCATATAAAAATAAAGTTAATTGGCCTAGAGCTTTATTTAAAAAATCAAATTTTCTTAAAATTAAAACAACTCCAATTAATGTTATCCAAGTGAGAGAATATTAGAATTTTCCAATAAGTTAGACTATCGGAAATTTTATGATTTAATGAAACAAGTTGAAGATTCAATCTGTGTATGAAAATCATGTAGGTTAGGCCAATTAATTGTGATCAATTGGTATAGGCAGCATTTTATTGGGTGTCAGCGTAATGTAGTAACCGTAAAGGCCTTAAACTTAATAGCTTTTGATGGGAGAAGTTCTATTAGAGTTCGATTATAAATATATGGTTAGATCCCTATTTCACTTCTTAAAACTTTGTATATACCCATTGAGAGTCAACTGGAGATGTGGAAGATGAAGAGTAGCCTAACCAAATTTAGTAACTGCTTTCGCTTCCAACTATAGTTTCCCAAACAAGTATATTAGCTTGTTTTTAATTACTCAGTGTTTTGATTTTTCATATATTGACATAGATTAATGTTTACACTTTGAGTTGTGACTTCTTTTTAGATGAGGAAGGTGATTCTAGATGGCATTGCTCTCTAAAGACAAGAAAGGAAAAGTAAAGAAAAAGAAAAAAGAAGTTGCTTTGAGGATCACCAAATTAATTGCAAGAAGAGAAAAAAAAAGTGTCATTTTCTAATTTTAGTAATTAAATTTAAATTCTGAGATTGAAAAAAAAAATAATTAAGGGGAGGGAAGGTGAGGGATGAGGGGTTGGTTCCATTTGTCATATACAAGAAAGAAAATAATGTGAGTAAATTGACAATACTGTTTGTATTTTTTTAGAATAAAAGAACAGTTTATTTTAGCTCAACTTAAAAGGCATATATAATAGTAAAATAATATATTATTTTTAGATATCGTAATTAAACTTGTTCAAGAGCTGAACAACTTGTTCAATTTTGAAGGTCCGTCAATTTTTCGAGTGGGTTTAGAAAAAAAAAATTTAGTCCATTGAATAGGTTTAAACTTGAAAATCAAGGCCCGCTTAAAAATTGGTCAGGCTTGGGTTGCTACTTCAAATCCAAGCTTGGCCTAGCTTGACCTAACTTGTTAATTTTAAATTTTTTTGCTATTTTTTATACTAATATAGTTTTTAATTACTTTTGATTTTTGTACAATTTAATTTGAGTTTTTTTAGACTTTAATTTAAATTTTTATGTTTCTTGTAATATTTTTGTAAGAATTTATTATGTTATACTTATTAACTTTTGTGTTCTAATAAATTTTTTGTATTTTATTATAGTTTTTTTTAAAGTTAATAGTATTTGGGTAGGGTTTTATGGATTTGGACTTATTAATTGAATGTAAAAACGAGTTCAGAAAAAAACTAAACTAGAAAATTGGATCGAACTTGGTTTGGACTCACTTTCAATTTTTTAATATCTTATTTATGTTTGACCTAAATCCAACCTGTTAGACTCATGAATAAGCCTAATCATAACTCAAGAATTTAGTTTGTTAATTGTTTTTAGATATCAAATTCATAATTTTTTTTATAATTTCATTAATATCACTTGATTACCCAAAATTTGTATCTTATTTTCCTCTAAATATGCAGTGAATATCAAATTATCTATTTCTGTTTTCTACCAAAGCTATTCTTTACCTCCAAAAGTTTTCCACGATCAAGAAGTCTAACAAAAAAAAAAAGAATATTTTTTCTTAAAGTGGTCGACAATTAATTAGGAATTTATATATACTATATAGAGATAAATATTTAAAAATACCTCAATATATGCTGTACGATTTTTGCTAGTCATAGTGGCGGTTTCCCCGACCGTCCTTCCACTCTTGCCTGCATTCCTCACGTGCTCTTCCAACAATTTGTACTTTTGCTGCACTATTTTACTTGTAAAATGTAAACTCAAATCTCAATTATTATTATTATTAAATTAAAAAAAAAGGCTAATAAAAAGATTCCGTAAGCATTTCTCAACATAACAACAAACTTTGCATGTCCGTTTGCACGAGCATTACACATTCCGCCATATGCTTCTATATAATAAATCTAAATTAATTTCAAATAATTTTTTAAGTTAATCTATGCGGAAAGCGCTTTGTTTATTTGTAATTTTTTTTAAAGTTTTTCACAAGCGAGTTAATACGTGCTTGTGCATTTAGCAATTAATTATGTTAATTTATTAATATTTAATTATAATTTAATATAAACCTATTTTAGAATTAATTTAAATGATCTACCACCCTTTTGGAGTATAAGTTTCTCTTAAAATCATCTATATGAATGTGTTGATTATTTCATAGGTTTATCGTTTTACACAAGTAATAAAATTTTTAAAGTTTATAAGTTAAAAATTATTATATTTTTATTTAATAATTAATTAATTAACTCTTGACTTCGATAAAATATTAAATTATATGTAAATTTTTTTTACTAAAATAGCACTTTAACTATGCGTAATCAGTGCTTATAGGTATGTTAATGAGATGATTTTTTTAGGATGTGTTTGGTAGAATAGAAAAGTGACAAAATTGATTGGAGAGAGTGAAAATTTAGAAAGAAAATGAAATCTGAATGTGTTTTGTAAGAAAAAAATATCGAAAGAAAGACAATAGAAAATATGGTCATCTTTCACCTTTATTCAAACAATAAATCGTTTGAGGTTGAAAGGATAAAAGAAGAAAAAATGGAAGAGGTGTGATCAATTAATCTATCTTTACAAAATTATCCATCATGCATGTTTACCTTTTATCTTTTCATCTTAAGGTACAAAGGTTATAATAGTAAAATAAAATAATTTTTTATTTTTCAACAATACAAAATAATAAATAGAAAAAATTATATTTTCTATTAATTTTTTCTCAAACTGATGAAAAAATATATGTTTGTTCATCTTTTAATTTTTTTGTTTATTTTTATCTTCCTATTTTTCTATCTACCCCATGAATTAAAGTTTGTCACGAAGTATGCTTTCACTAAAAATTATATACTCCCTCTATCCCATTTTATAAGTCCATATCTAATTTTTCCGTCAAAGGAAAACTCAACTTTAACCACCTTTTTTTTGAAATTATATTGAACCAAAATTTTAAAAATATGTTTTGAAAATTTTGAAACTTAAATTTTACAAATCTAAAATTTTAAAATTTGATTTTATTAAAATAATGATTAAAAAAAGAGACAAATATAATCGGAACAAGGGGACTGTATAAAAAAAAAAAGCACCCATAAGTTAGAAGTTCTCACACATGGAAGAACATGGAACCAAAGAAAGCTGTACAGAATTCTGCGTTTCAAAAAGTTTACAACAAATCAAATGTAGAGATGAATTAATCTATATGTCTGAAAGACAAAAAGAAGAATTAAAGCCGTATAGCAATTATAAGAAAAATGTTCAAACCTTGATCTTCTCTTTTTCTTCCTCGTATTCGTCTCCTCCAAGATCAGCCTCGTACATAGAAAAATAAACCTTCGGGCATCTGGTTTTTATACCAAACCTCCTACAAAATGGAAGCCAATACCTCCCAAAATCCCAAGCCTCTCTCATAGCATGTAAAGTTAAGGCAGAACCTCCATCATCCGACACATAAACTGAGAGCTTCCCTGTCGGATAATCCAGTGCCATTGCTGATAAGACTGTGTTCATTACCTCCAAAGGCGGCTCCTTTTCAGGGTCTGCAGTGCATATAAACACATCGATTCCCGGTAGTTCATCTTTCTTTTCTTGCAGCAATCTTTCAGTGAAAGTTTCACGACAAACGGGTCTCCACAGATAAGCTTGGCCGAGCAGCCAAAGGAAAGATAAAATAAGCTCAGAGGCAAAGACTAGAAGATGAGGGAGAGAAGGTCGTGTAGGATGCAAAATAGAAGATAGTCTGTAGAAAATCAGGGAATTTATAGCTATGGAATGGAGGAGAGCGTAAGAGCGGTTGATTATGACAGATTTTCTCTCGATCTTGCAAAGATGGAAGGGAAGAGCCTTCATCTGGGATGCTAATTTGATTTGCTTGCTCATATCTGCCAAATTTCAGATATTTAACTGTACTAGATATCAATATTAACATCCCACCGTTCAAAATCAGAGATAAGAATCAGAGAGAACAAATAATTTGGCTACTCGGTTGAAAGATGATGTGATATTTTGAAATATCGAAAATAATTGAATTTTGTTGTTTTCCCCATTTGAAGTGGATAGAAAAGACAGTTCTTGGAAGTTTGAGAACAAAGTTACCCAAGAAATCGATCGTCCAGAAACGTGGTTGGGGCTTCTCAATAAATTAAAGAGTTGCAAAATGCAATGCTATAGATAATTGTTTTTTTTAATCATAAATATTTTTACTCATTTTATGATTTAAAATTAATTTTTTTTCAAAGTTAAAAATGGTACATGTTAAACGATCATCTAATACACCCATAGGCAGAACTAATGCTATTGTCGCAGGCAATGAAGTTTGGATGTAAATTCTTGGCAGGTTGCTGCTCCACGATCATAAATGTAATAAGATCATATACTCGGCACTAATTGTAGAGACCAATTAGATGTCTATTCACATGCCATCATATCTCCTACGTGTCAGAAGATTTCTGGCCCACAGATAAATCTGTCAACCGCCTACCCTCACAAAAGTCAAACCAATATATTTGATTAGAGATAGGAACATATTGCCATTGAAAAGTGGAAAAGCCCGCACAATTACTGTTAAGTTTGACTTGGTGTAAGTAATATGATTTGATAACGAGAAAAATTTTATTTATTAGATTTTTAAAAGTTAAATGTTAAAAACCTCTTGAGCTTTATCATCTTATCTAAATAAGCTTTTCTATTTTTATTGTATTTAAATAAGTTTCTAAACTTTAATAATTTTCAAGTAAATTCTTAAATTTTAATTTGAGTATTCAAAAAAGTCTTTAACCTTTACTTTGTAGTTAAATAAACTTTTAATATAAATCAATTTTTATAAAGGTGAATAATCTATTAATTTTTCGAATGGGTTTTAGATCTCGGTTTCTTGTATAAAAATTGATTATATATAATATATTATATAATATTTAAATATTTATATTATATATAATATATTTTAAAAATATCAATTAATTCAGTTAATTTGATTCGTAATTTTAGATATTGACTTAATCGAATAAACAACCTAAAAAATTGACTTGAACTTAAAATTGATTTAATTGAATTAACTGTATTTTAATCAATTAAATCGATTTGAATCGATTTTGTCACAACTCGATATATTGCTTTAACCTATAAAAGTCAAAATTTGGACCGAATTTTTTTTCTCTTAATTAATTAAACCCTTTACTGTACCATTTGAGTGTGTATAGTATATCCAACAATTCAAACTTGCTTTACTGAGCAATAACAATTTGGATTCGTCAACATCACTTATAAATACATTCACTCTCTAAGTCCTAGATTTCTTAGAAAATATGGTAGCATAACGACTTATAACTAGCCTAACCTTCCTGCAAGAAAACACAATTATATAGCAACCACAACCACAATGCATTTGCCCTCAAAGCAACTCAGAATCTCATAATTATAGTCAATAGATATCTCTATCATACTACCACCATTACATACTGTCGTAACGGTTTCGCACTCGACGATTTTAAAAAACAGTTAAAAACAGTGGGAGTCGCCACCAATCTTTTTTGACTAGGTGTCATTGGTCACCTGAAAATCTTGTCATTCTAACAAAATCTTAAAATTAATTAAGTTTTATTAAAAAGACAATTTTTAGTCTGCGAAAACAAAATCGGGTCCGGGAGTACGGTTACGCGTGGGGAAGGATTAGCACCCCCACGACGCCTGTTAAAAAACGGTACCATAATAATCATATGTTATCCTTTTTGTTTTAATAAAATGATCTTGAATTAATATTTAAAAATAATTCCTATTTTATTGCAACCAATTTTATTCCTTTTATTCAAAGTTATTTTTCATTTGTAAAAAATCATTTTTATTTTAAAAAAGTTAAATTTTATTTGTCAAAAATAAATGTGAACCTTTTTGTATTGAAAAATTAAATCAAATACCCCAATACTTTTGGCAACATTTGAAATAATTTTCCTCACCTAGAGATTTCTAAAGAATCACTACTTGTGACTTCTATAGAATCTCATCCTCGGTAGATTCACGTTTATTTGAAAATTAAATGAATGCATATGATGCAAACAAATAATATATGATGCAAATGAATTTTTAATTTTAACTTTCATTATTTATTTATTGATTTATTTATATTTCTTTGTTTTAAAAAACTTATTCATTTTCTTTTTTATAAAAATTTAAATTATTGAAAAATCATACTAAATACCTCAATACTTTTGACAATATTTAGTAGACTCTTCTCACCTAGGGATCAGTTAAGGAATCACTACTTCTGACTTCCGTAATATCTCATCATCGGAAAAATATTTCATTTATTTTGAAATTAACTTTTATTATTAGTTTTCCTTTTAAAAACTTATTTTTTGTTTTTAACAAAAAATTAAATTATTGAAAAATCATACTAAATATTCCAATACTTTTGGCAACATTTAGTATAATTCTTCTCAGCTAGGGATCAGCTAGGAATCACTACTTGTGACTTCCGTAACATCCCATCATCGGAATTTATTATTTACTTAATTTTTCATCAAATTTATTAAATTTCCATTATCAAACAAAATGCAAAAAATAGGACTTAAATCAATTATTTGATAACAAATTTAAAATATGACTATTCATGCTCTAAAAATGTTAAAAACTTTAAATAAAATAATAAATTAAAGAAGATTAAAAGATTACCAATTTCGAGCTAGTTGAAATGGGTTAAAATTTGGATTGGAATGAGTCGATTGAATGCACGAGCTCCGACTGATGACTTGTCGATTTTTTTTTTCATTTTTCCTCTTTTTGTTATCCACTTAAATCTAACAAATTTAGAACCCAAAAGAAAATCCTTCATACCTAAAGTAACTAATCTACCCAATATAACTAACCTAAGCCCAAAAAGCTTAAAGCCCACCCTCTTTTTATTCTTTTTATTTTTTTATCTTCTCCCAACACTTGGGCCCACATCCCATTCACTTTTCCACCCAAAATTTCCCATTACTCTCCTTACATTCTTTTCATCCTCTAACAGTGGGTCCCACACCCACTTACATTTTATTTCTTTATCTTTTCTTTTTCCTTCCTTTCTCATATTTTCTCTTCTGCATATTCATGGCCGGCAATTTTTAGGCTGCCCAGATCCCGACGCCGACCACCATACCGATCGCTGCTGGTACCGCCGGCCACCACTCCCAGGCGGCGGTTCGCTTCCAATTTCACTTCCAAGCTCCGTTCGACCTCCTCTTTTCATTTCCAGCCTTTGTTTCTCCAAAAAAATTATCCAAATCTCTTAAATCTAATTCTAAACCCGCGGCTTTCAAACCCAAAAATCTTCTTCACTGCCGCTTCCTTTACTTTATCCTCCCACTATGTTCTTCTCCTACTTTTAAGCTTTCTCTACACCTAACTTTCAAACCAAAAGACCTTTGCCTCTCAAAACCGAAATCACGAAAAAAAAAAGAAAAAAAGAAAAAGAAACTCTTGGCTATTTTTTGGTTTTTTGCTTGTTTTTGTGTTTGAGCTTTGGATTGATTTTTGTTGACTGTGGATGTAATTGTTTTTGGTTTGGAAGGGGCTACGGTTTTTGTTGTAGATAGGGAGGTGTTCAAGACAGTGAATGGGGTTTGAAAGAGGGTGGAGGATGGTGGAGGCAGAGGTGTTTGTCGCTTTTAAAAATGCCCAGTTTGGTTGCCAATTGTTCCCTTTTATTTCTACTTGGTTCCCTTTCTTATGAAAAATTTCTTGTCCATTTTTTTGTTTAATGCCGGTGAAATCCCTGATTTTCCGGGATTGCCATATGATGGCAGTGTTTTTTGTTGACTATTGAAGCTGCGAGCTGACGTCGGGATGGCTGGCAGAGAGCAGCCTACTCTGGCAGCAAGCAGTAGCTGGTGCCGTGTATGGCACCAGCTACATACCCCTTTTTTTTTTATTTATTATGCTTTGTTTTTTTTTAAAAAAACTAACTGAAAGACAAATAATAATAATAATAATAATAACAATAATAATAATAATAAAAGCAAATAATAAAAATCTGTTGACACCTAATTTTGTCCCATTTGTTATTATTATTATTATTATTATTGTTATTATATTTATTTTATTTTTATTTTTATATATATTTTGTATTTACTTTTATTTTTATTTTTTGTTATTACTTATATTATTATTATTATTATTACTTTTATATTATTATTGTTATTATTTTCTGTCTTGTTTCCCATCAGCCATCCCATCACCGCCGGCCACCAGTTCCTGTCACCATCTCTGCCAGCCCCTCCTCCCCAGGTTGTCTCGTCTGCCACCACCAGCTACTTCTGCCAGCCATCCCATCTTCACCAGCCCAAGGCCAAACCCAAGCCTTTTACAATCCCCCCATCCTCGGCTCACCAGAGGGGGCTCACCATTTTTTCGAACCCCCACCTCAGATCCCATTTGCCATCATCACCACCATTGCCACCACCATCCACTACACAAACCAAACCCTTCAACCCCTCAACCATCAACCGGGGGAAGAGAGGCGACCCGAGACCTAAGCTTCAAGCTCTCACCCTCACCCGAGCATCATCCTCACCCAACGAGCCCCCATTTTTCAAGCTCACTACCCCCTGCCATTACCTACGTTTCACTATCCAACCCAAACAACCACAAATCACCACCGTGCAACCAACGACCAGCCACCACACAAACACATGCACACACACACAACCTTTAGCATTACCGAAAACAAACCAAAAAAAAAAAGAGAAAAGACCCGAGAGCCCCAAGACTTAGATCTGAGATCTAAGCACACCTGCAAAAAGAAAAAACAAAAGAAAACCACATACCAACAACCATCATCATCACAAAATCATCCGAAACCAAAAACCAGATTAAAAAAAATCGAGGAAAGGCCTTCGGCCTAAGTCAGATCTATAGGGTTAGAGGGCTTTTTGAGAGAATCCGAGGTCGAAATCGAAGAGAGGAGGTAAAAAGGCTTAGGAAAGAGGGAAGCTTTTTGGTTTCTGTCGCTGACGCATAGTGGCCAGCAGCCGCAAACGGTGGCTTCGACGTTGGATTCTGGGCAGGAGAGGAGAGAAAGGCAGAGAGGGGAGGGATTTTTTTTTTGAGAAATCTGAAAAAATGAAACAAAAAAAATAATAAAGGGGGTATTTATAGAAGAACAAAACGACGTCGTTTTGGCCTTTGGAGAAGATCCGCGCGCCGACCAGACCCGGAACCCGGGATCCGCGCACCCAGCTGACGACCCGACTCCACAGCTGCTCGCGACCCGCGTGCTGACCCAATCCGACCCGCTCCTAACCCGCATTTCCGGCCCAAATCTGAATGCTGTTGGGCTTTGATTTTTTGGGCTGTTTTAGAAAGCTTCTTTGGGCTCCAAACCCAAATCCGAATTTGGGGTAAAATTTCATTAACTTCTTATTTATTTATTTATATATTTATTTGTTTATTTATCCATGCCATTTATTAAAAAATATATATGTTATAAAAATAAAAAAATTGAAAAAATAAAAATAATAAAAATAATAAAAATGAAATAAAATAAATGTAAAAAATATAAAAAACAAACAAATAAATAAAATAAAAATTTAAATGATATTTTTCCGATGATAGGATG
This sequence comes from Heritiera littoralis, assembly GCA_031772115.1. Taxonomy (NCBI): domain Eukaryota; kingdom Viridiplantae; phylum Streptophyta; class Magnoliopsida; order Malvales; family Malvaceae; genus Heritiera; species Heritiera littoralis. Next base: position 214,034 of record JAPDPK010000039.1, on the reverse strand, counting down.
TTACGGAAGTCACAAGTAGTGATTCCTAGCTGATCCCTAGGTGAGAAGAATTGTACTAAATGTTGCCAAAAGTATTGGAATATTTAGTATGATTTTTCAATAATTTAATTTTTTTGTTAAAAATTAAAAATAAGTTTTTAAAAGGAAAACTAATAATAAAAGTTAATTTTCAAAATAAATGAAATATTTTTCCGATGATGGGATGTTGCGGAAGTCACAAGTAGTGATTCCTTAACTGATCCCTAGGTGAGAAGAGTCTACTAAATATTGTCAAAAGTATTGAGGTATTTAGTATGATTTTTCAATAATTTAAATTTTTATAAAAAAGAAAATGAATAAGTTTTTTTAAAACAAAGAAATATAAATAAATCAATAAATAAATAATGAAAGTTAAAATTAAAAATTCATTTGCATCATATATTATTTGTTTGCATCATATGCATTCATTTAATTTTCAAATAAATGTGAATTTACCGAGGATGAGATTCTATAGAAGTCACAAGTAGTGATTCTTTAGAAATCTCTAGGTGACGAAAATTATTTCAAATGTTGCCAAAAGTATTTGGGTATTTGATTTAATTTTTCAATACAAAAAGGTTCACATTTATTTTTGAAAAATAAAATTTAACTTTTTTAAAATAAAACAAAAATGATTTTTTACAAATGAAAAATAACTTTGAATAAAAGGAATAAAATTGGTTGCAATAAAATAGGAATTATTTTTAAATATTAATTCAAGATTATTTTATTAAAACAAAAAGGATAACATATGATTATTATGGTACCGTTTTTTAACGGGCGTCGTGGGGGTGCTAATCCTTCCCCACGCGTAACCGTACTCCCGGACCCGATTTTGTTTTCGTAGACCAAAAATTGTCTTTTTAATAAAACTTAATTAATTTAAGATTTTGTTAGAATGACAAAATTTTCAGGTGACCAATCACACCTAGTCAAAAAAGATTGGTGGCGACTCCCACTGTTTTTAACTGTTTTTAAAAATCGTCGAGCGCGAAACCGTTACGACAGCTTGGCGACTCCACTAGGGACTTTTTGAGGGTCAAGCCATTTATTAATCATGTGTTATCCTAAGTTTTAATTTAAAGGTCTTAACTAATATTTAAATTTAATTTCTTTAATTTTAAAATAATTAGTTGCATTTGTGTTTTAATTATGTTGATTATTTTATAGCATTCTTTTATTTGTATATATTATTCTTAATAAATTGTTGGGGCATCTAGGATAGGGGTTTTAATTTGATGAATATTTGATGTGTTCCCTCATACACACACTTGCACATGCATTCGCATAACATGAGCTCTATACCTGAGTTCCGTCTTTCTTGTAGAGTACCTTTGCTCTCGTGAGGTAATAACCTCCGCAATGGCAAACGAAATACTCCCACTCAAATTAAATCTTACTAGTCCAGTGTGGACGACAGTGAGGTATAATTTGGGAACCTTTAGATTTTGAAAACCAAGCTCAGCATATAGAAAAACCTAAGAGGCCAGCCTTAGGTAGAGCCATGCCCAAATTCTGTAGAGATTACCCTAAAATTAGGACACGAGGGAACATATTCGACCTCTTTCCTCATGTTTAAAATAAAAGTACTATTGATTTTAGCTTAAATTGTATATAATTTAAGTCTTTAATTTTTTTTAAAGAATTTTTGTAAAATAAAAATAAAAAAAATTTTTTTTCTTTATAAAAGATCTTGTCAAAAAAATTTTTCACTTATTTTTGAAAAAATAAAGATGTGTGATAAAAGTAATAAAACAAATATGTAACTTTTCTTTTAAAAATGCGAATAATTCTTCATTCCTCTTTTTATAGAGGAATTTTGTTTTGAAAATAGGTGCATAAAAATGGGAACTAATAAAAGTACATTCTCCAAAGCAAGAGAAAGAAAAAGAAGTTTTGCGTATATTTGGTTACAAGATGTTTTTATACATAAAAATAAAAAAGGTTTTAATTTCTTTCACTTTTCTTTCTTTAAAAGAAAAATATGAAATAATAAAATGTAGATAAACTTTTCTTTTTACAATAAAAAATGAAAAAATTTGTTTAAAAAAAGGTCTCTTTCATTAAAAATAAGAAGAAGAAATTCAATTAAGTTTTTTTTATTAAAAATTTCTTTATTCTTTATTATTCTTGGAAAAATTTCTTAAGATAAAGGCATAGGAAAGAAAAGTAAAAGAGATTGAGTGAGAAATGAATTAATCTTTCTTAAAAAAAAAGAGTTAGAATAAAATGAGAGAATGAATGAAAAGAAATTTTTCTTTCCTTTTAAATTCGAAATAAATATTGAAAAAAAGAAGATGAATAATTGACTTTCTTATATAGAATCTTTCAAAGAATAAGTTGACATGCAAAAATAAAAAAATATATCCTTTTTTTGGGGGGGGGGGTCGTGTAAAAATTTTAAATGAGAGTCTAAAAATGCTAAAAAAAAAAAGAGGGTTGAGAAAAATAAGAAGAAGAAATTTATTTAAGTCTTTTGTTTTAATTCAATTTTTTTTCATTCCTTATTATTCTTGTAAAAGAATTTCTTTAGACAAAATCAGGAAAAAGGAAAATAAAAGGGACTAAGAGAGAAAAGTATTCATTTTTTTTCGAAAATAAAAGAATGGATAAAAGAAACTTTTTTATTCTTTGTATAGTCATAACAAATAATTAAGACTGAAGGAGAGTCAACAAGATTTTTTCTTTCTCTTTTTTCCTTTGAAGAATTTTCAAATAAATTATATGATGTAAAATAAAGATGAGGAGAAAATAGTGTCGGATGGGGAGGTTGGGTTAAATAAATGTGAAAATTGTTGAAAAAAATTTGAAAAAAATTAATTTGAAAGGAAATTAAAAATTGATAAAGATGGTCTTTTGGTTTTAATTCATGGACTCTTAATCCATTTTTTTTTACTTTCTCATTTTATGTTACATGCATAATAGAAATGTTATTGTCATGGCATTGTACATTAAAAAAAATCATTTTTCTTAAGCACATTTGCACCTCATAATATTTTTTATTTTGTTATCATTCAATTCATCAGTCATCAATGTGTTTATATATTTGTTAACGTGTCATGTGCATTTTGTCATCATGTAATTTAGGTGATTTTTAAAAAAAAAAAAAAAACAAACAAACACAAACTTCGTTTTATTTGCATTTAGCATATATTCCATTTCATGCAAATATGTTACGTAATTCATCTCATTCTATCATATCTCATGCATTTTACACAACATTTTAAAGTGGAAGAAATTCTTTCTAATTTTTATGAAAAAGGAAACTTTTGAAACATTTTTGATGGGGGCATAAGATGATTCTTTTACTTTCTAATTCATTTTTCATATGTTTCAGATCGGATTTTCCAAGTTAATGGGTGAACTTGTCAAACAAGGGATAAATTTCAACTTGAATTTTTGTATATATATTACTTTGTTAGATCATGATTCTTGTAATTTGATAGTGAAAGTCTTTGAGAAATCATTTTATATACTCTTTCATTCTTTATGGTATATTAGGACGAATAGATTTTCATGTACATTTTTTATTTTGATTTGTCATTGTATTTGATATATATAAAAAATGGCATTGATTGATTCTTTTTGTAAAGAAATCACATTATATATATATATATATATATATAAAATGATTCAAATAAAGCCTCACATGACTAAACCAAATGATCAAAGAAGTTGAACAAAATGACAAAATAAAGAAAGATTGAAGAGAGTTTTGAAAAATTAGTGATCATTATCAGAAAAATCCATCCCATCAACTACCCTCTCCAATCATTTCCATGCCCCAAAATTCTTAAAAGGCCTTCAGGCATTTGAGGGGCAAAAGCTTGAACTCAAACGATCCATTTTCATCCGATCACAATATGCCATTAAAGTGTAATGACATTCACCTGGGCAATGAACAATGAAACAATCAATTTGATAAAATTCATTTTTGGATTTCTTGAATAATCAAGCATGACACTCTTTTAAATTTGAACTTTGGTAATTTGATATGTGTCAAAACTATGCCAGAAATTCATTACTTGTCAGAATTGCTCAATTTTGTTTGAAAAATCACAAACCATGAGATTCCTTAGGCCATTTTTGAATCTTTGATCCATTCATGTGACTGAACCAAGATTGAGGAGGACAAAGTGCCATATCCTTAACTTGCCCAAATAATGCAATACCTTTTTCCTCTCTCGGTAAAAACACCATGAGCAACCCAAAGTTAAATATGCCAATTCCAACAGTTTCACTAGCTTGTGGGCATTTTGTAGCAATGTTTTTATTGCCGCATGAGTTGTAGAAAAAAAAAAGCCAAAAGCAAACAGAAAAACAAAAAAAAAGAAAAAAAATGAAAAAAAGAAAAAATTGATTGTGACATCATGCACTTAGGATATTCAAATGATTTTAAACAACACAAAGAGAGAGAGAGAGAGAGAGAGAGGAGAGAGAGAGAGAGAGAGAGAAGAAGAAGAAGAAGAAGAAGAAGAAGAAGATGCCAAAATATGAAAATATCCAAGAAATTCCATCTTGAAAAACCAAAAAAAAAAAGACAAAATGTTTGACCCTTTTGACTCAAGGGAATTTCGTCAATTTAAGTGACCATGTTTGAAATGACAAATGGCCATCTTTCATAATCCTTTTCACTAATATGAGATTTATTCATTTGCTACCCTCTTTAGGCCTTATAAATTCTTTCTAAATAAACCTTAATCAAGGATCACCCTCCACATCGGGGGGCACATATGCAAAAACCTTCCCCAAAAGTACGAATGACTAGCCCCAATTCTAAGTCAAAATGGTTTATCATGTTAAGGGGCAAATGTGAGGTGAATTAGCTTTACAAGATTTTGATTTCACTCCATAAAGTAAAAAAAAGAGGAAAAAAATGAAGAAAAAGAATTTGCAAGAAAGAAAAAAAAAGAGAGAAGATGAAATGAAGTAGTGGCGGGATTAGAAATAAAGGAATAAATGACTTGAATAAGTCTTCACATTATACTAAATGATCCTTGGTTGATCACCCTTAAACACATTTTTGGGCCTTATTATCCATTCTTTTAAAATCCCGAAACCTGGCCTACATTACGTACCTTGAAAAGTCCATTTCGATCAAACGTGGATACTTAAACTGAAGAGGTTTTTCCTTGATGAATCATCATAACCAATGAGGCACTTAGCTCATTCTCAACTGAGATTATCCTTCAAGAATCTTCACAGTCAATTTTGGATGAATTTTGAATTCTTAAGTGCATGATGGAACAATCACATAAAAAAAAAGAAGAAAAGAGAATGAGGCTTTAGGGTGAAAACCCCAAAAGGGGCAGTCTAGAGAAAAAGTGAAATCCTTTTGAGGTCATTCATGGTGCTGGCAAGGTCAAACAAGAAGTGACATTGCGAAATAATTTTGAAACCCATGACCATCCATAACCCTTAAGAGAAACAAGAATGTCTGTTTTGATGATCCATTAAAGGGATTGATATAAAGTTTTGAACCTTCTCTCCATTCCCAAATAACTCAGCAAAAGCTTGAGCCCATAATGGCTAGTCTGGACAACTATGAAAATACATAAATTGAAAATTAAAGGAGTGTCAAATTTTGTCTGCATTTCAAGATAAACCATTTCGCAAAACCATGATTTTCAAGGAATTCATTATTTTTGAAAAACTTTGTGTTTTATTTGTGAGCCTAGATGAGTGAACATTCATCTCATTTTCTATCAGGTTGTAAGCCTTTCTTGCCAAACCAAAACATTGATATGTGAAACCACCTGATCCATTTGATGAGAACAAATTACCTTCCCCCACACTCACCTAAATAGTGATAACCAATCTTCAAGAAACTCAAATGATAGTTCTTTGTTGCATTTGTGTTTAACTTTCTTTGATCATTGTTGTGTGGGGCAATCTTGTGAAGTTAAAAAGCTTTGGATAGATAAACGTTTTCAAAAATAAAAACCGTTTATCTTTTGAATCTGAAAATGGAAAGGATGCTTGAGGCAATTTTGTTTGAAAATTTTTCGATTGCTAATCAAAATTTTGATAGTGTTTCAAGCAAAAATGAGAGAGAATTCAATAATTATTGTGGCGCAAAGAATTTCTTGTGCCATTTTAGGGGAAAATTTTGTTAGGAAAAATTTTGTTTGTAACATGAATTCTTAAGGTGTTTTAAAAAAAAGGTAAATAAAAATATGATAATTGTCATGAGGCAACCCCTGTTGCACAGTAAAAAAATGTCTTCAAGTGGTGGGAGAAATACTTTAAGGTAAGGTAGATGAGAAATCAGAAATGAAAAAGTTTTCGTCAACAAGAAGAGAAAATTGAAAGAAAATTTTAGATAATTGCATTTGCATCTTTACAGTGCACATTCGCATGAAACATTTGCATTTGCATCTTGATAGAATTCATTTGTATTTGCATCATGATAGAAGTCGTCTGTATTTGCATCATAATAATTGGTTATTCATTGATAAAGAAATTTGCATTCGTATTGTTGATATTGCATTTGCATTAGTGATCATTGCATCAGCCAAACATTGAAAAAAGGTGAATGTAGGAGATTTTGGATTGAAAAAATTGATTAAAAAAGAGAGGAAAATTTGTTCAAAAAAAAAGAAGAAAAAGAAGGAAAAAAAAGAAAGAAAAGAAAGAAGAGAAAGAAAAGAGAAAAAAAAAAGAGAATTTAAAGTTTTATTGCCTCTGCTGTAAAAGGAGCTTTTCAGGAAAGAAGAATTTTTAAAGTTTCATCGCCTCTGCTGCAAGAGGAGCTTTTTATGAGGAAATTTAAAGTTTCATCGCCTCTGCTGCAAGAGGAGCTTTTTCAGAAAAAGACTTTAAAGTTTCATAGCCTCTACTGCAAGAGGAGCTTTTTCGGATGTGAATTCCCAAAACCAACAAATCGGACGAGAAATTCCCGAAATAAATTATCCAAATGAGAATTCCTGGACGTTTGGGTGTGAATCCCCAAGTTAAATTTTTGGATGTGAATCTCCAAATTAAAATTCTGGATGTGAATCTCTAAGTTAAAATTTCGGATGTGAATTCCCGAAACCAACAATCGGACGAGAAATTCCCAATATAAATTATCCAGATGAGAATTCCGGAACGTTTGGATGTGAATCCCTAAGTCAAAATTTTGGATGTGCATCCCCAAGTTAAAATTTTGGGTGTGCATCCCCAAGTCAAAATTTTAGGTGTGAATCCCTAAGTCAAATTTTTGGATGTGAATCTCCAAGTTAAAATTTCGGACGCGAATCTCCGAATCAAATTTTTGGATGTGAATCTCCAAATCAAAATTTCAAAAATTTCGGATGTGAATCTTCGAGTCAAAATTTTGACTAAATTTTGGGTGTGAATCTCCAAGTCAAAATTTTGGTGTGAATCCCCAAGTTAAATTTCGAATATGAATCTCCGAATCAAATCTTTGGATGTGAATCTCCAAATCAAGATTTCAAAAGTTTGGGTGTGAATCCCTAATTTAAAATTTCGGATGTGAATCTCCGAGTCAAAATCTTTGGATGTAAATCTTCAAATCAAAATTTTAAAATTTCGGATGTTAATCTCTGAATTAAAATTTTGGGTGTGCATCCCCAAGTCAAAATTTCGGATGTGAATCTCCGAATCAAAATCTTTGGATGTGAATCTCTAAGTTAAAATTTCGGATGTGAATCTCCAAATCAAATTTCAAATTGTAAGTCCTCCGGGCAAAATCTCAAGTTCTTCGGGCAAAATTTTTAAAGTTTCGATGCCTATGCTACAAGAGGAGCACTTTTTAGAAAAGGAATTGAAGACCTCCGGGCACAAATCATAAGACCTCCGGGCACCAATTCTAAGTCCTCCGAGCAACATTCCAAGACCTCTGGGCACAAAATATAAGTCCTCCGGGCATAATTCTAAGTCCTCCGGGCAAAATTTCGAGTCCTTCGGGCAAAATTTTTAAAGTTTCAAGGCTTCTGCTGCGAGAGGAGCACATTTCAAAAGGAATTTTAAGTTATTTTCACACCATAATTTATTTTCTTTGACTTCTTTATTTTCAAAAGAATGTGACAATGTACTTACTTTTTATTTCTTATCAAAAAAATTTTGTGTCCATGCATAAGTTTCAAAAAAAATAAAAAATATTATTATTTTTAAATGGTATTAAAGAATGAAGGAATATTTTCATGTTATTTTTGATAAAGAAGAAAAACTGAATAAATCTTTGTTTTATTCTTTAAAATTGTAAAATTGTGAAATTTTATTTGAAAACAAATGTCTCTTGATTTTTTGAGAGCATGAATTTGAAAAATGATTAGAGTTATGATATGAAAAAAAGTAGTAAAAATGTTCCCTCATGTGTCCTAATTTAAGGATAATTTCTACAAAAATCAAACATAGCTCTACCTAAGGCTGGCCTTTTGAGGCTCTCTATATGCTGAGCTGAGATTTAAGAATCTAAAAGTTCCCAAATTATACCTCACTGTCATCCACATTGGACTAGTAAGATTTAATTTGAGTGAGAGTATTTCGCTTGCCATTGCGGAAGTGATTACCTCACGAGAGCATAGGTACTTTACTCCCTCCTAAGAAGGACGGAACCTGGGTATAGGGCTCATGTATGCAAATGCATTGCTGTATATAAAATGAATGAGCATATATTCTACTTTATTCACTCTACAATATTTTCATACGTAAAGAATGCAATGAATCAAATGATCAAAAATGGATGAAAGGATTATTATTTTTAGTTTTATAAAAAATTTTGTTTTAAAAGAAAAACTAAACTTAAATGTCAATCAAGACTATCAAATTAAAATTTAAGATACCACATGGTTAATTAATGGTTTGACCCTCTTAGCATCCCTAGTGGAGTCGCTAAGCTGTCGTAACGATTTCGTCTGAAAACTTGACCGCTCGACGTTTTTGAAAACATTTAAAAACAATGGGAGTCGCCACCAATCTTTTTTGACTAGGTGTGATTGGTCACCTAAAAATGTTTATCTTTTTAACAAAATCTTAAAATTAATTAAGTTTTATTAAAAAAACAATTTTTGGTCTACGAAAACAATATTTGGGTTCGGGAGTACGGTTACGTGTGAGGAAGGATTAGCACCCTCACAACGCCCATTAGAAAACGGTACCATCCTAACCAAGTGTTATCCTTTAGTTTCAATAAAATGGTCTTAATTTAACATTTAAAAAGAATTTCTATTTATTACAATCAATTTTATTTTTCAAAGTCATTTTTTATTTTTCAAAGTCATTTTTTATTTGTAGAAATCATTTTTTCTTATTTTAAAATGTTAAATTTTATTTTTCAAAAATGAATGTGAACCTTTTTGTATTAAAAAATTAAATCAAATACCCCAATGCTTTTGGTAATATTTTAAATAATTTTCCTCACCTAGAGATTTCTTAAGAATCACTACTTGTGACTTCTATAGAATCTCATCCTCGGTAGAGCTCACATTATTTGTATAATTGAATAAAAATTATTATATATATTTTAAAAAATCTCATTTTTGAAAATAAGCATAAACCCCTTTTATTTAAAAATTAAATCAAATACTCCAATACTTTTGGTAATATTTGAAATAATTTTTCTCACCTAGAGATTTCTTAAGAATCACTACTTGTGACTTCTATAGAATCTCATCCTCGGTGGGACTCACGTTATTTTTATAATTAATTATGGATGCATATGATATTAATGAAAGATGTATGATGCATATGGAGTTGTAAAAGGAACTTTATATTTTGATTTTCTTAATGAAACTCTCAATATTGAAAAATTTAGCTAAACATCCCAATACTCTGATAATATTTAGTTAATTCTTCTCACCTAGAGATATTCGAAGAATCACTACTTGTGACTTCTACGATATCTCATCTTGTGACTTCTACGATATCTCATCATCAGAAGAATTTCATTTATTTCGAAATTAATATTTATGCATATGATGCAAACATATAGTATATGATGCACATGGATTTTTTTATTTTTTATTTAACACATTTATTTTTTTATTAGTTTTCTTATTACTTGTTTTTATTTTAAGAATAAAAGCTCCTATATTGAAAAATCATACTAAATATTCCAATACTTTTGGTAACATTTAGTAGACTCTTCTTACCTAGGGATCAGTTTGGAATCACTACTTGTGACTTCCGTAACATCCCATCATTGGACAAATATTTAAATAAATTTAAATTTTATTATTTATTTATTTATATTGCTTTGTTTTTAAAAAAAAAGCTTATTCATTTTCATTTTTAATAAAAATTTAAATTATTGAAAAATCATACTAAATATTCCAATACTTTTGGCAACATTTAGTAGACTCTTCTCACTTAGGGATCAGTTAGGAATCACTACTTGTGACTTCTGTAACCTCCCATCATCGGACAAATATTTAAATAAATTTAAATTTTATTATTTATTTATTTATATTGCTTTGTTTCAAAAAAAAACTTATTCATTTTCATTTTTAATAAAAATTTAAATTATTGAAAAATCATACTAAATATTTCAATACTTTTGGTAACATTTAGTAGACTCTTCTCACCTAGGGATCAGTTAGGAATCATTACTTGTGACTTCCGTAACATACCATCATCGAACAAATATTTAAATAAATTTAAATTTTATTATTTATTTATTTATATTGCTTTGTTTTAAAAAAAAACTTATTCATTCTAATTTTTAATAAAAATTTAAATTATTAAAAAATCATACTAAATATTCTAATACTTTTGGCAACATTTAGTAGACTCTTCTCACCTAGGGATCAATTACGAATCACTACTTGTGACTTCCGTAACATCCCATCATCGGACAAATATTTAAATAAATTTAAATTTTATTATTTATTTATTTATATTGCTTTGTTTTAAAAAAAAACTTATTCATTTTCATTTTTAATAAAAATTTAAATTATTGAAAAATCATACTAAATATTCCAATACTTTTGGCAACATTTAGTATACTCTTCTCACATAGGGATCAGTTAGGAATCAATACTTGTGATTTCCGTAACATCCCATCATCGGACTTCACACTTATTTTTATTAATGCTTCCTAAGATACATTTTTTTATAGTAAATGGTCTAACAAGAATTCTATTTTACTTTAAAAACTATATATTTATATGTATTTTATATATTTATTTATATATGTTTTATATATAATATATTTATTTATATACTTTTAAACTATATTTTATATATTTATTAATATATTTTATATCTTTTTTTATATATCTTTTAAAACTATATGTTTATTGTTAAAACTAATTCCATGCAATTAGATTGATTAACCTTAAAATTATTATAAATCCTAGAGAAAAATATATACTAATAAATGTAAATTTTTGCCATGAAAATATATTAAAAGCACACAGAATAAATTATTTAACCAAACAAATAAATAAAGGTGTAAAAATATATACCTAAATTAATTTGGGCTTAAAACCCAAGGAGAACCTTCCCAAAAAGAGCCTAAGAATGGAGCCCAAACACTAAAGGGCTCGTGGGGATGGACTTGGCTATTGGGCTGAGAAGCAGGCCACCCACGGGTCAGGGAGCGGGTTTGCAGATCAGAAAACAGGTCGAAAGTTGGGCGCGCGTGGGTTGTGTAGCAGGGTCGGGTCAACGCGCGGCTCCTTCAACCTCAAAATGCAGCATTTTGCTGCTCTATAATAAGGCCCATTTTTTCAGCTTTTCATTTCTACCGTTTCTTCTAAAAAAAATTCCAAAACCTCCAAAAAAAACTCTCTCAGCTTCTCCAAACACCGAGCTGCTGCTGCCGCGCCGATCGCCGTACGCCGCCGTACTCCAGTCGCCGGTGGTCCTCCCGAGACCCTAAAAATCCTCTATCCCTCCCCCTCTACTTCGATCTGACCTCCATTTCCCCCAAATATATCCCTAACCTCGTAGATTTGACAAAGCCCGAAAAGATCTTTTCCCTTTTTTTTTTCTAGTTTCTGTTTTTTTTTGTTTGTTGATGGTTTCAGATGTTCTTGGATTTATTTGAGGTTGTTGTGGTTTTCTCTTTTTTTTTGCAGGTTTTAGGGAATTGATTTTTGGGGTTTAAACTTTGGATTTGGGTCGTAGGGCTCTCGGGTTTGAGGTTTTAGGGTAGAGGTGTGCGTGTTGGTGGTGAGAGATGGTTGTTTGATGATAATGGCAGTGGTTGGTGGCTGAAGGGGTGAGGGTTCGGGTTTGTGTGATTTTGGCTTTTTTGATTGAGGTTGAGAGGGTTGATAATGTAGGGGTTGAGTGGTTTGTGGGAGCTGTGAAGGCAATGAATGGTGGTTCGAGTGGTGGTGTGTTGTGGTTCGGATGATGCTATGTTGTGAGTGGAGGCTGTGGTGGTGTTTTCGGTGTTAGGTGGAAGAGGATCTGTATGGGTATCTTTTTTTTGCCAAAATTTTTCAGCGTCTCCGTTTTCTCTCCCCGTAAAAAAACCTTTTTCATGAATTATTTTGGTTTTTTTAAACAGATTTAGGAGCACCTTTCGATCCAGTGTGTTAGGCTCAATTCTTAAAATCACTCTATTGTCTCTCGGTCACCCATGGATAGGATTGATTGGGTCTGAAATGACAGATTTGGTGAATTTGGTAGCTGCAAATCGGAGGCTGGAATAGAGGTTTCGGCTGAAACAAGCAGCCGGTCAATGGGTATGGCCAATCCCACTAAATGTGACTGGAATATAAATAATAAAATAAAAAAATATCAATAATAATAATAATAAAAATAATAATAAATAAATAAATAAAATAAATAAAAATAAAATAAATCCAGCCCATTTTTCTTTGGGCCTTAAAGCCCATATATTGTAATTTGGACCTTGAAAGTCCAATTGGCCCAAAAATAATTTTATTTAAATTAACCTAAAAAATCTTGAGTTTTATAAGTTTCATTTAGTGTTTAACATGAAATTTTTGAGCAATAATATCACCAATTTGGACAAAATTGGGTGTCTACACCAAGTGTATCGGAATATCGACCCAACTGTAGTCTACCCGGGACTATCAAAAGCTAATTTTTGAGGAAAGGAAGGGGGGTGAGCTTAGGAGGCTTTGCAAGGGAAAATATAAGTAGAAAAATCAAAACAGAGTTAATGATACCTTTTATGAAACCTTGCATGCCATAAACTACAATAAAGAAACTATGCAAGCTCTTTAGAAACCATATGTTATAAATGGTATTGAAAATTTTTTGGCATGCAAATCAATGAATCATGGTCTATAATCATAACACTTAAAGTTTGTTATGCAATCATCAAAAATAACATAGTCGTATATGCACTTATAAATCATATAAATCATAAATTGAAAAAGCATAATAAAACATCATTTTAGGAAAGAAATCAGGCATATACATAAAAGTGTGAGGTTGCGCCAACTAGTCTCATGTCTAGAGCTCATATCATCATCATCGGATCATTGCAGCACTAACAGTGAACCTACTCGTTCCTTTCTAGGAACTGTTCCTCTCTAGGAACCTACTTATGTGCACACAAGTTTGCCAAGCCGTTTATCAGACGGTACCTGACAATATATCGATCCTCTTGCGGCAGGATCAAACCATATACAAATCCTCTTACGGCAGGACCAAATCTAATACTTGCTCTAGAAATTTAAAGGTGCTATTCTCACAAAATCACTGTGAAGGGATCCAATCCGAACACTACTCGGACCATGATTAAAAATCATAGTGTGCTAAAATCATAGTGTTTATCTCAAAACCCTGTTATCCCTCTCTTAGTCGTTAAATTCATATGCAAATTTATATAAAAACATCACATTTGGCTAAGTATGGAAAAAGCATGCTAAGATCAATTTTATTTCTGTTAAAGCACAATGCATCGTTAGTTTGTAAATCAAAACTCTATAGGCATGCAAGCTTCTCAAATCAACACTAGGGTAATGGTTTTACAATTCGTCATATCCTTTTAAATAAATCATGATGTAAATCAATCAAGCACACTTTGCATAAAATCAAGGTATCAAAGCATGATCAAAACATGAACTTATAAAATAATTTAAATCATGCAATTTCTACTTATATTTCCACTTACCCTTATATACGTCAACTACACTATTGGGCCTACGTTTCCTAATTCTGCGTGAATTGCAACATAGCTTGATGATTAGCTACAAGTAAGAATTATACGACATATTAGTTTCTTGAATTTTGTATTAATCGTACTAGCTCATTTTTTTTGTTGAGCAAAAGAAGTTACTACATGGCCCACAGTTTACATGTAAATCTGACCTTTTAGCACTGTTCTGGCCTTATTTGAAAAATTTAGAGTTTGATTGTCGAATCGTAAATTTTTTATGAAACCTAGCTTAAATCTCTATTTGAAAGTGTAAGGCTCATTTTTTAATTCAATCTTTACTGTTCCCAGTAAATTTCTAAATTTCTATCCATTTCTGGCATGTTAGGCAGAATGATTTCTTGACCTTTGTACACTAAAATTTAAATTAATAATTATCGGAGTTTCCAAAAAGTTATGAATCCAAGACCATGTAAACCTAATTTAATTTCCTATTCAAAAAGGTAAATTTCACGATTTTATCATTTTCAAGTTATTTCCAGCAATTTTATAAATTTATCCTATGTACAGTTACATTTAAACAGAATGGTCACTTCACCTTAGTGTACAAACTGTCTCATATCTCAACACCGATATATCCAATTTATGCAAACTCAGAATCATAATAACATTAACTTAATTACCTTTTTGGAAATGTAAGATTGGCAACCAAACTCAATTTGGGTTATTTTCTATATATTTTTGAATTCAACACTAGGCAATCTGTCCCTTGTAGTGGGTGTCCTGCATTTATTTGTACATAAAGCCAAAAAAATTCTAAATTTAGAAATTACAAAACTTTATGAAAACTAGCTCGTTTCCTTATCCAGAAATGTAAGGTTTATAATTTAACTCTTCCTAGATCAACACCAGTGATTTTCCAAATTTCACTATGTTCCAGTAGTTTTCAGGCATAGTATCACACTAACCTATTTGCACAAATGATCTCATATCTAATCATAGGAATTTCCAATTGGTGTAAACTCAGAACTATAATAATCTTAGCTCAATTACCTTTCTAGAAATGTAAGGCTTATAACCTAACTCAATCTGGGCTATTTTCTACAATTTTCCAAACTCAAAGTTGAGATTCAAGTTTTTTGGGTAGAATACCCTGCATTCATTTGTACATAACTTAAGTTACAGAACTCCAAATCCAGAAATTCCAAAACTGACTTAATCCTGACTCATAAGGGTATCTACCATAATTTTTCAGAATTTATCTACTTGTAAAACTTCCAAATCAAAAGATTAAATACAGAACCCAAAATAGAACATTCATCTAGATTTTAATAGCAAGCCTAAATTCACTTCATCATTCATTCATGCCATTGTCAATTCATCTCAAATCATTATGTGAAGAGTGCAAAAATCCCATTAGCGAGTTTGTAAATAAATAAACAAATTAAATAAACTAAGTATGAAGATATATTTTGAAAATTTTATTATTTTGTGTATTAAAACTGAAAATGTGAGTTTAGTGCATTTATTAATAAATGATAAATATATATAATTTAGATTTATTTAAATAAGTTCAAAACATATATATATGTATATTAATTCATTAAAGAAAATAAATAGATAATTTGTACATCAATAAAACAAGTTAATAAACATAAAAATGCACTACAAACTTAAATGCATACATCGTAAGTGATTAAATAAATAAAATAATAAATATATTTATTTAATTAAATAAAGGATATAGTTATATTAAATTAAATATGATACACAAGTGATTATATGGATAAAAAATAATAATAAAATAATAAATAAGAAAATATGTACATTAAGTATAGTAATATATATATACATATGTAGATTTAAAATAAGGGAATAAAAATATATATTACTATCTTATTATCAATATATATATATATAATATATATATTACTAATTAAAAAAATAATATAAAAAAGTGGAAATCGGTGGGAAATTTCCCACCTAAAATGATTTCCACACTACTCTGCCAAAAGGCAGAGCACTCCCCATCATCATTTTCCCCCATCATTTTCCTCTCTCTCACTCTCTCTCTCTCTCTCCTTTCAACCCACACCATCAATGTCCCTCACGCCTCCTTCACTTCCTCAATCTCCCACACAATCCTCTAAGTTGAAACAGGAAAATAAAAGAAAGAGTTGAGAAATGGTTGAAGAAAAGAGTGAAAATCGAAGAGCAAGGGAGAGGTAGGAGGGTTAGGCGAGGAGTACACAGGTAAGATGGAAATGGGTTTCAGTTCTAGGCTACAGTGAGAGTTGTGGCTATTTACAGTGGCTGTATAGGGTAGAATCGATGGCCTAAAAAATAGAGTGAAGAAAGGGGAGCCGCTGCGTGACGGTTTTGGTGGCTAAAGAAGCACCATTCTTGGCCTCAGAAAATCCTGCTTAGGTACTGTAGCCGGCTATTTTAGGAGGTATTAGGCTGTTGTGGAATTGTTGTGGAGTTGTTTTAAATGCTAGAGATGGTCTGTTTGAAGCAGGTTGCTATGGCTGAAGCTCAAGGTTGTAATGGCAGTGTTTCGGTGGCTTGAACATGGTTGATCCGTGGCGTAGTAGTAGTCCAAACGCTGAGCTGCTTTAAGTATGGAAAGGTTGAATATTTGGGCTATTAAAAAGGTAAGATACAGGGGCGACATGAGAAGAGAGGGAATCGAGAAAGAGAAAGAGAGGACAACGTGAAACAAAAGGGAGCTATTCGGGACCAGTTTGAAGGTGTAAAACAGGGGTTTTCTTGGTGCCGTTCGATTGGTTATTTAGGCTAAATTTTGCTAGTTTCCAAAGGCTGTCGAGTGGCTATTTTCCGTGGTGGTGTAAGGCTGTTTAATAGCTTAGAAACGACCAAAAATGCAGAGCACTATGAGGCTACTACAAGCTCATCTGTGGCTGGTTTGAGCTGAGCTTTGGACAATTTTCGGTGGCTGTATTTGGTGTTGTCAAAAAGGCTTGAACAGGGCAAAGTTAGGATAAAAACTTGTTGCTTTGATGTTGAACCGGGCACCAAAGTAGGGGACGAACAGGAACTTCCCTTGAGTGACGGAACCAGGGGTTGACTTGGTATTGGAGTGTGGGATTAAAGGCTGGAATAGAAGATAGAACCGAGAGGGTTAGCAGCAAACATCAAAGTTTGGAACTGAGAGTGGACTATAGCAGTACTAGAGCTTGATATCGGTTTGGGACGATTGAAAAAGATAATTGCTAAGCATTGAAGTAAGTAGATTAAGTAAAGTTTTCTTAGTATCATCTTGTAAGATATGTTTAATTTTTATAAATAAATTACCTAGTTTTTGAATTTAAGCTTACGATGCAATTGCTTGGGTTATTAAGGTGAGATAAAGGTACGAACAAACTATGAATTCCGGATGATGCTTGAATCGGGTTTGAAAATTGTGTTTCATGAGTTGTGTGTTGTGGTCGGCCAAGCTTGTATGTGTGAAATAAATGTTCAGGTGTTAAGTTTCTGCATAAATCTTGTATGTTTAGTTTGTTTAGGCGAAGAGTACATGTGCATGATTCGCTTTTAAAATCTTACTAGGTAACCATGCAAAGTATGTAGAGTACTCCATTGATGCATAAGTGAATTGACGCATAGCATGTTTTGGTTCGAATTATTGTACGCATAAGCTTTGTAATACTTGGCATTACGCATTGGTTTAAAAAGCATAGTTTTGGACTAACTCTGTAACAAGGAGCTTTTACGCATATTTGGAATCCTTAAAGCTGTTTTGACTAGTGTTTTAAAAAGCCATGCACTCAGTAGGCATAATGGTGTACCTTTGAATTTTGACAATACATTCTATCTTGCTAAGTTAAATTTTGATCAGTTCTCCGTTTCTGAACTAAAAAAATTTTGATCAATATTCAGTAATCTGTTTTCTGAACTTAAGGATTTCGATCAGTATTTAGTAATCCATTTTTTTGAACTAAAGGATTTTGATCAATAATCAATAATTGGTTTTTTGAATTAAAGGATTTCCATCAGTACTTAGTTTTTTGTTCTATACTTGATTTTAGGCAGATCCATTGACCTTCGAGTTACTTAGAGCTTATCGAGCTTTGTTTTAGGTTCCTTTACCCATCTATCGAGCTTTGTGCTCTAGACCGTCAGTATAAACAAGTCTAGTTCCCGACTGCGTAGCGGGACTAGAGTAACTCTATGGTCATAGGTATTGTGTTGCTTGCGACACTCATCCATCATTAGCTAGGATGGACATCAGTATCAGTTATTAGGGATCTTTGCCTACACTTTAACAGTATCAATTTTCATTGATTTGAGGCTTTATGCCTAAACTTTATCAGTATACATTTTGATTTTAGTTTCAGTTCAGTATTTGAGGTTTTATACCAAACTTTATCAGTATCTATTTTGATTTCAGATTCAGTTTTATGTTTGAGGCTTTATGCCAAACTTTATTAGTATTTGTTTTGGATTTTAATTTTAGTTCAACATTTAAGACTTTATGCTAAACTTGATCAGTATATGTTTTGATTACAATTTTAGTTTAGTGATTTGAGGCTTCATGCCTAATGTTTATTTGTTTTGATTTCAGCATCAGTTTTCAGTATTTCAAGGCATTTTGCCTAACTCCATCGAGTATCTATTTTCATAAGATTATTTGTTTTAAAACTCATGTGCATAATCACCGTGTTTTGAATTCATTCATAATTACAGTGTTTTGAACTCATGCATAGTTACTATGTTTTGAACTCATGTGTATAGTCATCGTGTTTTGAACTAATGTGTATAGTGATCGTGTTGTGAGCTCGGTGCATAATGGTTGTGTTTTAAACTAAGCTTATTAGAAATTTGTTTCATTATGTGTATTAGTTCTTAGTGTTTTGAGATTTTATTACAAAACTTATTTATTTTTCAATTTTAGTATGATTATCGATTTTGAACTAAATGCATTAGGAAATCTGCTTTGTTATTAGAACTAGTTTTAGTATTTTGAGGCTTTATACCTAATTTTATTAGATATTAGTTTCGTGCATTATTTGTTTTAAACCATGTGTTTAAGAAATTGTTTTTATATCAGCATTGATTTTAGTATTTCGAGTCTTACACCTAAAGTGATGAGTAATTTGTTTTGAACAAAGTGCATGGTGATTTGGTTTTGAACAAATACATTGTGAATCTGGTTCGAACTATGGAAAAGGAATCAGTTTTGAATTAAGCACATTACCCATTGTATTGTTATGCATTCTGTCAACATTGTAGTATTATGACAAGTGACCGTGTCTTTTCAATATCGTGTTAAGACTCGGGGAATGAGGTACTTAGGGTATCCTTCCGATTAATACCCCATGCAGCCTCAACCCCAAAGTATGAGTTCAGATAAATAGATTTGGCATCAGGATATAGTATCATACATGCAACTTTACTTCTATTCTATAACCAAAAACAAAAAAAAAAACTTTACTTCTCTTCATGCATACATGTGCATGTAGATCAACATGAGCTTAGCATGCATTTACTTAAACTACTTACTGAGCTATGAATTGCTCATCCATTTTTCCACCACTTACAAACTATTGAGTTAGGCATTAGTGCAGAGCTCTTGTGTAGCCATTGAGGACTTACCTAGTCTAGGTACATACCAATGTCCTTCGAGCCTTGTTTTTGTTATTTTTGAGGTATGCAAAAGAGTATTAGTTTGTTTACATGTACACTCTATAAAGATTACACACTACAAATTATGGATGTGTTATGAGATGTAATTTAGGATTGTTTTTGATTATTGTGAGAGTGATATAATGATCTAATGTGATCCTGGATTTGATATGTATGTGATAATTAATGGTGGATATTAAGAATATTGACATGATAATTATTTGATGAATTACACTATGATGTGAATGTGTGGATAGCAGAATTGATTTAGTATGATTGAATTATGATAAATGATAACGTTTTACAGGTTCTTTGTTTGGGAGAATCTCTAAATACAAAGAGAGATATTTTCAATCTAGTTTTTAGGAAAGATTACATTATGGATTAAAAATGATCATTATATGCCTTAGAAAGTTATTTAACTCGCCTTTCGATCAAAGAATAAGTTAGTAAAGTTGAATCAAAATGAAAAGGATAAGTGAAAATAGTTTAGTGACTACACTAATGTCGAATAGAAACCATAAATTGAAAAGGAAAAATTTAGTTCATAAATTTGGTAAGTAAAATAAGTCAATAAACTTACATTTTAAAGCTAGAACACCACCTCCTTACCTAGAAAATCAGAAACTCAAAAGATCAAAGTCTAGTGTTCACAGCAGCTTTTCACCCTTCCATCTTTCGGTCTCCACCTTTCTTTAAAAAAAAAATACATTCATGCATTGCCATTAAACCCAACATTCATGAAATTTCTAGGCTTCAAGACAAAAAAAGCATCAAGTTTTTACCTTAAGCTTCATTAACCGTAGCTCCCATTCAAAGTTTTCTTTGGTTTGCTTCCTTCTCCCTAAAGCCCTTGGAAATCGAATGCCTCTTCTTGCTTCTCCTTTTGGTTTCACTCTAGCAAACTAAAATCTTGCATGCAAGGTTGGTTTAAGCTTCCCCACATTATTTCCTTCTCAAACCAAAATTGGAATCTCACATCTAGCAAGGGTTCAAGCTTCCTTGATGCCTTTTCTCTCCATTTCCTTTAAAATCTCAACTTGATTCAAGAGACTTCATGGTCAATGTAGACACCTAATTTTGTCTTGGTTCATAAATTTTATTATGGTAAATACGATACTAATCAATTTTTTAAGTTTGTTAAAATTTGTTGGACATTTTTGTTATTAAGCTCGATTAAATTCATTTTAGATTTGAATGGATAAGTGATTGAGTTTAATTTAAATTGAAGTAATTAAAATTTCATATTTATCAATTTTAAATTTGGCTTAATTGATCAGGTCCAATCTAAAGTCCAGTATAGTGTGTGAGCTTGAAAGCCCAGCTCCAAATGGGCCATGACTTTTTGTTGATTGTTGATTTTTATTATTTTCATTTTTTTAACTGATTAATAAAAAAATATATATAACAAACAAAAAAAAAACAAAAAATAGGAAGAGCAAAAAAAGAAAGACCTCATAAATGGAAAAGAGTTGGTACTGTGCATGACACCAACTCCTGTCGCTTGAAACCCTGTCACCGAGCCTCCCTCAGTCGTTTCTTTCACCATCAGCCACCATGGCAGGTTGAAAATTCATCTTCCCTAAGTGACCAAAACACAAAGACAAAATCCTAAAGATTAAACAAAATTGCTAGATCAAAGGAGGATCCTAATTGAATTTAAAAGAAATGTTTCTGCAAAACGAAGAGGTGGCTCTCGATACCAAAAAATCACAGAAATCCTAAGAATCATGGCCACCATTCACCACTGCCTGCACTGCCCGAGGCAACCAAAACCCAAAAAATCACCAACACCAGACCTTCATCCTCTTGAACTCGAATCATCACTTAAACCTAAAATACCCAAATCTTTATCACCAAGCTTCAAGCTCCCAATGTCAATTGGTAATGTCGCAGGTACCAATGATAAATTACTTTACTTAAACCTATAGATATGGCAAGCAAAGGTCGATCCCATAGAGATTGTTTTATTCAAGTTAATACTTAAGTTAATTATTTAAATTAAATACTTAAATATTCTTTAGAGAGAGAAAAGAGAATTTTAGGGGGTTTTCAATTGAACTATAAACTAAGAAAATAATTAGAAAAATAAACAAGTAAATAAATTAGAAAATGTCAAATACCACAAAACTTTAGTTACAAGGTAATTAATTATTCTTAGGATATGATGTTGATCATTGATTACTAAAGATCATTGTCAATTAAGAAGTCAATCGTAGTGTAATTCCCAGCGTCTAATTATACTAATCTTTCCTTACTGTGTCGTTAATTAAAGACTCAGCGTCTTAATTAATCTCTAATTATCAAAATTTACCTATGCTCAGCGCTATAGATGAAGTTTTAATAGCAGCATTAACATCTAGAAAGATTTGAGTCAACATTAAGTAACAAACTCACTCAGCGCGGTTCTTTTAACTTAAACCTTAATTCTCTTAGACCCTTAGTGATTAAATTCACAAGCAATTACGGATTTATGTTTTTAACCTGGTTATAGATTATTTAATTTAACTAAATAGTGTGCACCCTATCTAATAAAATAAATAATCATGTTAATATGCTTAGAGAATCTCGAATACTTAATCAACAATTATATTATAAGCTCATAATCTCACGACATGCTTTTTCCAAGAACAATCAATTTACCTCATAACTGAACAAGAAATCTACTCACTTGACATGATCAAGAACATAAAAATCAGATTTAATATTATGAAGATATCAAGAATCATACAAGAAACAATTAAACAATCAATCTTTAATTATATCAAATCTGAAAATTAATTCAAGATCAAATCTTAGCAAGAACACAATTACACTAATTAAAACTAACAAAGAAAACAAAATTAATTATTAAACTTAAGCAAGAATCGAAAATCAATAGCAATTAATTATAAAGAAAACGTGAATCTCCCTTAAAAACTTTAAAGAAATCAGTCTTGATGAAAAAGAAAGAAAGAAAACGCAAGAACATAAAAAAAAACTAAGAAATTGATAAAACTAACCAGCAACTATATGAATAAGAAAACTAGAAAATTTTTTTATTAAAAGCCTTAAGAAAAACATACAGCCTCAAGGGGAAGAGAGATCTCATTTTTTTGAGAGCCAATGTGCTCTTTATATAGGCTTTAGAATGTTAGGAGAGTATAAGTCTGAGAAGAGTTTTAATTGGTTTAAACTCTTTTTAGAACTTCTCTCTCTTTACAATTCTTTCTCTACTCAAACTCTATTTCCTACTTTTTACATTGTCTTAAAAATAATTATTACTTTAAGACATAACAAAATTTTAAGACATGTCTTGTCTCAACCAAACTTTGTCTTCACAATATCTTGTATTGACAAAATCTTGTCTTGGCCTTGCTTTGCTGGAACTCTTTCTAAAAATAGAAATTCTCAGTAGATTTTCATTATAACTTTCCATAAACATTTGATCCACCAAATGAACTTCGATTTTCAAGATTGTGTACTTTCTGAAAACTTTGAGAAGTCCTCTATAACTTCCAAGAAGGCCATCTCTTGAGATCAGGTCGTTAAGATAGTCAAAAACACCAATCTTTCAAATTGGACAGAAAATACTACACTTTGTTTTTTAGCTTCAATTAATTCCAATTTTGATATTTAATACCTAAATCATAATATAAATATTAGTAAGTACTTTTAGATATAAAACATCAATAAAGCAAATATATTAGTACATATATATTCACAAAATATCTTATCATCAATACAAGCACAACCCCTGCTAACCGAAACATCACCATCACTCGGTCTCACTTCCTCACCATCAAGCCTCACTCGAAACAACCCAGAAACCTCACAAGGATCATTAACACCGCTACAAGCACACACACAACCCAAAAACACCTACTCAGTCCCTATTTCTCTGTCTAAAAAAGACAACAGGTAAACCCACTCCTTTTAAAGGAAAACATCAGCAACAACAAAATAAAAAATGTACAAAAGAGAAAGGAAAGGCTTTGGTCAAGATTTGGGTTAGATCTAGGAGAAAGGAAAACAAAGGAGCGGCCAGCACCAGCAAGAGAGCTAGAAGACTGAAGGACTGGTGATCGAGAGTGTTCGGGACAGTGAGTTTCGTCATTTTCAAGCTTAGATCTAAGGCTTTTTAGGATCCTTTAGGGAAATCCAAGCCTGAAAACGGAAAGAGAGGATTGGATAAATTTCGAAAATTGGGAAGCTTTTCGATTTTTGCCACAAATCGGCAAGGGAGCTAAGGTGGCTGGAGGCGATGCCAACGAGCTAGACGATTGCTGGCAATGGTGCCAGCGGACCAGGTGGCGATCGGATTTTGGGAAGAGAAGGAGAAGGATAGAGGATTTTCAAAGATTAAAACATTTTTTTGTTGAAACTTTGGGAATTTTGAAGTAAAAAAAATTAGAGGGATTTTTATAGTAAGGTGAAACTACGCCGTTTTGGAGAAAGGAAAAAAGACATAGCTTTCCTAGCAGTGACTCAATTCGAATTGGGCCCAGCATCTAGCAGGCTCCTTTTGCATTGGGCCCTTGTTTAGGCTGACCCAATCAACAGCCTTCAAGCCCACCTCTGCTTGGACTTTGGTCTAATTTGCGGTATATTTTTGCTATTAATTTTAATTGATTATTTATTGCCATATTATTTATTATTTCTCATGCATATTTATTAAAGAAATTTATGTCTTGTTGTTGATTTATTTTTATCTATTTAAATAGTAAGGAATAATATAACTTTAATTGTTTTTATTTTAGGAAAAAAAAGATAAGCATGAATTTTTGATGATGAGATCTTGTGAAGTTCGCAAGTAGCGATTTCTCAAGAATTTTTAGGTGAGAAGAACTTACCGAATGTTACCAAAGTATTGAGATATTCGG
Organism: Heritiera littoralis; assembly: GCA_031772115.1. Classification (NCBI taxonomy): domain Eukaryota; kingdom Viridiplantae; phylum Streptophyta; class Magnoliopsida; order Malvales; family Malvaceae; genus Heritiera; species Heritiera littoralis. Next base: position 189,482 of record JAPDPK010000039.1, on the reverse strand, counting down.
TGTAATTTATCGATATATGGATTCATTTTATTTTCAACAAAAATAATAAGTTTTTTTTATATATACAAATTGTTAAATAAAATAATTGGAAAACAATAAAATGAGTACGTACATCATGCATTCAATATCTTGTTTTCTATAAAAAATAAATATTTGTCCGATGATGGGATGTTATGGAAATCACAAGTAGTGATTCCTAACTGATCCTTAGGTGAGAGAAATTCAGTGAATATTACCAGCATATTGGAGTATTTGATGCAATTTTTCAATAATTTAAATTTTTTTTTAAAAAAGGAAATGAATAAGGTTTTTTTAATCAAAACAAAGAAAAATTAATAGTGAAGTCTAAATTTTACTAAAAATTGTTCGATGATGGGATGTTACGGAAATCACAAGTAGTGATTCCTAACTGATCCCTTAGTGAGAGAAATTCACTAAATATTACCAGAGTATTGGGATGCTTAGTGTGATTCTTCAATAATATTGATTTTTATTTAAAATAAATAAAAGAAAATTTTATAAAAAAATTTATTATAAAACATACATATGCATCATTCATTATTTGTTTGCATGATATGCATTCATGATAATTTTCTAAGCATATGTGAATCTTTCGAGGATGAGAATCTATAGAAATTGCAAGTAGCGATTCTTAAGAAATCTCTATGTGTGAATGTTATTTCAAATGTTACCAAAAGTGTTGGAGTATTTGATTTAACTTTTCAATACAAAATGTTCATATTCAATTTCTAAAAAATAATAAATAAATAAAATCTAACTTTTTTAAGATAAAAAATGATTTTGATAAATAATAAAAATGCTTTAAAAAATATAATAAAAAAGAATTTCTTTTAAATATTGAATCAAAACCATTTTATTAAACCAAAGGATGACACATGATTAAAATAATACCGTTTTTTAACAGGCATCATAGGGGTACTAATCCTTACCCACATGTAACCGTACTCTCGAACCTAGCTTTGTTTTCGTAGAGCCCAAATTTGTTTTCTTAATAAAACTTAATTAATTTTAAAATTTTGTTAAAATGAAAAGTTTGTTTTTAGGTGACCAATCACACCAAGTCAAAAAAGATTGGTGGCGACTTCCTTGTTTTTCATATTTTCAAAATCGTCGAGCGGTCAAGTCTCCGGACGAAATCATTACGACAATTTGGCGACTCCACTGGGGACTTTGAGAGTCGAGTCATTTATTAATCATGTGTTATCCTAAGTTTTAATTTGATGGTCTTAACTAATATTTAAATATAATTTCTTTAATTTTAAATAATTTGTTGCATTTGTGTTATAGTTATTATGTTTATTTTATGGCATTCTTTATTTTGTATATATTATTCTTAATAAATTGTTGGGGCATGTAGGATAAGGGTTACAGTGTGATGAATGGTTAATGTGTTCCCTTGTACACACATTTGCACATGCATTTCATAATATGAGCCCTATACCCGAGTTTCGTCCTTTTTAGGAGGGAGTAGAGTACCTTTGCTCTCATGAGGTAATAACCTCCACAATGGCAAGTGAGATACTCCCACTCAAATTAAATCTTTCCAGTCTAGTGTGGACGTTAGTGAGGTATAATAACCTTTAGATCCTTATAAATCCACACCTAGTATATAGAAAAACCTAAGAAGCCAATCTTAAGTAAAGCCATGCCCAAATTCTATTGAGATTATCACAAAATTAGGACACAAGAGGGAACATTATTAGACCTCATTTCTCATATCAATAATAAAGATACTATTGATTTTGGTTTGAATCGTCCATAATTTAAGTCTTTGAAATTTTTTTTAAAAAGGGATTTTTTTGTAAAATAAAAATAATAAAATTTTGGAAAGAGATCTTGTAAAGAAAGGAAATTTAAGTTATTTTTTTAAAGAAGTGCAAGAAAAACGATAAAACAAATTTGTAACTTTTCTTAAAAAAAAGACGTAAGAATAATTCTTCTTTTTTTAAAAAAAAATGGGTAATTTCTTTTGAAAATATGGGAATAAATAAAAAATGTGCTCTAAAAAAAAGAGAATTGACATTTCCCTAAATAAAGGTAAAATAGGGTAAACAAAATTTTTCCTTGGTTTTTTTGAATAATTTGACAAAAAAAAAAGAGGAATGAAAAAACTTTTTTTTGGGTCACGCAGGAATTTTGATGAAAATGTAAAAATGCTAAAAAGAATTTTAAAAGAAGCTTTAAAAAAAATTTCTTTTTTTTTCTTGATTATCTCATTGCAAAACATTTTCTTGAATAAAAAAGGATGTCAACAAAAATTGTCCTTGAATTTATTTGGTAAAGAATAATTTGATCTATAATTAATATGAAATAAAAAATAATTTTTGAAAAAAAATCTAGTAGGAAATGTGAAAATTTTTAGAAAAATAGGAAATTTGAAAAAATTGTTTGCTGAAAAAAAGAAAGAACTAGGATTTCAAAAAATATGAGAAGAGTGTTTAGGTTTAGTTTGGAATTCCATTTTTCTTTTTTCCTCATTGCATGGTGAATTTAGCAATAATAGGATTATTGTCTAAGTATTGTGAATACAAATATTTTTTTTTCTCAAGTATGATAGCGTCTTATGTCATTTTAACTTCATATTATTTTGTCATCATCATGTTTATAAATATTTATGATCATGTCAAGTGCATTTTAGAAGCATGTAAGTTAGGAGAAATGAAAACAAAATGTGATCTTCATTATATTTGCATAAATTGCTTTCATCAATGTCTTGTTATTGTGTCATGTTTTAGACATTTTACATAGCATTTCATGGTTAAAAAAAAAAGTACTTTCCTACCAAAAATAAAAATAAAAATAAGAGTTTTTTGAAATAATTTTGGTATGGTTTAAGGATATTCTTCAATTTCTCTAACTTATTTCAAACTTGATCTCTCAAGTTAATAAGTGAATGTGTTAAGTAAGGGGCAAATTTTAGTTTGAACTTTGGTATGCATTTTAATTTGTTGCATCATATTTTCTAGATAAATCTTTAAAAAATTAGACCAAGTCTTTTATAAACTTGAATTTGTTTATTCTTTCATTTTTCTTTGCTATCGAATTTATGTACATGTGTTATTGATTCATTATTTTCATTAAAATTATTTCTCTCTAAGATTTGGTTCAAGTGAAGTCCTAAATACCTATGTAGTCCTAAATACCTAACCTATAAAATCAAGAAAGTTATGCAAATTAACAAAAAAAATTAAAAAAGAAAAATTGCTCCATTTCATCTTTCAAGATAAAAAGAATAGAATTTTTTTTGTCACACATAGCATTTGTATATATATACAAATAATATGATTTTCATAAAACTTACATCATACACTTGTTACATTCTGGTAAATATGTCAATACTTTTCATTTTTCATAAAAGGAAAATTTGTTTGTTTTCGAAATTCTCGGAAAAGAATAAAGAAAGAATTTTTCTTTAGACAAAAGTAAGATAATAATATGGATTTCTAATTAAAAAATTGTGGTAATAAGGCTTAATGCCTCTTGACCATCAAAGTTACAAGGCAGTTCAGGGCTCACTCAAGTTTCGGTCATGGAAGAAGGACAAGATAGCCAAATGAAGAAAATAGAAAAGGCGCAAGAAGAGATAAAGGGGTAGTTGGCTGCAATGATGGAGATGATGAGAAGAATGAATAGAGGGAAAGAATTAGTAAGGGATGCAAATACTCAAGAAGAGTGTCAGTTGCAAGATGGTGACCATTTGCTTCACCTTAAGTCAGTACTCCATAGCCTATGTTATCTTCGGGGCACATCATTGCAAACCCCAAGAGGAAGTCAACAGACTCAATCCATGTCCATGATTCAGACGATCCTAAAGAACGAGAGAAATTGAAGATGAGTGTATCAACGGTGAAAGAGAACTTGGAGCCTCAAACAAAGTTAGACCTCTTTGAAGAAAGGTTACGAGCTATTAAAGGGATGGATTTATATGGTTCTACGGATTCGAGCGAGCTCTGTTTGGTACCAGGTGTAGTTATCCCACCAAAGTTCAAGGTTTCAGAATTTGAAAAGTATGATGGGACCAAATGCCTGACTACTCATATCAAGATGTATTGCCAGAAAATGGCTGCTTATGCTCAGAATGATGAATTGTTAGTGCATATTTTCTAAGATAGTCTTATCGAATCAACTGCCAAGTGGTACATCCAATTAGATCAAGCCCATATCCATTCATGGAAAGAATTGGCTAGGGCATTTATTGCCCAATACAAGCACATTGAAGATTTGGCACCAGACCACCTATCCTTACAAGATATGAGGAAGAAACATGAGGAGAGCTTTAGAGAATATGCTCAAAGATGGAAGGATGTTGCTGCCCAAGTTCAACCGCCCCTCACAGAGAAAGAAACTGCCATCTTGTTCATTAACACACTTTTAGCACTGTTTTGTGAAATGATGGTCGAAAATGCCATGAAGAAATTTGCAGATATGGTGATTTCTGGTGAAATGATAGAGAATGCAATTAAGAGTGGCAAACTTGTGGGTGATTTTGTAATGAAAGGTGATACATTAAGGAAAGAAGAAGGAAATGTTCACACTGTGAATTATGGGGGGCAACATGTGAGAGGCTTTGCTCCATATCATCCTTATCTAATAAGCTAGCCTTATTACCCCACTACAAATAATATCTTTCCAAACTTAAATACGAATAAGCCAATCCCACAATCTAGTTGGCAAATGGATCTTCAAAGACCTAGACCCACCTAAAGCAACCAAAAAGGATTTCAAATCAAGGGAAGAAGGACTGACATTGATCCAATTCCTTTGTTTTACACTGAAGTATATTAGTACCTTGTCGAGAACCTACTTGTTACCCTAATTTCACTAAGGCCTTTGGAGCCTTCATATCTAGAGTGGTACGACCCTAATGCTCGATGTGACTATCATAATGGGAACTTGGGTCACTCAATGGAAAGCTGCCTTGCTTTTAATTGTAAGGTGAAAAGTCTGATCAGAAGGGGTTTATTGAATCTTGAGACTAAGGAATGAATGAATGTTAATCTCTCATCCAACCATGCCAGGGCAAAACTACGAAAAGGATCTTTTTGGTGGGTCATTCATGATGATGTGAAATGGTTTTTGGTCAAAATTATAGCCCAACTTTAATGGCTTTTTATGTATATACTTTCATTTTTTTTATCATTTTAATGAAGTAGTAAATGCATTTTCATCATGTTTCTCTATCTCTCGATTCAAATTTGGCTTTATCTCTTTATATACCTCACCATATTTCCTCCATTTTTTTTTTAAATTTTGAACAATAAATATGATATCAATGTTGATAATAATTTGAGATTAAAATTCTACCAAAGCTTTATTCGTGTTGGCAATCTTGTCCAAAATCTTGGCATTAATATTGCGGTGAAAATATGATTTGTACATATAGGAGGTGGGAGTTAACATGCAGTTTTGTAATAGATGGTTCTGCAAGTTGGTGTTTGCTTTGTGAATGAGTCTTTGATAAGAGTTTTCACATTTGAAAGAAAAAATGGCCATCTTTCACCTACATTTCACCCGTGAGAAAATTGTCCATTGCTAACCCCTTTGAGCCTAGTATTTGTTTTCTTTTCTTAAGAAACCCACCAAGGATCACCCTCCACATTGGAGGAGCAAAAAAAAAGAAAAAGAAAGAAGTTTGTTCACGTGAAATCCACTAAGGAATTTGAGGGGCAAACGAAAGAAGAAAACCCTTCTATGTTTTAAAATTATTTGTTGGAACAGAAGAAAAGAATAAAAAATATGAAATTAGAATGAAAAAGAATGGAGGAAGAATGGGGCAAAGTGCCTAAATAAGTCATGTATTAGGAATTAATCCTTTGGTTTATAACACTTTAAAACACAAGTTTTGGGCATGTTATGTCCTTTCTTTCCCCTCACCTTAGCCTACATTACATACCTTAAAAGTTCATTTTGATCAAATGTGAAAATCTGAGTTGAAGGACCATACATTGGACCAAGAAATGCATGTAAATCATGATTCTTTTGATAGTGGACCAAATTGAGGATGTTGATGATGAATGAAAAAATGATGAAAAATGAAGAAAAAAATGATAAAAATGATAAAAAAAAGAGCAAAAGAAAAAAAAAATGATGACTCAAATTGAAATCCCGAAAAGGGCAGTTTGAGTCGAATAAAGATGAATGATCAAGTTGACAATCGGAGAAGAGATCTTTGCCTTAAATTGCCATGGTTAGAACATTTTGTCAAATAGGGGCTAAGCTCAATACAATTAACTCAAAAAGATTAAGGATATCAAGGAAATAGATTTTATGGAGAAAGAATCCTAAATTTTCTATCGAGATTGATTGAGTATTTGTTGTTTGGAAGTTGTTTCCTTTCTTTTTATTCCTTCAAGCTACCTTGCTCTTTGGCAAAACTATTTTTATTCGCTTAATCATAAGTTCCCCTCCTTTAATTTTTATCCCATTGCATCTCGATAACAAATCAAGAAAATGTGATGACATTGCATTTGTTATGAAATTGAAATGATGAAAAATAAATGAATAGTAATATTCATAAAAGTTCATGCATTACCAAAATTTTTTGGATGGGCAAATGAGAATTGAAATAATAATGAAGTGTGCTGATGCTCGAAGTCTCCAATTGAAATATGCTAGCGTTGATTAGGTAGTGAAGAATAAAGGAAAACCAATTGGGATCGTGAAATCAGTTGTAGGAAGGAAAGGAAGATGATGGAAAGGATGGTCTTGTAAACCTTATTACCATTGTTTTTGCATGATTTTTTTCATCAACCTTTGTATTGCATTTATCACATCCATTTGGGAAAGAAATATAAAAATTTTAACCTTGAGTAAGAGAATTTTTCAATCTTAAGTTGAGTAAAATTTTGAAAGTAGGATTTTCAAGAATTTTGAAGAAGAATTAAGATTTTAAGATGATGAACTTTGAATTCTATAAGAAATTAAGATAAGATAAATTTTAAAAAGAGAAAATGTTGAGATATGAGAAATTTTCGGATGTGAATTCCTAAAACAAACATTCGGATGTGAATTCTTGAACAAATTTCTAGAAGTGAATTCCTAGATTGTCGGATGTGAATTCTTGAAACAACCATTCGGATGTGAATTCCTAGATTATCGGATGTGAATTCCTAGATTATCGGATGTGAATTCCCTAAACAAACATTCGAACGCGAATTCCAGAAAAAATTTCTAGAAGTGAATTCCTATACCTTTGAATGTGAATCCCCGAAATGGACTTTCGAATGTGAATCCCCAAAACAAACATTTGGATGCGAATTCCCAAACAAATTTCTAGAAGTGAATTCCTAGATTGTCGGATGTGAATTCCTGAAGTATGTATTTCCAGATGTGAATACCTGGACTTCAGATGTAAATCCCCGAAACAAGCATTTGGATGCGAATTCTTGAAGTATGTATTTCCAGATGTGAATACCTGAACCTTCGGATGTGAATTCCCGAAAGAAATTTTTCATATATGAATACCTGGACATTTGGATGCGAATTCCAAAAATAGAATTTTTCTAGATGAAAATCCTTAAATTATCGGAAGTGAATTCCCTATTTAAGTATAAGTTTAAAAAACAATGAATTCTTGAAATTTTAAATTTTAAATGAGATTTTTAGACTAGAAATTCCTTATAGAAATTATCTAGATGAGAATTCCTAAACTTTCAGAGGAGAATCCCTGAAACAAATTATCCAGACATGAATACCTAGACTTTTAGATGTGAATTCCTGAAACAAATTTTCCACATGTGAATACCTGGACATTCGGATGTGAGTTCCCGAAATAGAAATTTTCTTGATGAGAATTCCTAAATTATCAGAAGTGAATTCCCAATTTAAGTCTAAGTTTCAAAAAAAAAAAGAATTCCTGAAAGTTTAACTTTCAAATTTGAATTTATTAAAATGAGATTTACTTTTAAAGATGAAACTTTCCAAAAAAGATTCTAGATGAGATCAAACACATGATTGTTAAAATGAGATAAATGAAATCTTCAGATGAGAATTCCCAAGACAAATGTTCCAGATGAGAATTCCTGAATTTTTTGACATGAATCCCCAAAATAGATTTTCAGATGCGAATCCCTAAAATAGATATTCGGATGTGAATTCCGGGGATAAATTTATAGATGTGAATTTTTAATACAAAATTTTTTAGATGTGAAATCTCTCAATCTTACGTATATTTTAGAATTTAAAGTTCCAATGCCTCTATTGTAGGAGGAGTACATTTTAGGAAAGAATTTAAAGTTTCAATGCCTCTATTGAATGAGGAGCACTTTTCAGGAAAAAATTTAAAGTCCAATGCCTCTATTGTAGAAGGAGCACATTTCAGGAAGGAATTTAAAGTTTCAATTCCTCTATTGCATGAAAAGCATTTTTCCGGAAAGAATTTAAAATTTCAATGCCTCTATTGTAGGAGTAACACATTTCAGAAAGGAATTTAAAGTCTCAATGCCTCTATTGTATGAGAAGCACTTTTCAGAAAGGAATTTAAAATTCCAATCCCTCCATGGTAAAAGGGAGCACATTTTGGAATGATTTCAAAGTTCCAATGCATCTATAGTAGGGGAAGATTTTTTTTAGAAAAAATTTTAAAGTTTCAAAACCTTCTCATGAGGAAAGAACATTTTTCAAGAAGAATTTTTATTAAAGAAAAAAATAAAAAATAAAATAAAAAAAGAAGGGGAGAGAATTGGGTCATGAGTCGAACAAAATTATTGTCTATTTTCTTTGAACTATTACTGATTCTTAGCAATGTGCAAAGAGGGGTAGTTGTAGACACCTAATTTTGTCTGGGTCGTAAATTTTATTATGGTGAATTCGATACTAATCAATTTTTGAAGTTTGTTAAAATTTGTTGGACATTTTTGTTATTAAGCTCGATTAAATTCATTTTAGATTTGAATGGATAAGTAATTGATTTTAATTTAAATTGAAATAATTAAAATTTCATATTTATCAATTTTAAATTTGTGTTTAATTGATTAGGTCTAATCTAAAGTCCAGTATAGTGTGTGAGCTTGAAAGCCTAACTCCAAATAGGCCGTGACTTTTTGTTGATTGTTGATTTTTATTATTTTCATTTTTTGTTAAATTGATTAATATATATATATATATATATATATGAGTAAGAATCCACTTACACATGTGTAAAACAAATTTGTTTTACACAGCTTTATATCTTCATATAGGATTAATATTTTTGCAAACCAACCGTTGGATTTAACAACCTACTCATATTTATTATGTATGTAAATTTTTGAATCAATCTGCTATTTCTATCATTTTAATCGAGAATAATATTTTTTTAATATATATCAACGGTTGAAATTTTATTTTATTAAATAAATAGTTAGATGTATTCGATTAATTTAAAAATTGGCATGCATGATCTATGTGAATAGAACATAAAATTCAACGGTTGGATTAAAAAATTATAAATCATATAAAAAGATATGAAAGTGTGTAAAACTAAATTTGTTTTACACATATGTAACTGGATCCCTTATATATATATATATATATTTTTGAATCAATCTGCTATTTCTATCATTTTAATCGAGAATAATATTTTTTTAATATATATCAACGGTTGAAATTTTATTTTATTAAATAAATAGTTAGACGTATTCGATTAATTTAAAAATTGGCATGCATGATCTATGTGAATAGAACATAAAATTCAACGGTTGGATTAAAAAATTATAAATCATATAAAAAGATATGAAAGTGTGTAAAACTAAATTTGTTTTACACATATGTAACTGGATCCCTTATATATATATATATATATATATATATATATATATATATATAAAACAAACAAAAAAACAAAAAAGAGGAAGAGCAAAAAACGAAAGACCTCATAAATGGAAAGAGTTGGTGCCATGCACTGCACCAACTCTTGCGGCTTGAAACCCTGTCACCAAGCCTCCCTTAGTTGTTTCTTTCACCATCAGCCACCATGGCAGGCTAAAAATTCATCTTCCCTAAGTGACCAAAACACACAGACAAAATCCTAAAGATTAAACAAAATTGTTGGATCAAAGGACAATCTTAATTGGATTTAAAAGAAATATTTCTACAAAATGAAGAGGTGGCTCTCGATACCAAAAAATCACAGAAATCCTAAGAACCGTGGCCACCATTCACCACAGCCTGCACCACCCGAAGCAACCAAAACCAAAAAAATCACCAACACCAAACCTTCACCCTCTTGAACCTGAATCATCACTTAAACCTAAAATACCCAACCCTCCATCACCAAGCATCAAGCTCCCAATGTTAATACAAGCATTGCCCCTGCTAACCGAAACATACCTCACCATCACTCGGCCTCACTCCCTCACCATCGAGCCTCACTCGAAACAACCTAGAAACCTCACAAGCACACACACACCCTAGAAACACCTACTCAGTCCCTACTTCTCTATCTAAAAAAGACAATAGGTAAACCCACTCCCTTTAAAGGAAAACATCAGCAACAACAAAATAAAAAAAAATATACAAAAGAGAAAGGAAAGGCTTTGGTCAAGATTTGGGTTAGATCTAGGAGAAAGGAAAACAAAGGAGCGGCCGGCAACAGCAAGAGAGTTAGAGGACTAAAGGACTAGTGGTCGAGAGTGTTCGGGACAGTGAGTTTCGTCATTTTCAAGCTCAGATTTAAGGCTTTTTAGGAGGCTTTAGGGAAATCCAGGCTTGAAAACGGAAAGAGAGGATTGGATCGCTTTCGAAAATTGGGAAGCTTTTCGATTTCGACCACAGATCGGCAAGGGAGCTAAGGTGGCCGGAGGCGATGCCAACAGGCTAGATGACGACTGGCGGTGGTGCCGGGGGACTAGGTGGCAGTCGGATTTGGGGAAGAGAAGGAGAGGGATAGAGGATTTTCAGAGATTAAAACATTTTTTTGTTGAAACTTTGGGAATTCTGAAGAAAAAAAAAATAAAGGGATTTTATAGTAAGGTGAAACTACGCCGTTTTGGAGAAAGGAAAAAAGACCCGGCCTTCCTAACAGTAACCCGATCTGAGCACCTAAGAGACCCGACCTGAGTTGGGCCAACCCGATCCGAATTGAGCCCAACATCCAGCAGGATCCTTTTACACTGGACCCTTATTTAGGCAGACCCAATCAGCAACCTTCAAGCCCACCTTTGCTTGGACTTTGGTCCAATTTGTGGTATATTTTTGTTATTAATTTTAATTGATTATTTATTGCCATATTATTTATTATTTCTCATGCATATTTTTTAAAGAAATTTATGTCTTGTTGTTGATTTGTTTTATCCATTTAAATAGTAAGGAATAATATAACTTTAATAGTTTTTATTTTAGAAAGAAAAAAGATAAGCATGAATTTTTTATGATAAGATCTCGTGAAATTCGCAAGTAGCGATTTCTCGAGAATCTTTAGGTGAGAAGAATTTACCAAATGTTACTAAAGTATTGGGATATTCGGTGTAATTTATCGATGTACGGATTCATTTTATTTTCAATAGAAATAATAATGTTCTTTTATATATAAAAATTGTTAAATAAAATAATTAGAAAACAATAAAATGAGTACGTACATCATGCATTCAATATCTTGTTTTCTATAAAAATAAATATTTGTCTGATGCTGGGATGTTACGGAAATCACAAGTAGTGATTTTTAATTGATCCCTAGGTGAGAGAGATTCACTAAATATTATCAGCGTATTGGAGTATTTGGTATAATTTTTCAATAATTTAAATTTTTGTTAAAAAAGGAAATGAATAAGGTTTTTTTTAATCAAAACAAAGAAAAATTAATAATGAAGTCTAAATTTTACTAAAAATTGTCCGATGATGGAATGTTATAGAAATCATAAGTAGTGATTCCTAATTGATCTCTAGGTGAGAGAAATTCACTAATAATTACCAGCGTATTGAGTATTTGGTGCAATTTTTCAATAATTTAAATTTTTGTTAAAAAAGGAAATGAATAAGGTTTCTTAAATCAAAACAAAGAAAAATTAATAATAAAGTCTAAATTTTACTAAAAATTGTTCGATAATGGGATGTTACAAAAATTACAAGTAATGATTCCTAACTTATCATTAGGTGAGAGAAATTTACTAAATATTACCAGAGTATTGAAATGCTTAGTGTGATTCTTCAATAATATTGATTTTTATTTAAAATAAATAAAAGAAAATTTATAAAAAAAATTTATTATAAAAAATACATATGCATCATTCATTATATTTTTTTACATCATATGCATTCATGATAATTTTCTAAGCATGTGTGAATCTTCTGAAGATGAGAATATATAGAATAGCAATTCTTAGGAAATCTCTAGGTGTGAGTGTTATTTCATATATTACCAAAAGTATTGGAGTATTTGATTTAATTTTTCAATACAAAAGGTTCACATTCAATTTCTAAAAAATAACAAATAAATAAAATCTAGCTTTTTTAAGAGAAAATTTTTTTTAATAAATAATAAAAATGCTTTAAAAAATAGAATTAAAAAAGGAATTACTTTTAAATATTGAATAAAACCATTTTATTAAACCAAAGGATGACACATGATTAAAATTGTATTGCTTTTTAACGGGTATCATAGGGGTGTTAATCCTTCCCCACGTGTAACCGTACTCTCGAACCTAGCTTTATTTTCGCAAACCCCAAATTTGTCTTCTTAATAAAACTTAATTAATTTTAAGATTTTGTTAAAATGACAAGTTTGTTTTTAGGTGACCAATCACACCAAGTCAAAAAAGATTGGTGGCAACTCTCTTGTTTTTCATATTTTCAAAATCGTCGAGCGGTCGAGTTCTTGGACGAAATCGTTACGACAGCTGATTCTAAGAGAAATGGGACGTTCCGATTTTCTTCCTTCAAATTTAAGAATGAAAGAGTATGGGAGGGTGAGTTGTGTGTTTATGAAATTTTCCCTTTTTCCAACCGAGAATGAGAGTAAGTACGGAGAGAGTGTCGGTTACTTAGGCTTCTTCCTAGTCATGGCATAAGAGGATGAGAGGAAATGGGGTTTCCTCTTGCATGCCAATATTTCCCAAATAGAATAGCCCATTTTCTTGTTTAATTTGTTATGGGACCCCACGGTTTAACCCTTAAACCCTTGTATAGTCAGCCTTTAATTTTTTTGATTATATCAATTTAATTTACCAAGGTGTATTTACTTTTCAACATACAGATTAATGTTACATGCCAACCTATGTCTTGAACATTGTTATTATTATTGTCTTGGGATTTCCCACTAACTATAAATTTATCAATATTTATTGTTCAGTTCCTATTTCCCATAATATTTGATAGTTCCAATATTTTGATATTTATAATTTTCCAATCTCATTATTTAATCTCTTTACACCATATTACTCCATTTTCCATAATATAGAAATTTAATTAAATTTTAAATTGAGAATTTACCTTTTATCATTGTCCCATAATTCCACCGGAATTATCTTAACACCTTCATTGTCCAAAATCTGTCACCAAAATAAGAAGGATAGTTTTAGTATAATTGAAAATTCAACAAGGGTAATTACATGAGGTAATAGACTAAGGGATTGTCACAAATTTTTACTCATATGTAATCTTTTTATTTGAAATAAGTGCTTATTTAAATATAAATTAAAGTTTAGGGGCTTATCTGAATGCAATAAAAGTATAAAGGCTTATTTAAATGAACGAATTGTCACATACCGAAATATCAAATAATTTACTAATTTCACATAATTTAGTCATTTACGGTTAGGCTGTCTGCAGTGTCAACATATATTCAAAACAATTTATTATTTTCGTGCCACTATAATTTACCTAAGATCCTAAATACTGAAATATTAAAAGATGGATATAACCGGCTAAAATTTTCATTCAACACATTGTACATAAAAGTTTGAATACATAAAAGATAGCTCGTATACCCCAACAGATATGAGATGATCGCCTGAGGGATACCAAAATAAGGTCCTCAAAGCAGACCCAAAATCCACTACAGGTAATTCGGGAGGAAAAATAAAAGGGTGAGCTTATGCCCAATAAGAAATATATATACGAAAGTAGATACAACGCATCCTACATGCATTTCAAATAACACGCTTTTCAAATGGAAAACCAAGAATTCATGATTTAATTTTCTTTGGCATGATTTTCGGAAAGGATACTATAGTGGATTAGATATCCAAATTGAGTATAGAAGGATGCTTTGAAGTACCTCACTTGTCTCGGCATCCAATTCCACTATAAGGAGTTCAATAATATTTAATTTGATCACCAGGTTCAATAAACATTTTTGATAGCTTGCATCAAACCATTTCATAAAGCATTCAGAAAACTTAATATGCTCCGTAAACAATATAAATCACTTTTGGGTAAACAATTCAAGAAGATATAATTCATAAAGCATATTATTAATCATGAAACATAGTTACCATGTAAACGAAATCGAAATCAAATCAAATCTAGGAGTGCTTGGATCTATATTACTAGGGATTTACCACCTTAGCGAAAATACAATAAAGACTAGGTTTCACCGAATAAACTCATACAATATAAGTAGATGTATGGCCATAGCCAAGGGGCCACAGTGTACACTAGCTAGGTGACAACTGTGGGAGCTAAAAATTGAACTAGATTCAACAACATTAGAACGGAACAAAAATGTATGTACCCATAGGTAGCTACGGGGCCAACATCTCAAAATAGTTCATAAATCATTTCAGATTTGTTTACGGAGATAAATTCAATAAATTGTATCTTAAATAAATTCATAAGTATCAAATTAAAAAAATCAATATACTTAAATATAAAAATTCAAAAAATATGCTTGAAGTAATAATCAGCATTCAGAATTTTCATTTAAGTACTGTAGAGATATAAAAATATACATGTATCAAGAAACGTGTAAAATCTAGTAAAAATCTATTTGAAAACTGAATATTTAATATGCATAAAGTTATATTTAGGAACTTGAATTTCAAACACCTATAACCACCTTCCTTTACTTTTAAAATATCATGCCAAATGATAAGTTTAAGAGTTTAGGTTAGTTTAGGAAAATTTCGACAGCATAACGGTTCTTTCTATCCTGACCTCGTGCATGAAAACACAGCTTCAAACCACGAATTCTGTTTCTCAATTTCAAACCAAACCATCATTTCCAATCTCATAAAAGGTAAAATATATCAAATTCATGCAACGCAGTATCCTTACGCTTCATACATATATCCCTTACCTTTCAAATTCTTGTTGTTCCACTCATTAGCACCAATATCACTTTTTGATTTCTGCAAATTTACCATACAAACTCAGTAAATTCACCACACGTTAGTTGCAAAGAACATTTAACTCATTAAATCCTAGTACATTACTTATTGTAGCTCTAAATTCAATCTAATTTCTACTGGTGCTAATACTGCAACTAATGTCAAAACACCTCCGTTTTCGATTCTAATTGTGCCACAATCTTGTATGAATTTATGCATTAATCTAAAACCTAAAACACATTGAAATGAGCATGATTTCTACTTCCCTTTCTCTAGGCCGAATAGCGTTTAGCTTCCTACATATTTCATTTCTTCAATTTGAGCTTAATTTCATGCTTTAAACTTATTTTACATAATTTCTATATCATTTCCATATGAAAGAGCATCATGTTCATGCCTCGCTAATCTTGGCCGAAACCCTAAGGTACCCAATTTCATGGTTTTTAATTTGATTCAAGCTCAAATAAATATTAAAACATCTTAAACACATGCCATTTAATCTTAAAACTATGAAAGACTTAAGCTTTCTAACCTTCCTCACCTTAGCCGAATTGCTTAGAGAGCCCTTCACTATGAAAATGGCCACTTTAGGCCTTAATTTGAGTACCAAGATATAGAGCACATAAAATTAGATAGGGTTGGTGAAGATATTTTTCAATTTCAGAGTCTTTTTCACTAGGTTTTGGGAGGTTTCTCTTCCTTTCAAGCTTTGGCTATGGAGGATGGCAAGAGAAAAAGCTGATGGCTGGCCAAGAAGAAGAGAAGAATGGAGAAATTTTTGTTTTTAAAAAATATCTCCATGTGAAATTACTAAAATGCCCTTATACTTAAAGAAATCTTCCAATTTTGCCCTTAGCGATTGACTTAGTTAAAAACAGTCTATCCAATCTCCAAAATATTTCATTTAATCATAATACACCTCTATTTAACTTGCTCTAATCATTGGCTGGGCTTTTGTTGAGGTTTGATTGGTTATTTAGGTGAAATTACCAAAACACCGTTTATTGTAAAATCGCATAAATTTCTACTTTTACACCTGATTTATTTCATCAATCCACATTGCTTAAAAATTTATTACATGAGGAATTATTTATTAGTGATGATTGGTCAAAAATCTATTTAATTTGACCGTTATTTATAGAAATTCTGACAGCCTATGGACTTAACCATCATTTCTTAAATTGTTGCACGACTTTTGAAACATACATAAATAATTGAGTTTGAGGTGTAGATTCTTACCATCATAGATTTGGCTCTAGATATCGAGTATGCTAAGTTTCAACTCCATCGGGACACTAAAAGGTTAGTGGGGCCCATCTCCGAATTTCTTTCTATACCTATAATATAACTAACATTTTAATAATTATAAAATATCCCATATTCTTAATTGCATGGATAGTAATTTACAATGATTAGGGATATGGGGTCTCACATCCTCTCCACCTTGGGAAACTTGGTCTTCCAAATTTGTTCAGACCTGTCTAACGAATAACTCTGGATATTTTTCTTTCATTAGGCTCTCTAACTCCTAGCTAGCTTCCTCTTTTATGTGGAACTGCCAGAGAACCTTAACTAGAGGAATCATCTTAGACCGCAGTACTTTCCCTTTTCGATCCAAGATTCGCACTAGTCATTCCATATAGCTCATATCTTCCCTAATCTCCAGTGGCTCATATTGGATTACATAAGATAGATCTGGATGATATTTTCAAAGCATTAACACGTGGAAGACATTATGTACATCGGATAGCTTTAGTGGTAATGCCAACTGATATGCCACATCTCCCACTCGGTTTAAAATCTCGAAAGGTTAGATATACCAAGGACTCAATTTACCTTTCTTTCTAAATCTCACGATCCCCATAGAAGGTGAAACTTTTAGGAACACTAAATCTCCCACAGAAAATTCTAAAGGTCGGTGTCTGATTGTGATAACCGTAAATTTTTCCCTTTATTGGAAATTAGAAATATTGAAAATAAATATTACAGAAATTAAATAAGGGGAAATAAATAAAATTTGCGAGAAACGGGATATTGGTGAAAATCCTGAGAAATGAGGAAGTGATGAATAAGGAAATTCGTGTGAAGGAAATCAAATGAAAATAAAAAATAAAATCGTTGAAATTCCCGAAATTAAGGAAAGTGAGGAATTTGAAATTGGATAAATTGGAAATAAGGTAAAGATAAAATTATGGGAAATAATGAAGAGAAAAATTTAATTTAGAGAATGAAAATCCAAAATTTAATAAGAGAATAAGAAAACAAATGAAATATATTTATATAATTATATATTATATAAATGTATTTTTTTATACCAATACATATGTATTCAAAATATTATATAGTATATTTTAAAATATGTTGTTATATATATAGAAATATATATATACTATTTCATAAATTCAAATAATACATATGTATATGAATATAATGTTTTATGTGTATATATAATTATGTAAATACATATAGAAGAAAAGTAAGTGTGGTTTTATATTAAAGTTTATATGTATAAATATTTTATTATAGCATTTATATAATTTATATATATAAATGTTACTTAATTTTAAGTATATATATAAATATACACGTATATACTAGACATGTATTTTGTAATGTACAATATGTATTTTGCATATAATATATATTGTATAATATTATGTATGAAATAATGTATGTATAACATATAATATATATTATATGTATAAAATATATGGTAAAATATATAGTATATAGTATACTAAAAATAGAAAGAAGACAAAAACCAAAAAAAAAAGGAAACTAAACAAAAGAAAAAAAAAGAAAGGAAGGATCGGGCCTTCCAGCAGAGACCAGCGGTAGCAACAGCTGCCACCGCCAGCCGAGTGAGGGAAGAGAGGAGGAACGAGTGGCGTCGCCGGCGAGAGGAGAAGCGTACGACGGCGGCCCGAGGCGGAAAGAGAAGAAAACGACGCGAAGCGAAGGGGGAAAAATCGAAAGGAAAAAGGAAGGAGAGATCGGCGGTGCCGGCTGATCCGGGCACCGCCACCGCCACCGCCACCAACGCCATCGGCAAGGACCAACGAAGGAGAAGGAGGCCATCGGCGGTGAAGGAAACGGCGGAGGAAGGAAGAAACGGAGGAGAAAGAGGCCGAAACCCACGGACCCAGATCCGGCGCCGTCGCCGGTGATGGGGTGAAACGGAGGCCAGATCCGGCATCCTCGCAACGTCGGCCAACTGTGGGAGGCGTGAACCTGCGGAAATGAGGACCGCCGGCGACCGAACCGGCTGAACCGGCGGGATGAGGCACAAACCGGTCTGACCGGGAAAGGAAGAAGAAAAAAGAAAAGAAAAAGAAAAGAAAAAGGAAAAAGAAAAAGAAAAAGAAAAAGAAAACAAAGAAAGAAAAGAAAAAGAAGAAAAAGGAAGAAAAAGGAAGAAAAAGAGGAAAAAGGAGAATTTCTGGAATTCGAAAAATTTCCGGAAATTCGACAACCCGGGATTTTACAAAGTTCGGTAAGAAATCTTCCTGAGATTTAATTTTCAAAAAAATTAAATAAATTATGAAAAATTCTAAAAAATTAGAATTTTAATTCCAGAAATTATTTTCAGCAATTGAGATAAGGAATCGGGAGAAATAGAGCGCGGGCGCGATCGATAAGCGGAAGTCGTCGACCCGGAAAAAGGTAAGGGATGCATGTGCAGCACTGTAAGGATACTCAGTCTGCATATTTTAAATTGAAATATTTTATGCAAATATTTTATGAAAATTATTATGATGCATGATTTGCTGAAAATTATTTGGGAAGAAGTACTGGCTGAAAGATTTAAAACTGTATTTTTCCGTGCAGGAGGTTAGTAAATCGGCAGCCGTTATGCTGCCGAAAATTTTAGAAAAAACTTTATAAAATCATATTAAATGATTTTATTTCCGAATTTCGATAGTAAATCACGAAACATGAGGAAATTACTAAATTTCATAAAACATGAATATAATGAGATGAAATTTTAAAATATTCATGTATTCGAGAATGGTGACAATGAAATCAACGAAAATTCTTGAAATAGATAAATTACACGAAATACGAGAGGAAAGATGAAGTGAAATATAGTGAATATTTTTATGAATATTTTTATAAATATTCACTAAAGGATTTTAACCCTTATGGTTTTAAATTATGGAATTTTATATTTATATAAATTCCATAAAGGTTTATTTTATGATGAAAATACGGTTTTGAGACTGGTTGGCATTCCTATCATGCTGATGCATGATATGTGACCTGTTTAGTCCCGGTCGACGCCTAAATCAATGATCCACTGAGGACAATATAGGCTATGGTTGTAGATTTGACCGGCGTATTCCTTACCCTCCGAGGTTTATAGTATGATAAGATTGATGTCTATCTTAGACTCCATAAATGATAGGTGATATGTTAAAAAGGAAAGTATTTTACATAAGATGGAATATGCCAACCGGAAAAATGTGATACATGATGTGTTAGTAAAGGCCAAACCGAGCAGAGACTCGATGATTTTACCGTGTGAGCCACCTCTAGAATCCTTCGGGAACTAAGTGTTGCACGTGTTCTGATGTGTTAGTAAAGGCCAAACCGAGCAGAGACTCGATGATTTTACCGTGTGAGCCACCTCTAGAATCCTTCGGGAACTAAGTGCTGCACATGTTCTGATGTGTGAGTAAAGGCCAAACCGAGCAGAGACTCGATGATTTTACCGTGTGAGCCACCTCTAGAATCCTTCGGGAACTAAGTGCTGCACGTGTTCTGATGTGTTAGTAAAGGCCAAACCGAGTAGAGACTCGATGATTTTACCGTGTGAGCCACCTCTAGAATCCTTCGAGAACTAAGTGCTGCACGTGTTCTGATGTGTTAGTAATCAGTCTAAGTTCTGATGGGGATGCGACAATTGTCGAAGGATGAAATAGATCTTGTGCACATGACATATGATGTGTGTGATATATAGGATTTTGTTTATATATGCCACTCAAACATGTGCTACTTGAATGTTCGTCTCGTTCACACTTAATCATACTGATAAAAAGAATGATGCCTTGTGAACTTAAGAATGGAATAGATTTTAATAGCTTATTTTGCTTTTTAAAGGACGGTACTAATTAAGAGAGTACATTAAAACATGAAATGAATTTTAAAGAAATAAAATGATGATTTAACTAATATTCTTTTCAAGGAATATACGGATATTAATTATTCTATTTAAATGCTTTATTTCGTATAAGCATTATTTTGAAAAGAATAGGAAAAAGGTTATGAAAGATTGAAAAGGAAAAGGATTTATTAATTCAAAACAAAATGAAAATTTCTCTCTACAGTTGCTTCTAGGTTCCGTAACAAGTATGGTATTCTAAAATACCTACCTTACTCTATTCGGATCCCTAGCTGACTGTAGTATCCTTCCTACATGCGAGCCTAGAGCCCGTAGGAAAAATGAAAAAGATTTTCAGCATATAGGAAGCTGAGTATCAAGTGAGGCATATAATTCTCTTACTGAGCCGTGGTTTTGCTCACCCCTTAATTTTCAACATTTCAGGTTTTTGATGAATGTAAGTTCAGTGGATTGCGGATCCTGGCTGTACACGAAGGACAATGTGTCAGATCGACTGATTATTTGAGGTATGATCATTTATTCTCTGTATTTAGACACGTCAACAGTACTACTTATCTGATTAGTTACGATAGGGGATGTGTATAATATAAACAATATTATGTAAAATTGTTTAACAGTCAGTACAAGTGAAGTATCGCAGACAGCCCAACCGGTTACGTTGTGTATAAGAAGATGAAAAATGTGATCACGGGTCGTGACACTGATATTTGCATAACTTTTCTGCCAACTCTGAGCATTCTTCAATCTGTCACATATTAGTGGAACATCTTTGGAAGCCCGCTCAACTAAATCAGAAGCTAGTATTTTCCTATAGCCTACTTCTTCCCATGCAATTAAGGAACAACATCTTCGGCCATACAAAGCTTCATAAGGTGCCACGCCAATACTAGAGTAATAACTATTATTATAGGTGAATTTTGCCAGTGGAAGATGATCGTCCTATGAGCCTTTGAAGTCTAATACAAAGCCCTTAACATATCCTCAAGCATTGGGATGGTGCGCTTGAATTGACCATCAATCTGCAGATGGAAAACCATGTTGAAATTCAATCGAGATCGCATAGCCTCCTGAAAATGCTCCCAAAAATGAGAGGTAAATCGAGAATCTTTGTCAGAGGTAATGCTCACTGGAACCTCATGTAACCTCACAATCTCCTTAACATAAAGATAAGCTAGGGTACTTAAAGAATCAGTAGATTTAATAGCCAAAAGTGGGTGAATTTCGTCAACCTATTGACAGTCACCCAGATCGCATCATGATTCTATTTGGTCTTTAGTAAACCCAATGATGAAATCCATAGTAATGTGCTCCCATTTCTACATCGGTATCCATAGAGGCTATAGCAATCCGACTGATTTCTGATGTTCCAACCTTAGTTGTTGACAAGTGAGACATTTTGGAACAAATTCAGCAATATCTCTCTCATATTAGGCCACCAGTACACCTTACGTAGATTCTAATACATCTTGTTAATGCCAGGATATAACGTGTACTTAGAATTGTGGGCCTTTGCTAGGATCAACTTTCGTAACTATTTGTCCGTAGGAATATAGATTTGGTTCTTGATCCTCAAAATGCCATCTGTGCCAATCATATATTTTGATTGAATCCCCAACTATAACTGACGAGCAATCTCAATGCAAACAACATCCTCCCTCTGAGCAGTTCAAATTCGATCCATCAAATCTGGTTCAATTCGAAAACTAGCTACCAATGCATATCTCTCAGAAAGAGTAATATCTAAATTGAGGCTCGCAAATTGCTCAAATAGCTTATATTCTTGAACCATCATATAGGAGACCATACCCAAGTGCTTTTTGCTTAAAGCGTCTACCACCACATTCACTTTTCACGGGTGGTATAATATCTTACAGTCATAACCTTTTAGAAGCTCATCCATTTACGCTATCTCATATTTAATTCACATTGTGAGAATAGATATTTAAGGCTTTTATGGTCTGTATACACCTAGAATTTCTCACCGTACAGATAGTGCCACCATATCTTCAAAGCAAACTCCACGACAGCAAGTTCCAAGTCATGAGTGGGGTAGTTCTTCTCATGGTCCTTTAACTGACGAGAACCATAAGTGACCACTTTTTTATACTGCATCAACACACAACCCAAACCCACTGAGGAGGCATCATTGTACTCCAAAAATCCTCCAAAACCACTCAGAATAGTGAAGATCGGTGCTGAAGTTAATCTTCACTTCAACTCTTGGAAGCTGCGCTCACAAGCATCAGTCTACTCAAACTTTACATCTTTGCAAGTGAGATTCGTCAAAGGAGTAGCTAATCTGGAGAAACCCTTGACAAAACGATGATAGTACCCAACTAGACCCAAAAAACTCTGAATCTTAGTTACCGTCTTTGGTCTCTCCCACTGCACTATAGCTTCTAGTTTAGACGGATCAACTGACACCTCGTCTTTAGATACCACATGCCTCAGAAAAAAGATCTAATCTAGCCAGAATTCACACTTACTAAAATTAGCATACAGCTTTCGATCTCTGAGGGTCTGCAGAACAATATACAAGTGCTACTCATGTTCTTCCCGGGACTTAAAGTATACAAGAATGTCATCGATAAATATGATGACAATTTATACAGATAAGGCTTGAAAACTTCATTCATCAGATTCATGAATGCTGTAGGGGCATTTGTAAGCCAAAATGGCATAACCAGAAACTCATAGTGGCTATATCGAGTTTTAAAGGCAATTATAGGGACATCGCTCTTCCAAATTTCAGCAAATGATATCCCGATCTAATATCAATTTTAGAGAACACCTGGGCACCCCTAAGTTGATAAAATAAATCATCTATTCGAGAAAAAGGATGTTTATTCTTAATAGTAGCCTTGTTGAGCAACCGATAATCAATACAGAGTCATGGGCTACCATCCTTTTTTTGAACGAAAAGGACTAGTGCACCCCAAGGAGAAATGCTAGGACAAATGAAACCCTTATCTAATAACTCCTGGAGTTGCTTCTTGAACTCATCAAGCTCAACTAGTGCCATTTGGTAGGGGGTTTCAAAATGGGTTTAGTATCTGGCACTAAATCAATAGTGAATTCAATCTCTCGATCAGGAAGGAGTCCTAGTAATTCATTCGGAAACACATCTTGAAAATCCCAGATCACACGAATCTCATATAACTCTAGATGTTTCTTTTCGACATCCTCTATATATGCAATAAACCTTCCAATAACCAAACATATACTTAAGTTTTCAAATTTAAACAAATTTCAATAAAAAATTTCAATTTCATTCATACGTAGAAAGTTTTATAATATATTTTTCAAAATGAGAGAAAATTATATAATTAATGTAGCAATCTACGCTAACATAGTTCGTAGCTAATTAGTCTATCCCTAAAATCAAATCAAATCAAAATCATACATATTCAGCAAAATTAGGTCACTACGGTTTCTTTTTCTCCTATTTTTAATTACAATTACAGTACATAATATCAATCATTTGTGATTCTTTAAAAAGAGTACTAATCAGCAGTGAATACTTTAAAGGTTTGGGTTTTACCGGTATCTTAGCAGCACATGCAAGAGAGATAAATAAATGTGTAAAACTCGGATCAATCAATGTAAGTGCAGTTATATAAAAAATAAAGATCTTACCCCGAATAATGTCAGATGAAGTGTCTGCAGACTTCTTATCAATGGCGTACATCCTGTCCTACTTCACTGTTCGTTTCCCCTTTTCGACAACTGTTACTTTTCTCGGCGCAAGCGGTGTCACCTTCTCTGACTCCTTAGCTGTTGGTGTTGCTGCTGCAGCTGCTGGTGCTGCTACTGCAGCTGCTGGTCCTGCTACTGCAGCTGCTGGCACTGGTTCTTTTTCTTTAGGGTAATCCCTAATGAAATGACCCTTTTGTCTACATTTAAAACAGGCTTCCATAGCCCAGTAGTAGGGTCGGTCATCGTGCAACCTCCCACACTATTTACATAGGGTTCGCAAAACCCTTCTAAGGAATAGTAGATCTCTCAATGCCGGTGGAGCTCATGGATTTATCTCCATTAGCCTTTTCTTTAATCACAATGCCCGTAGGCCTTTTTGTCGACCTCGTATCTCCTCGATCGTCACAACCCCATTGTACTTTCTACTTACCCTTGCCTTTTTCTGGAAACCAAACTCCACTTGCTAGGCTTTATAATTCTACTCACATAGCTGAGCTCGGTGGATGGCTTCGTCATAAGTGGAGATATCAAACGGGGCCAAGCTATTTTTGTTAGAAAGTCTTAAAGCAAACACAAACCGCTCGATCTTATGTGCTTCACTTTTAGCTATCTCTGGATCGAAGCGGCTGAAGGCAATGAACTTGGATTCATACTAATTGACAGTCACACTCCTTTATCTTAAATTTAGAAACCCTGTCTTCAATCTCATTTGAGCCGTACGAGGAATATATTGCTTATGAAAAGCCTCTAAAAACATACCCCATGTCACTGCCGGATATCTGGCTATCAAAACCATCTTGGTGGACTTCCACCAATGCTATGCATCGCCCACCAATAAAAAGGTAGCCAACCCCAACTTTTCAATTTCAGAACAGATCATATAAGCAAACAGCTTCTCCACCTCATCAACCCATTCTTCTGCAGCCATCGGATCCTTTTCACCTCTAAACTTTAGTTGATCAATTTCTTGAACTATCGAAGTAATGTCACATCACAACCCCTCTCTAGAACCAACCTTTGCTGTTTTGGAATTTGAGGTTAGGGCTGCGGTGGGGGTTGTACCGGTTGTGGTTGTGGCTGTCGCATGGGCCAAATGTTTACTTGAGGCAGTAAAGGTTGAGCTGCTTCAAGTGCTGGTGCTCGATTAAAGCTAGCAATAAAGTCTGTTACTACTATTTCCAGCTTGGAAATTCATGTATTAGGACTTTCAAGCTGTAGAGGGAGAGCTTACTTTGGCATCGGCTCTGGAGATGGCATTAGGGAGGGCTAAATACACCTGGGCATCCCCTGTAGTAACCCTGTGCCTATCAAATATTCTGTACCAAAATAGAAAACACAAAATCATTTTTAGTCACATAATTTAATTATGTATTTAGACAAGTATAGTATTACTTAGGATGTACACCATTTTCTAGCCCGAAGACACTGGCAGACATCAAGCCAACCTCACTTTAATACCAACTTTACTGTTTCATACCAAAATATTGAATATTTTACTAATTTCACATAATTTAGTCATTTATAGTTGGGCTGTCTGCAGTATCAACTGTAACATCCCGAATCCACAGTATAATATAATATTTACTTATATATATACACATTCCCTTCTACTCAAAGTAGTACTGTACAAATTCATTGAATATATAAAAGAAAATCATATACCTTCGATATCGAAAATCTGTCGATTTTAGCAGTCGATAATCTCTGGAAGGTAATTCTCTTAATCCAATATCAACAACCTGTGGAGTGGAAAATAAGGGGTGAGCGACGACATGCTCAGTAAGGAAGGTGTATGCTGCTTTATAAAATAAAAACTATATCCCACAGAACGTTTATTTTCCCTAACAGCATACCCAGTAGGAAAACAGTGGATATAGTAAACAGTCTTTAATATTCAAATCACTAGCTAAACAATTTACAATATAATATAGTAACCAGTAAACAGGATTCAGTAAATCCTTTCAGTAAACAGAAATCAATAAGTTGAGACTAGGCATCAACCTACAATTAAATCATGCTATCATCGTTCCCAAAGGAACGCATCGTTTCTGTAACAGCCCGTTGTTGACACCTAATTTTGTCACATTTTTGTTATTATTATTATTATTTTCTTTATTATTATTATTATTTTCTTTATTATTATTATTATTTTCTTTATTATTATTATTATTTTCTTTATTATTATTCTTATTATTGTTTTTATATATATTATTTATTTCTCATTTTTATCTTTTTATTTTTATTTTTATTTTTTATTTTTTATTTTTTGTTTTTTATAATTTTTTACTTGTCTGATGTCCAATCTCCTGCCAGCCATCCCATCACCGCCGGCCACCAGTTCCTGTCACCATCTCTGCCAGCCCTTCCTCCCTAGGCTGTCTCATCTGTCACCACCCTCACTAAACCCCATATACCAGTCCCTCTAAAAAAAACCCTCATTCAACCACCATTTGGGAGAGAAGCCTCGAACCACACATAAGACCCGAAACCCCCTTTCCCTTAAAAACATAAGGCCACCCGAAACCATCCCCGTTCAACCACAGCAACCATCGAGCTCCTTTGCTACCCCCTGCCATCGCCCACATTTCACTCACCCGAGACCCATAGAACCCTAGATCTAAAGCTTAGATCTCAAACCTGCAAAGAAAACAAAAAACCAGAAGAGAAGCAAACCCAAAAAATCCACCAACATCATCCTCACCACCCAAGAACCGAGACCACCACCAACATCATCCTCACCAACTGAGACCCTAGATCCCAAACCAGCCCCACTCCGAACCTGCGGAAACACAACCAACTTGTAACAAAAAAAACAACAACAGCAACCCCGAAAAAAAACCACAACCAGATTCAACACCAGATCCAAAAACCAAAAAAACAAAAAAAGAGAAAAAGCTTTCTGGGGGTTCAGATCTACTAGGTTAGGGCTTTTTTTTGGTGAATCGGAGGTCAGAATCGGAAAGAGGAGGGGGAGAAGAATCGAAAAAGGGCAATCTTTTTGGGGTTTGGCCACCGGCGACGGTAGCCGACGGCGAAGGACGGCGGTCCGGTAGTAGCCGAAAATTGCCTGGGTGGGAATCGGGGGAAGGTGAGAGAGCTGAGAAATTTTTTTTTGGAAGAAAACAAGAAAATGGTTTAGAAAAAAAAAAGAATAGCTTTTATAGAAAAAAAAAGAAAGGAACTACAGGATCCGCGCGTGGACTCGGATCCGACCCGGGTCCGTGCGCCTGACCCGCGGAGGAAGGAAGACCCGCACGTAGAGCTGGTTACGGGCCGGACCGAGCTGGTTACGGGCCGGACCGGGCAGGTTCTGGACCGGTTTTCACTGGTTCCGGCCCTAACCATGAGAAAACCGGTCCGAACCGGTATCAAACCGGTCCGGTTCTGACCGGTTCTATTTCTTATAAGAGGTGAACCGGCCCGGTTCGCTGGACCGGTTCACCTCAAAACCGGACCGAACCGGTTTAAACCGGTTCGGTCCATTTCTTTTTTTGCTTTTTAGACTTTTTATTTCTAAAAATTTATATTAATTTATTTTAATATATATTAATATATTTTAATAATTTAATCTAATAAATTTATTTTTATAATAAATAATGTTAATAGTTTAATTTAACAATAATTTATTATAAAGTTATATTATAATTTATTTAATTAATGTAACAATAATGTAAAAATAAACTATTATAAAATTATCTAATAAAATTATTGTTATAATAAATTAAAGTTATATTATGAATATAATATTATGATAAAATGATATTTGATTCAAAATACAAATAATGATATTATGAATATTATTATTATATTCATTTTGCATATCTTTATTTATATTCATTTATTATATTCATTTTGCATTTAAAATAATTTATTATATTTGAAATATCATTTACTTAATATTTATTCCTTTATTTATTTATTCATTTATTTAATATGTTTTTAAAATATTAATTCATTTTGTATTTTAAATATTTATTTATTTTAAACATAGATAAGTATAACATTAATTAATTTGGTATGTAATAATAATAATAATAATAATAATAATAATAAAAACAACAACAACAAAGGAGAAAAAAGCAGAGAGTAGGAGACCAAAGATTTTTTACGTGGAAAACCCCTTCAAAAGTTAGAAGGGTAAAAACCACGGGACCATAGTCCATAAAAATATTCACTATGACTAAACTTATTTATAATTTTACATACAATTTACAAAAAAAAGATTATTCTGTACTCTTCATAATTTATACGGATTGCCTTGGAAATTTCTTCCTCCTCTTCTGAATTATTATCAGCAAATTCATTGGCCATTCCAAGTTCGACATTGCGCGATTCCGCAGCAAACCAATCTTTAAGGCATGTTAACATGCACAATGAATCCGGATTAAGAGTGGTTCGATGGTCTCCAATAATTCTTCCACACGTCGAGAATGCGGATTCCGAAGCAACAGAAGAAACTTGCACCGCAAAAACATCTCGGGCCATAGAAGCTAAAACTGGAAATTGTTTTTGGTTTTCTTTCCACCATTGGAGAAGATCAAAGTTATCATCTACAGAAAAATCTTGACTTAAGAAAAATCCTAGCTCATTGAAGCTAGAACTTCGTCGAGTTGTTGATCCCGATCCCGATCCGCTCGCTTTTCCTTTTAGCTTCATTCTTTTCTTTGCTGCTTCCTTAATTGCGTTTAAAATTCCTTTTCCTTTTTGCTACTTTCGGTTTCTTCGTATGAATCTTCTTCTTCTCGATTAAAGTTGAATTGGTCCCTTTCTGTTTCATAAACATTAAACAATTCTCGAAAAAGATTGTTAATTAAGGACTTTTGATCCTCAATAGAATCAAGACCAAGAAATTCTTTATAACAATCAAAAAAAATTTCTATATTTACCTCACCTTGACTAGGATCTAGTAAAGTTGCAATACAATAAATAGGAGGAATTATTTCCCAATATTGTTTAAATTTTTCCTCCATATCATATACAAAAGAACTTAAAGTTTCATGATTCCTAAATTTTACAAATTTATCAAACATTGTGTAGATAATAGGAACAAAATATGGTGTAGTTGGATAAATTTGAGTTGAAAATCTTTCGGTTGCATCTTTAAAAGTAGATAATAAATCAACACAATATTCAATAAAAGTCCAATCATCTTCAAAAAGTACTAATTGTGTGCTATTTGTATAATTGTTATAAAAAGGAGTAACAAGTTCTTTATAAGGTAAAATAGAAGAAAGCAAACGATGAAGTGAATTCCATCTTGTTTCCACGAGAAGTGGAAATGCTTTAACAGGTATATTATTTGTTATACAAATTTGCTTCCATTCACGTTTATTACTTGGTGTGCGAATCCATTTTGCTAAAATTTTAATTTTATCAATTGGACCTATGCCAGTACCAGTACCACTAGAACTAAAACCACTTTGAACTCATAAATTTATAATATGACATGCACATCTTGCATGAAAAAATATGCCTTGCATAACAGGGTTTAAACTTTTAATTAAATTAGGAATAGCTGCAGTATTACTCAAAGCATTATCAAAAGTAATAGCAAAAACTTTATTATTTTCTAGTCCATATAATTTACAAACTTTAGTAATATATTTATGAATAGTATATGAATTATGTGCTTCTTCTATTACATCTAAAGATAAAATTCGTTTTTGCATGGACCAATCTTCATCTATCCAATGACAAGTTATAACAAGATAACTTATACCATTAGTACTAGTCCATATATCACTAGTTAAACTAACCCTAGATGAAATATTACTAAGTTTATCAATTAAAGCTTGTCTATATTCTTTAAACATATCCATGCAATCTCTTTTTAATGTATGTCTGGAAATAGATTTATATGCGGGTTGTAAATAGTTACAAACAAATTCTAAATATCCTGTTTTTTCACAAATTGTGAATGGTTGTTCAGTTTTAATTACAAATCTAACTAAACCACGTCTAGCTTGAACATTATCAAAAATAAAATTTTTTCCACCATCACGTGTATTAATTTGAGATTGTTTACCTTCTAAAATTTCATCTTCTTCGGCATCAGGATTAATTTTATGTGCAGTAATTAAATGTCTTTTATACGTACCTGTACCGCCAGCACCTCCACCAGACTTATAAGAGTAAACGCCTTGGCACAATTTACAGATAGCACAATATTTATTCGTCTCACCTTCTTTTGCTACAATATCGAAATACTCCCATACCTTGCTCGTTTTTTTTCGACTAAACTTCGGCCTTGATGATGTAGCAGCAGTGGTGGCAGCTAATGATTGTGTTTGAGCATGACCTCCACGTTGACCACGACCAACCGATGGCGCCGCCAAAGGAAGCTCCTCCTCCGGATGAATATCGGGTTCGATTTCATTAAATGATTCGTCACCCAAATTAGAAATTTCAGTGGAACCAAAAGGTCGAGAAACAGAGCATGAACGACGAAAGAAATTTGACATTTTTATTTTTTTTTTGAAAATAAATATATGTTAAAAATTAAAAAAAATATATGTATGATATATATAATATATTGGAATTTGAAAATTGAAACTTGAAAATTAAAAGTAAAATTTGCAAAATTTTAAAATAAAAAGAAAAATGAAATTTATAAAGAAAATGATGATATTATAAATTTGGAATAAGGAATATATATAATATATTAGAATTTGAAAATTAAAAGTAAAATTTGTAAAATTATAAAATAAAAAGAAAAATGAAATTTAGAAAGGAAATGATGATATTATAAATTTGGAATAAGGGAATTTAAGTGCATTTGAGAGAGTTTGAGTGAATATTGAGAGAGTATGTGAGTGAAGAGAATAAGAGTAGATGAATATAGATAGTAGATTTGAGAGAAAATATAGAAGAAATGTAAATGAAAATAGAAGATTATAGAGGTATTTATAGGAAAAAAAAATTAAAAAAAATAAAAAAAAAAAGGATTGATGGGCAACGGCCAAAATGGCCGTTGCCCATCAAACACAGAGCAAAGGCAAGCCTTTGCTCTGCATATTGCAGTTGCACTGCACTACTGCAGTGCAACTGCAAGAGGCTGCGCAGTGGCAGCCAAGCCTTTTTTTTTATTTTTTTTAATTTAATTAAAATAAAAAAATAAAATAAAAAGAAAAGAAAGATTGATTTGGCCGTTGCCCATCAAAAAGCAAACTCGCAGAGGCAAGCCTCTGCGAGTCTGCATGCTGCAGTTGCACTGCAGTGCAACTGCAGTTTTTGTTTTTTGTTTTTAAACCGGACCGGTTCGAACCGGTCCGGTTATGAACCGGGCCCTTAACGGGCCCGGTTCTTAACGGGCCCCCTTACCGGGCCCGGTTTTAATAAACTAAAACCGGCCCAGCCCGGTAACATACCGGGCCGGGCCGGTTCTGAACCGGTACAATACCGGTTCGGATTTTGGGCCAGATTGACCCGATCCGGTTGCGAACCGGGTCGGGCCAACCCGGCCCAATAAGCAGGTCTACCCGCACGCCCAGGTGACTCGACCCGGGATCACGCGTCCGACCCGGCTCCACCTCCTTCCTGCGACCCGCGTGGCGTACCCGACCCGTTTGACAACTCGCGCGCCCGACCCGGTCCGCCACCTGCTTTGGGCCACTTAGAAGGCTGCTAGGCCCACACTTTTTGGGCTTGATTTTGGGCTCTTTTTGGGTTTTTAATCCAAACTATTTAGGTATAATTCCTTCCTTTTTCTATTTACTTCATTATGCTACTCATTTATTTAATTATTTTGTTTTCTTTTTTAAATATTATTGTTAATTAATATATTTTAATAATTTGTTTGAAAAACATGAAATTAAATATTAGTTAATATAATTTGAAAAATATGAAGTATGTAATGTATTTTATTGTTAAAAAATAATAATAAATATATATACAATAAAAATTTAAATAAATAATCGTCCGATGATGGGATGTTATGAAACTCACAAGTAGTGATTTCTTGACTGATCCCTAGGTGAGAGGAATTAGCTAAATGTTACCAGAGTATTGGGATATTTAGTTAAATTTTTCAATATTAGGAATTTCATTAATAAAAATTAAAATATAAAGTTCTTTTTATAATTCCATCTGCGTAAAATATTAAAATCTCTAAAATAAATGGAATTCTTCCGAGGATGGGATGTCATGAAACTCACAAGTAGTGATTTCTTGATTGATCCCTAGGTGAGAGGAATTAGCTAAATGTTACCAGAGTATTGGGATATTTAGTCAAATTTCTCAATGTCAAGAGTTTCATTAATAAAAATTAAAATATAAAATTCCTTTTATAATTCCACATGTGTCATATATCAAATGTTAGCATCATCTGCATAAATATTAAAATAAGCGAAATTCTTCCGATGATGGAATGTCATGAAACTCACAAGTAGTGATTTCTTGACTGATCCTTAGGTGAGAGGAATTAGCTAAATGTTACCAGAGTATTGGGATATTTAGCTAAAATTTTCAATATCAAGAGTTTCATTAATAAAATCAAAATAAATAAAATTTCTTTTAAATTTCATATGTATCATTTTTTATCTGTTTGCATCATGTGCATTCATAATAATTTTCGAAGCAAGTGTGAATCTTCCGATGATGAGATTCTAAAAAACTCACAAGTAGTGATTCTTAAGAAAATCTCTAGGTGAGTAAATTATCCGAAATGCTACCAGAGTATTGGGGTACTTCGGAATAATTTTCAATACAAAAGATTTTCACTTATTTTAAATAAAAAATAAAGTTTAAATGTTTCAAAATCAAAAGAATAAAATTGATTGCAATAAAAATAGAAATTATTTTTAAATATCAAATTAAGACCATTTTATTAAAACAAAAAGGATAACACATGATTATTATGGTACCGTTTTTTAACGGGCGTCGTGGGGGTGCTAATCCTTCCCCACGCGTAACCGTACTCTTGGACCCGATTTTGTTTTCGCAGACCAAAAATTGTCTTTTTAATAAAACTTAATTAATTTTAAGATTTTGTTAGAATGACAAGATTTTCAGGTGACCAATCACACCTAGTCAAAAAAGATTGGTGGCGACTCCCTTTTGTTTTTAAATGTTTTTCAAAATCGTCGAGCGCGAAACCGTTACGACACCCGTTACCACATTTTTCATGTATTTCTATACAACTTTTCCGGTTGGGCTGTCTGCGATGCCATTAACATTCTACAGTGATAGTGATAAATGATAACATTTATTTAACAAATATGAAATTCTTTTCATATTTCCTTACATTTGACATCCCCTATTATCTTTGTTTAAATAAAGTAGTACTGTATACTTATGTCTGAAATGTAAAAAAGAAGAGACTGTACCTGTCATGTTTAACATAATTCGCCCCAGCGCTTTATATTTAGCTATATTCATCTGGGAGCTAATTCTCTAACTCCGTGTCCTTTATCTGTGGAGTTAAAACAAAGGGGTGAGCGAACTAAGCGCTCAATAAAGGAGACATATGCTACTTTATAAAACCAAAACTGTATACCACAAACTATTTATTTTTCCTAAAATCATATCAAATAGGAAAACAGTGGTTATAGTAAACAGTACTCTCAATACACCATTCAATCATTGGCTCAACAGTTTACCATAGAATGAGTTAAACAGTAAATAGGATTTAACCAATCCTCCCAGTAAACAGAAATCAACAAGTTGAGACTAGGCATCACCCTATAAATAAATCATGCTATCATCGTTCCTCCAGGAACACAAGTCGTCTGCTTTTGGGGTTCACCCGTAGGTCATCGCCCCTCACGGCTATCTCAACTAGATCTATGGCCATAATCTATGGGTGGTCCTCGGGTCCACTTGCCAAGTGACTTCGAGACCGCTGATGACTTGGCGGGTCAATCAACCTTGTGACACCCTGGGGTGCATCCGTGGGTCCATCGACCCGAGCCATTGCCCCAGGCGAGTCACTTAATAGTAATGCATGAACTCGGGGCCTAAAGTCTCAAAAATCACTTTTATATCTTATGAAAACCTTTATGGAATTATTTCACCCATATTATCATTTTCTCAAAATGATTTGATTTCCAAAAAGGTTTTAGGCTTTCTGTTTACAAATGGCGATTAAAACAGCCCATTTTTCGTATAAGAAAAATACCAAGTAACTCAATTCGCCATGGCCAGCTTGCCCATGGTCACTCGCCCATATTCAACTCGCCTCCGAAAAGGTTTCATATTTTCTAGTTTCAAAGATGTTAAAAATAGCTCGTTTTTCGTTGAGAAAATGCAAATTGAAACCTATTCGCCCATGGTCAACTCGCCAGTACGGCTTGCCCATGGCCAACTCGTCAGTGCGGTGAGCTAGTACTCGTCCGCCAACCTTAGCATTTGAAAACAAGTTAAACTGGCTCACCCATAGTGGCTCGCCTATGACCAGTTCACCCATTATGGCATTGCCATGGTCACCTCGCCCAATATGGCCCTTCCATGGTCAACTCTCCCAATGAGGCAATTCCATGGTCAACTCGCCCATTTGATAACTATTAATATTTTCTTTTCCAAATGTTTCTAGCACTTTG
Organism: Heritiera littoralis; assembly: GCA_031772115.1. Classification (NCBI taxonomy): domain Eukaryota; kingdom Viridiplantae; phylum Streptophyta; class Magnoliopsida; order Malvales; family Malvaceae; genus Heritiera; species Heritiera littoralis. The sequence goes on along the minus strand of JAPDPK010000039.1, from coordinate 154,866 downwards.
GCGAGACTTTATATAAATCAACTAGGTCGGCCACAGTGATTTTACTAGCTCGCCCAACCGAGCTCTTACTAACTCGCCCAACCGAGCTCGCCATTCATCAAATGGCTTACTCATAGGAGCTCGCCAACCTTCAACTCGCCATTCCAATTCTGCCTTAATTGTGGGAGTTCGCCCACAATTCAACTCGCCATTGCCTAATGCACGTGAGTTCACCTTACACGGATTTCTATTCAGAGATGGGCTCGCCTATGGTTTAAACTAACATATGGCGACCTCGCCACTACCACACTCCATATTATTTAGCTCGCCATTGCTGGCTGAGCTCGCCCATCTTTCATTATTTTATACCATTTCCATTACTTTCCTTATTCATTCTCGATTATTTTCCCATCATCCTACTACAATTTCAACCCAGTTTCATTTTATTCTTTATCTACTTCAAGATATGAATTTATTCTATTTCTATGATTTAACAAGAATAAATCAAAAGCAACACTATTATCATACTTCTCATGCTTGAATCATAGAACTATATCATTCAATCTCAAGAAACCATTAAATCTCACCTTAATCAACTACACTTTCAGAACAGAGCACTTTCTGTCCCATGTTGGCCTTACTTTGCTTATTCCTCTAGCTCATCAACGATGGAGGAAAGGTTTTGCAAGCAGGTTTTCTTATTTAGCCAACTTAAGGAAGAAGTTTAGTAAATCAATCATGGTAGAAATGGAAGAAATCAGAACATAAACTCGCAGTTGCATAGTTTTCGCGAAGAAGGTGGAATTTTGCTAAATCGGTTTTCCTTAAGTGTTTCTTTTTATATAGCCATGCTAATCCAATCAAAACCCATCACTTGGCCTTTATTCCGTTTCTTTCATCATTTCACGTCTTATCATGCATTAAAAACAGAAGAAAAACTGTAGCAAAAAGGAACGACTATGGGAAACTATTTTCTGCACGTTTTGACTTACTTCACTTTGCCATTAATTGTCTAAACCAATTCGTGCAGAAGAAGCAAATGGCGTGAAGTCCATAGCTTCTTTTCTTGACTTATTGCACCTTTGTCTTATTCCTTGTCCAATAAGGTTAATTCCTTTATTGACTTTAACTTTTCTCTATTTATTGTCTTCAACCGTATGACTTACAAAGTCAATTTTGGCTGCAAAAATGGTTTGAATCTATTTTCATTTTGTCCACAAGTGTTGATTCCAGTTCGCCTCCTCATCTTGAGACCTCAGCTTGCTCTCACTACATCAATTCGCCAACTTTTCATCTCGCCAATATTCTCATGCTCGCCTCATGCTCGCCCATTAGTTCTTAACTTGCCACATGGTATTAACGTTTGTCTTTACTTAATTATTGGCATCGTCACATGATCTTGATGCCAACTTAAGATTTGGCTACTACGAGCTGATTTCCTTCCTTTAGGCGATCACATTGAGGTTTGGTGATTATAACAATTGTTACATTGTTGGCGATCATAGTGTATTACTCTACTCGCCCACTTTGCTATGATTCCCCACAAGTTGGCGATCACAATTAGCATTTTAAATTTGCTCAATCTATATGGGCGATCAGAAGCCCTCGTCCCATTCGGCTATCATCTAATTCAACATATCGTGGTGAACTCACCTATTCGCCAAGAAGGAAATAAAATCAACTCGTCATCATCCATTGGCGATCATCCTCTTGCTCGCCCATTGGCGAGCTGTTCCATAGTACTCACTCATAGAGTATTTCATAGAAATGGCTCCATTCACTTCCTACGTTAAAGAGCTTTTCACCCAAATGAAAATCAATATTCATTATTTACTTCATTTACATTATCAAATTTTATGAAATTTGGGTCTACAGTAGTGTAGAATCAGGTCTTACAGTTTCCGAAGAAACATAGTAATCATCCCCATAAGGATACAGTAGATCTATGGCCATGGTCTATATTGTGACGCCCTGGGGTGCACCCACTGGTCCACCGACCTGAGCCATCGCCCAGACAGGTCACTCAGCTACGTGAAAGTAATGCATGAAACTCGGGGCCTAAAGTCTCGAAAATCACTTTAAATCTCATGAAGAACCTTTAAGGAATATTTCACATATTTCATCATTTTCTCAAAATGATTGTTTTCCAAAAAGATATTATATTTTCTGTTTACAAAACATAGTAAAAACAATTCGTACTCTCACCAATTTACGCGTGAGAAAACATGAGTTAAACTGGCTCACCCATTGCGGCTCGCCCATGGTCAGCTCGCCCATGGTCAGTTCGCCCATTATGGTTTGCCCATGGTCAGCTCGCCCATAAAAATATTCGCCCAGAGGCTGACATATAACTCAATGGTTCGGGGTTGCCCATAAGATAATTAGGGATCGCCCATAAACACTAGTCTTTCAAAACCAAAGGGTCGCCCAATTTTGGCTCGCTCGAAATATCACAAAAGGGGTCGCCTATCTTTGGCTCGCCTGGATTTTTATTTAAAACATGGGTCGCCTTTCTTTGGCTCGCCCTGATTTAATTAAAACATGGGTCACCTTTCTTTGGCTCGCCTAGAAACAACATAAGGGTCGGCTTTATAGCTCGCCCAAATCATGGTCTGTGAAAATAGTTTATCAAACCAATGCACGTTTCAAACCAAATCATTTCTTTAAAATTTCCATAAAATTTAACTCCACAGAACATGCATTCACTTCACACACATCTCACTTACCTGGTCTTACGAAACTGTGCTTCCCGGTTACGTTTACCGAAATCGTACTTCTCAGCTACAAAAATAATTGTATCAACTCATTAGCTTAATTATCCTATCTTTAAGTTATGATTCATATCAAACTATAAGTAAGTCCCACAACTAAAATGGCTATTCTTCATGCCATTCTCTCTTACTTTATAACTCTAAAGTGAGATCCTCGCCTACTTGGACAAGTACTTTCAACTTGGCGAGTTCTTTATTTCCTACTCGCCTCATTGGCGATCACTAACATTCCACATGGGCGATCACAATAGTCACCATTCTCGCCCTTTTGGGCGATCATACCTCCGCCCATTTAGGCAATCCTCTGCCCTCACCTATTCTCGCTCTTTTGGTGATCATCAAGTCCATACATTTTGGGCGATCATAAGCCCTCGCCCATTCGGGCGATCATTCTAATTTTTCAAAAAAGTTGACGAACATGTATATCGTCAATTCATTCATTTCATTAAGCTCGCCTCATCCTTTAGGCGAGTATCCTAAATTCTTTGCTCGCCTATTTGGTGAGCGGTTGGATAATCATGTTCGCCCATCGTGTTTCATCTACTCACGTTACATATGCATAACACAGCAGTTTATGTTCAGCCATTAACGTCCCCAACCAATAAGAAATTCAGCCATGTTAACTTGCTACATACTTTCATGACAAGCAATATACCTACACATCTCCTACTTAGCATATCATCATTATAAACTAAGGATTAAATACATACAACGTTGACTGGAAATTCTTTTACCTTTGTTTAGCCGAACCAGCACAGCTCAAAGTTGTTGTTGTTTCCTCCCTCGTCAATCCTTCATTTCTTCGTTTCTTGGATGGTTTGAGGGTCAAGGAAAGGTGTATAGAGGAGTGTTAGATGATTAGATAGCAAGAGGTTGTAATCTTACTAATTAAACGTGGGAGAAACAAGAGTAAAATAGAACAGAAATGAATAGCAAAACAACCACTCGTGGAGCATCTGAGTATAGTCGATCATGAAGAAGAAATATGCTTGAGTTTTTTTCACTTAGTCATATATATATTCTGTTATCAAGGTCACTTAACTTCCTATCCCTTTCTTCATCACTACCTTGTCTTATAGCTCATTAAATGGTGAAGAAATATGGCAATCAAAGGAAATGGCATGGTGCAATTTTCTGCTTTCATTAAATTGTAAAGAAAATTCCAGCCAAAAAGAACGACATGCAGCAAAATATTTCATTTTTCTTCACGTCTTTCTTGGCTTATTGTCCTACTTGCTTTTAGAGCATTAATTCATGAAGAAAAATGCAGCAAAAGAGCAGTTGAAGGAGCATTAAAATCGGGTAGAACCTGCTGCAAAAGAAACGACAACAGCTCATTCTTTCCTTACACATTATTGACCTCTTTTGCATCTGTTGTTGAATATTCCAGCCAACAAAATTCATCCTATGTTAAACTTTAATATTCTTTTCCTCAATTGTTATCTTTTCTGTCGTGTATTATACTACAACAGCAAGTAACGTGTAGCCTACCTTGCTTGGACGGTTTTACTTGTTTGTTTCTTCTTGTGGTAGACTTCCATCACTAGGAATTAACCCCATTTTAAATCTTAAAGTTCTCTTCTTCTAAGTCTTATTTCTATTGTATTTTATACCTTAAAATTTTTGCTCTACAATTTGCATTAGCCGTGAGGTACACAGCAGCAGAAGTTGACGTGCAATGCAATTTATTTTTGCTGCATAATTTGGCCTTGCTTTCCACCTCTTTTCATATATTCCACCAATCAAAATAATTTACAATTATGGTGTACAGTGTAATAAATTTGTCTCATATCAACATTTATTCAAAACAATTTATGATTTTCATGCCACCATAATCTACCCCCTGAAAGTATAAGATGTTAACATTCCTTCCATTCATAACCTCATAAATTCTCAACTAATTCATTGTTAACCGTATCTATATTCCAAGATCCTAACCTAAGCTTATAGTTATGGACTAATTTCTTTATCTACTCTCATCTATTGTGGTGTGGGAACCTTTGTCTCTTTGACGCCACCCTAAATATAAAGGTAGCGCGTAGCTTCCGATCGACACCAAACCGCCCTTGCATATTCTTCTAAAGAATAATGTTAAGAATCCCAAAATAAGAGAGAAATGTTTCTAAAGAAAAAAAATGCCAAGAACCTCAAAAGGACTTGCAACTATTAGTCTTATTGACACTTGTTAAAATGATATTTAACAACACCTAGTAATATTATAATATGATAGAAAATTTGCTACAATTAGTTCAAACCCAACAAATCAACTAACCTTCTTTAGAAATTAAAATGCCTAATAATGCCTCTCTTGATATAGAAGTTTGTACCAGATGAAAATGGTCCTTCCATGCCATCCAAACTATGCCATTATATCTAAAGTTAGGGGAAAAAGATGAAACATTTATGTACTCATTCTAATAAAAAAATCAATTTGTTTCTCACAAAGCCATTGATAACCAATTAATCTTGCACAAGATTTCTGATACCTACCTTAAATCCAGCTCAAAGTTGGCTCTCGTAGATATTGTCTTTACTATCGTTCCGAAATATTTGAGGGAATTGCACAAATGCTAGAGAAGGAGATATTTCAAGATCAAAATGATAACACATTGCTTGTTTAGCTGAAGTTGGCTCATTGTAGTACATGTCACAGTTAAGCATCAGAATGTAAGGAGAATTACACATCACTATCGAGACCCAAAATTGGCAATGGCAGTAACACAACCTTTAATTTGTTAGTAAAATAATATGTACTAGAAGATGAGAATTCGAGAGAATATATAGTGTCATTATAAGGATATTGAGGGCTCCAGCCTTGAAATTATGATGATGTGAAGGCCTTTGCTCATGACAAACATAAACAATGAGAGGCATTTTAACTTTATCTTATCGCAATTCCTCATTGGGATAGTCTTGTATAACTTGCAAAATAATTTCATGACATTAATTATATAATACTATTTTTTGCAAAGTACATTTATTTACTTTGTTTTGATCAAATTCAATTGTTAAAGTTAATGCTGGACCGTACTATTGCAGTACTATGAGTTAAAGAGTTAATTTAAATCACATACTACTTTTCTCTTAACAAGGATAAATTGACAACTAATGTAATGATCGAGATGCTAAATCCAAGATATCTAAGACAAGCTTTGTTCTTTTCCAATTTGAGTTACTACTTTGCGAATTTCTTTTATTGCAAGTTCAAAGTTACTATCTAGAATGATAATATCAAAACCAATATCCTGTGCAATTCCAAAACCAAATACAATCACTCTTATTATAACTATAAATGGTTATAATAACGTGAAGCATAAAGAAAACACAATGAAGTAAGTAATACTACTATTACTAAAATGATATTAGTAAAGGAAAAAAACTTGAAATTTAGGTTCTTAGAGATTGATTTAAAATTTTTACCTGGCGTTTGAACATTTGATTTGATGGGAAGGGTGGGTGAGGAAAAAGGGCATTCAAAGGGAGTAGTGCATGAGGGGGTGTTGTGTGACCATGCGTAAGGAAGAAGGGGCATAACAAAGAGAGCATTGACAAAGATAGAATGGGCGTGAGGAAGAGATGCCGATGTAATGCAACCGGAGCTGAAAAGGTGCAGAAATCTAAGTGAAAGTAAGGAAGAAGGGGCACAAGGAAGAGGGCATTCATAGAGATAGAGGGGGCCATAAGATCATGCCTGAAAAAGAAAGGCCTGGTGCAAAGACGCTGAAGCTGAGAGGGTACGTCAGATTTGGCGAACAAAATTTGGGGTTGTGTTGGAAAAATGCTGCATCAACAACATTATACAGATGTGGGTTGTTATCATGTGGAGATGTGCATAAGAAGTGGTCATGTCTTACCAAATCTTTAGGATGTTAGTAGTGGGTTAGTGGTGTTTGTTTATGGCTTGCTAATAGAAAGATCATGCTTGTAGTTAGGAGTCATTTTAGTTTTCTGCCATTTTTTTTTGTATTTAAGGAAGATGCAGTGAATTAAGTAGATGAGCAACGTTTTTTGTTTCAACATTCTCATAGTTCCTTTATTTTCTTAAGCTTTGCCTATGTAAAAACCCAACAAAATTGGAATCCAAGCCTGTTTCTTAAGGGATTTGTAAGTTGAGTGACCCAAAAAAAAAAACAAACAAAAACCCCTACGCAAAACACAGCAACACACAAAATCCTTAATCAAATGGAGTCAGAAAAGACATTCTCAGTTGACCCACCAATCTTTGATGGTGACAATTATCACACCTAGGCTGTTAGAATGAAAGTTCATTTGGATGCTTTGGATATATAGGAAGCAGTTGAAGATGACTATTAAGTTCCTGCACTACCTGTGAATCCAACAGCTGCTCTGCTCAAGAATCATAAGGAGAAAAGGACTAGAAAGTCAAAAGCAAGAACTTACTTGTACTCTGTAGTTTCAAGCACAATATTTACCAGAATCATGAACCTATCATCAGCAAAAGAGATCTGGGAGTATCTAAAAAAGGAATACCAAGGTAATGAGAGGACGTAGAACATGCAGGTGCTGAATTTGATCAGAGAATTTGAGATGTTAAGAATGAAAGAGTCAGAATCTATCAAAGAGTACTCTGACAAGCTGCTCAACATTATGGAAAGGTAAGATTGCTTAGTAAGGATTTTTTTTTATGAGAGAATTGTGCAAAAAATTTTGGTTACATTACCTGAGAAATATGAAGCTAAAATCTTTTCTTTAGAGTCAAAGGATCTATCAAGTATTTCTTTGGTAAAGTTAATGAATGCATTGCAGGCACAGGAGCAAAGAAGGATGATGAGACAAGAGAATTCTATAGAGGGTGCTTTTCGGGCAAAGGCACAAAAATCAAGAGGAGGCAAATAAAGAAGGAACAATAGGAGGCAGAATAACAACAAGCCTGGTAATAATGCAGGCAACAACAAAAGCAAGGATGGAACTTATCCATATTGTCCACACTGCAAGAAGACCAATCATTTACAAAAGAACTGTTGGTAGAGGCTAGTTATTCAATGCAAAAAATATGGTCAGATTGGGCATATGGAGAAAATTTGCAAGTCACAAAAGCGTGAAGAGGATGCAAATGTCACTATTGAAGAATATTGGGAGGAGCAGTTGTTCGTTGCGTCATGCTTTACACAAACAACAGTTCTAGTGACTTTTGGCTTATTGATAGTGGTTGTACAAACCACATGACAAATAACTAGGAGCTTTTTAAAGAACTTGATATAACTGACATTTCCAAAGTCAAGATTGGAAATGGTGAATACATCTCAGTCAAGGCCAAAAGAACAATGGCTATAGAGAGCCTAACAAGTTTAAAATACATTATTGATGTTTTATATGTGCCTAACATTGATTAAAACCTACTTAGTGTTGGACAGCTACTTGAGAAAGGCTTCAAAAATATTATTTGAAGACAAATGGTGCAAGATTAAAGATGCAGAAGGCAGAGAGACATTTGAGATAAAAATGATAGGAAAAAGCTTTGCTCTAAATCTATTAGAAGAGGAGCAAATCTATTAGAGGAGGCACAGATAGCTTTTCCATGTAACATAAGCAATGCAGAATTATGGCAGGGAGGCTTGGGCATTTTTATCATGATGAACTTCTTTATATGCAAAAACATGATCAGTGAAAGGGTTGGCACTGTTGGAAAAGAAGGTGATAGATTGTGTTGCTTGTCAATATGGCAAACAAGTCAGAAGTCCCTTCCCTCAAACTGCATGGAGAGTAAATCACAAGCTTCAACTGATTCACACAGATGTTGGAAGACCTTAGAAAAAATCATCTTTATATGGCAATAAGTACTATATTGTATTTATTGATGATTATACCAGATTCTATTGGATTTATTTTCTCAAGTTCAAATTTGAGGTTGCTAATGTGTTTTGGAAATTCAAAGTATGGGTGGAGAATCAAAGTGGTCGCAGAATGCAGGTTATAAGGTCAGATAATGGGAAGAAATACACTTTTGACAAGTTTAAGAAATTTTGTGCAGAAGCTAGTATTGAGCATCAACTTACAGTGCCCTATACTCTACAGCATAATAGAGTAAATGAAAGAAAAAATAGAACAATAATGGAGATGACAAGGTGTATGTTGTATGAAAAGAAGCTGCCAAAGAAATTGAGGGAAGAAGCTGCAAATACAACAGTCTTTCTGCTAAACAGACTACCAACCAAATTTCTGCAGAAGAGAACCCCATTTGAAGCATGGTTTCGCTATAAACCAGACTTGCAGCATTTAATAACCTTTGGTTGCTTATGTTTTTCTTATGTGCTACAGGTAAAAAGAGACAAATTAGATAAGAAGGCAGAACCAGGAGTCTTTATTGGTTATAGCAGCTCATCTAAGGCTTATAAAATTTTTCAACCACAAAATGGAAAAATTCTTATAAGTAGAGATGTCAAGTTCATGAAGGGTAGACAATGGAATTGGAAGGAGTCAAAAAAAGAGTAGCACATAGAGCTTTAACAAATTCCTAAGGATAACATAGATGATGTACCAATTAGAGGTACAAGGCCATTGTCTGATATTTATGAAAAATGTGACATTGTTGCTTTTGAGCCTGTAGAGTTTAAAGAGGCAGAAAAGGATGGTAAGTAGATTGAAGCAATGAAAGAGGAGATCAGAATGATTGAAAAAAAATGACACTTGGGAGCTAGTGGATAGACCTGAACACAAAAAGCCTATAAGAGTCAAATAAGTTTATAGAACCAAACTTAATGTAGATGGTTCTGTAAACAAATATAAAGATAGATTAGTTGTGAAGATGTATGCTCAAGTATTTGGAGTAGATTTCTCTGAGACTTTTGCTCCAGTAGCATGGCTTGAAAAAATCAGAATGCTACTTGCCTTGGCAGCATAAAAGGGACGGAAGATTTACTAGTTGGATGTAAAATCTACATTTTTAAGTGGCTATTTATAGGAGATCTTTGTGGAACAGCCAGAAGGTTTCCAAGTTAAGGGCCAAGAGGAGAAGGTCTACTTGTTAAAGAAGGCCTTATATGGCCTTAAATAGGCTTCCAATGCCTGGTACAGTAGAATTGATGAACATCTGCTAGGTTTTGGATTTATTAAAAGCCTAAGTGAAGCTACATTGTATGTAAAAGAAACTGGTGCTAATTTGATCATAATTTCTATTTATGTTGATGACATGCTTGTGACAGGAAATGATGAGGAGCTAATAAAAGAGTTTAAGGCCAAAATGCTCAAAGTATTCAAGATGACAGATCTTGGCCTGATATCTTACTTTTTAGGGATGGAAGTGAAGCAAAATCAGGATGGAGTCATCATATGTCAAAAGAAATTTGCTTGGGAAATACTTAAGAAATTTCATATGGAGGATTGCAAATGCACAAACACCCCTAATGAATCAAAAGGAGAAATTTAGCATGGATAATGGATCAAACAAAATTGATGAAGGTTAGTATAGAAGTTTGATAGGTTGTTTGATGTATCTTATTGCCACTAAACCAGACATTATGTTTGTAGTGAGCCTGCTTTCATGATTCATGCACTGTGCCAGTGAGGTGCACTTTCAAGTTACTAAAAGGATTGTTAGATATATCAAGGACACAGTAAATTATGGTATAAAATATTCCTACCATCAAGATTTTAAACTTCATGGTTATTCTGATAATAGATTGAACAGGTTCAGTCGATGACATGAGAAGCATAATAGGTTTTTGTTTTAGCTTTAGATCAGAAATGTTCTCATGGTGCTCAAAGAAGCAAGATGTGATAGCTCAAAGCACAGCTGAGGCTGAGTAGCTGAGTATGTTGCAGCTACTGCGGCTGTAAATCAAGCACTTTGGCTCAAGAAGATACTTGCAGACTTACACATGGAAGAAAAGGAGCCGACACATATTCATATAGATAACCAAGCTACAATTTCAATCTCAAGTAATCTTGTTTTTCATGGCAGGACTAAACATTTTAAGATCAAGTTATATTTTTTTAAGAGAAATGCATAAAGAAGGTGAAGTCAGTTTGCTTTATTGCAAATCTGAGAATCAAATTGCAGATGTGTTAACCAAAGCCCTATCCAAAGTCAGATTTGAAGCTCTAAGAAGCAAACTAGGCCTATGCAGCTATTGAGGCAAGGAGGAGTGTTGTGAAAATGCCTCATCAACTGCATTATGCAGACGTGGGCTGTTATCATGTGGAGATGTGCATAGGAAGTGGTCATGTCTTACCAAATCTTTAGGATGTTAGTAGTGGGTTAGTGGTGTTTGTTTATGACTTGCTAATAGAAAGATCATGCTTGTTGTTAGGAGTCATTTTAGTTTTCTACTAATTTTTCTTTTTGTATTTAAGGAAGATCCAATGAATGAACAACATTTTTTTTTTTTCAACATTCTCATTGTTCCTTTATTTTCTTAAGCTTTGTCTTTGTAAAAATCCAACAGGCTATGTCTGGGTCTGGGTAGGGAAAGGATGTGGTAGGTTAGATTAGAACTTTGCAGAAAATGTTGAAGATGGACAAAAGAAGTGAAATGTGAGAGAATGTATTAGGATTTCTAGAAGTTAAATTTGTAATTTGTGAATGTATTAGGGTGTAGTGTAAATTTGTAATTTCATATTAAAATAATAAAATACATAATAAAATAAAACTCAATAAGGTTTGGGAGTTATTCAAGCCCCATATTTTAATACTTGAACTCAATTCGTTTGATAGCTCGAGGTCAAATTCAGCTTGACAAAAATCGAGTCAAGCTCAAATTTTTTTCAAGTCAAATTTGTGTCGCATGTGAGTATTGATGTATTGTTTAAACCCTCGTAAAAACAACACTAAACCCTTGTTTTGAGTCTTTTGACACTTGAGCGTGATGAAAGGAGCTTCCACTCTAAGCGAAGCTTAAAATATTTTTACTGCATTATTAAAATTTGTGTACAAAGGATTAGCTTTTACTCAAGAAAGATCCTTGAAATTGATACATAGCTGCCTCGAACATCTCCTGCCTCGCATTTCCCAAGTGCTTCAATGCTTCTCCTTTTTGCTCCTGTTCAACAATCCTTCAATCATGGGATAGCTACGAACCATGATGAATAAGAAGAAACAAATCTGTACAAACATCTCTTCATAATTCTTTCCGAAGATAACCCTCCTTAATCCACAAATGAAGCATACCATGTTCAATATAACCAGGACTGACAATGGAACCATGAACATTGTAGCCCCTTGGAAGTCAAATTCACCCTTTTCGTATTTTTCAAGCTTTCCTTTGTCCACTGCTTTATTTGTGAGCCTGAAAGTAGTTTTCTTCACTCCCAACCATTTCATCAAGAGGTCTAGGCATCCAAATAAGCAGCCAGAAACTGATTTTATCACCCAAATTCTCTGTTCATTCCCACCATATCAATATGGTGCCTCCATCAGATAAGACCTCATGTAACTACTTCCCCAATGCAGATAGATAAACGTTTGAAAAGACCGCAAACCACGGGCTAAAAACCAGAGATAACAAATTAGACATGAAAAGTAGTACTCTTGTTATAATCCATTGCGGCAGATAATAGCAAACTCTAGAAGTCTGATTGATGTAGTATAATACTAGTTGTTATGTTATTGATACATAGTTAGAATCCAAAAGCGAAGCCAGGTTTAGAGTGCATTTGATTTCTGTCAAGAACTACAGTGATTTTTGCAACCCACATGAGCTTATTCCTTGAGCCCCTTGTGGAAAATCCCCTGTTGAGATCATATTCATATCATTTACTTAGGTGACTGCCAAAATTCGAATGGAAGTGTAACGGTATAAGAGGGAATACAAGATATAATTCACTTTGCCAAAACAATTATTAGGTACTCTTTTAACATGAAAGGAACAGATAAAAAGGTTTAATTAGGGACTTTACCTTGTGGTACAAGGGATGCCATACAAGAATCACAATCGGGGAACCATATATCAGGAATCCAATGGCAAAAAGAGGTTGGAAAGCAAAATATCCACAGCGCATGCTTTGAAGAATGGACATCCGTGAGAAGCCATAGGAGAGGGGGCTGAACATTGCAAGACCAATTCGCAACAATCCAAAGCACCATTTCACAAGTTGAACTAAGGCATCCTTCATGTCTATAGTGGTGCAACCCGAAAAACATGGTCTGGTTGGACAAAGATAAACTGAAGTCCACCCTCTACAGTGCTGAGAGTACCCTGTAAATGTGCTTTCCAACAGGCTTTCGTAGGAGAATCCTACCTGTACCCAACAATCATTTCCTTAAGCTTCATTTATTTGATACTAAAACCCAAGCTCTAAAAAGTTGAATTGTACTCTATTACTGTAAAATACTTGCCTCTTCACCCCATTTTGTGTTTCTTTCATAGTCACAGGAGGTCGAAAGTCTGGCCTCTCTTAACATAGCATCTGTGGAACATTCCAACCTGGCAATTTCTTTTTCACTGCCAAACTTCAGAAAGTCTGTGAACTTGCTGAGCATAGCAAAACTCCTTTGAGGCTGATAGGGATGCTTGTCTGGCATTACCAAATAAGAGGCAGGAATTTTTTTTACATAGATTTACATAATACAAACACTGAAATTTTTAATAATTTATTTTGCTTGTGGATGTTGTAGGATGGCTAAACAGCTTATATAAAGATACTGCAGGGTACCTTCACAATTAGGACTTCCATATAATGCCTTCCTCTTTAGGTAAAAGCCGGCGGCTAAAAGTGATGGCCCTCTTATTCCATCCATTCCTTGCCATTTCATCTGATTATTGGTTTAAGAAATTTTGACAAAATTGTTTAGAACGCAGGAAATATCACTTTTAAATACTAACTAGCCGTGTCTTTCATTCAACGTAGTCAAAGAATGGTACCTTGTAAGCTGATCGGGCTTGGTTATCATATTTGTCATTCTTGCTAATATTATAGAACATTTGCGGAACTGAACGAAAGCTAGAGATGGAGAAATCTGTGGATCAAGATGAAAGCACATTGCTTGTCCAGCAGAACTAGGGTCATTGCAGTACATGTCACAGTCCAACACCAAGAGATAGGCGCCATTGCTAAAATTTTCTGAAACTCGAAGCTGCAACACCATTGCTATGTTAGCAATCAAGCACAGTAGAGTTGGGAAAAATGCAAAGGAACTCTTACTTACTAGGTCACTGAGAGCTCCGGCTTTGAAACGATGAGGTTTAGAAGGTCTTCTTTCGCGAGCGACACAAACAAGGGGGGCATTTCAGTTCCGTCTTCATCATTCTCTATATTCTCCATATCAGTATCCCCATGTATTATCTACAAGAAGATAGCCATCACCAAATGTCCAAAAGTTTGACAACTGAAAATTTAAAAATGCATTGATGCCAGACTAGCTTTGCCATCATTTCGTTATCCCTTGTTTCACGCCTTAATATCAACCAAAGTTTCACTAAAGCTTCCCTGATGATAGGTTCTAAACGAATCTGCAATTTAAATCATGATATAATCACACACCCCTGACGACATCCATGCTGGTACAGGCTTGATAATCGTCACACTATACAGTGATATGACATGAAAACAACACAAAGGATCCAAAAATGACAAGGTTTAAAGTTGATAAAAAATTATATATGAATGTAACAAAAATTAAAAAATAAGTATTGTCAACACGAATTTTGACACGAAATTTTCATATTTTACATGATATAACACGAATTGACACGAATTGTCTTAGGTTCACGAGATATTAATGTTATGGTATTCTCAAAGTTTTATCTCGAAATATATATATATATATATATATATAGAGAGAGAGAGAGAGAGAGAGAGAGAGAGAGAGAGAGAGAGATAGTTTAGGATGATCCTAAACCGAATTAACCAAATTTTAATCGGTTAAATTGATTTGAATCAATTTTTACTCACAAGTAATTTTTTATTTGAAATAAGGACTAACTTGAATACAAATTAAAGCTTAAGAAGTTATAATGCAACAAAAGTATAAAGACTTATTTAAATAAAGTGATAGAGTTGAACATTATGTTTGGATAAACACTAATAAAGGAAAGGAATGGAAAGGAAAAAAATATAAACTAAAAGAAAGAAGAGGAAAGGAAAGGATACATATACCACTTGTTTTGATAGCTAAAATTAATAAAGAAAAGGAAAGTAATATTAACAATTATTGTTTGGTTAAACAATGGAAAGGAAAGGAAATTATTCATTATAATGCTTTTTTTTTCCAATTATAACCTCTTTTATTTTAAATTTTATAATATCATAAGGTTAATTTTGACATTTTACAGGTTAAAATTTTTTTCATGTTTTCTTTCCTTTTCATTTATCCCAAATTGGGATTTTAAAAAAACTGAGTAAGTCAAGAGAAAGTAAGGGGTGCTCACTCCCCGTCTCTTTCCTTCCCTAACTAAAAAATTTTCTCAAACAAGGAAAAAAGTTTACAACTTTCCCTTGTTTTAGTTAGCTTTCCTTTCCTTTCCTTTCTCTTCCCTTCCCCTCCCCCAATCCAAACATAAGGGAAGGGGTTTTTTTTTTTTAATATTTTAGCCAAAACTTAATTTTGAATAAGTGATATGCTCTAATCTTATCTACGCCTATATGGTCCTTGGAACTTCGTCGATTACTTAAATTTCTTGAAGAAAGTGTGTTAAGTAGTCATAATAATAATAATAATAATAGTAGTAGTAGTAGTAGTAGTAGTAGTAGTAGTGAAGTTTCTAAACTCAGAAACAAAATAAAAAATTGTCATATAATTTATTTTATTTTTTAATTTTTTAATATTTTTAAAGAATATGTGTCACTTTGTAAACTCCACGGCTTAATAGCCAAATAAGCCATCAACATTTATCCCAAAATTGAATTCAGCCCTCAACGTTTTATTGCGTGAAATTCAGTCCATAAACTTTTATTTAGTGGAAATAAACCCTCAACCTTTTAAAATTATGCAATTAAGTCCAAATCTGTTAAATGACACTAATTGCCATTAGTATTGCACACATGGCATGCCACGTGGCAGCCAACTAAGCTATCACGTCAACTTTCACGTTAGATATACTAATGGTAGTTAGTGTCATTTAACAGATTTGGACTTAATTGCATAATTTTAAAAGGTTGATGATTTATTTCCATCGAAATAAAAGTTTATGGACTGAATGTCATGCGATAAAACGTTGAGGGCTAAATTTCATTTTAGGCTAAAGGTTGAGGGCTTATTTGACTATTAAGCCTAAACTTTACTTAGAGAATTAAAAAATTTTACTGATAATGTATAGAATAATAATCCTTATAATAAATTAATAATAATTCAAATTTATGTAAAATTAATCAAAATATTATGTGAAATTAACACTTATAAATGATAAATTTAATATATAATTTTTTGTTACATGAAAATTGCACGATGCCTCTTGTTGATTTATTATTACTCTTTGAGACTAAACATTTTCGGATCTAATAAAATATTTTTGATGAAAACAAATAAATGTGCCACATGCATTGTTAAAATAATTAATACTAGCCAACAATTTCTTGGTCAAATGACTAAAGAGTTGTGGTATGCTATGACACTTTAATTCGAATATAAATAATCTCAATTTCACGCCTAATTATCAAAAAAAAATTTACATTATGAACTAGGACAAGCATCGTTTGAAGTAGTTCATTTATATTTTGCAAAAAATTTTGAGTATTCTTCCTTTGCCCTATCTCTTTCAAGATTTTCCTTCTGTTCAGGAAAAAAAAATGTAAATCCATGTCAATATTGGGTCATAATTCTTCTTCCATGCTACTAGAATCAGTTATTGAGTCGAAAAAATATTAAATTTCGGCATCGAAAGTAATCCTAAACCCTAAAAATTCTACCCTGTACTTGTTACAAAAGAAAGAGCTGAAATAGTCACATGTGGACCTTTAAGTAAAACTACTAAGCCCAATACATAGATTGACATGTCAAAAGCAAAACATACTCAGTTACAATTGCTAACTTTACTATTTCGTTTGCCCTATAGTTCATAATTTTTCTCCATAAATTCACTCATTGGATAAGAGTCTTTCCCCATGGATCAGAAGGGAAAGAATAACGCCATGGGGATCAAAACCCAGACTTAAGGTCGAAAGATTAAGTCAAAAGGCACAACAAAAAGGGGAATCTCTTCGGCAAGTGAAAAACATAAATTAAATTGAAAAAAAAAAAGGAAAAGGTAAAAAAGGAGAGTTATTACGAGTTGAAATTCTTTTCTCCAAAGCTCCAAACACCTAAAATACCATATTGGGGCTTCAGTTCCCATGATCTCCTTTCATTTACCTTATTCCCTTCGATTTTTTGCTGATAGATTTGATCACTAGATTTGGAATATGCTTTGCACAAAAGCAGCAGCAGAAGATTTATCCCTGGCAACCTTTTATTTAAAAAATTTCACAAAAGCAATAGGATTTGACACTGAATCCAATAGTAGTAATCAATAGATGAACTTGAGAATTCAAGAAATGAGAACTAAGGATCCAAGCCACAGGAATGAAATGGAAATGAGAAGAGATAATAGGGTCACTGAAGGTGGAATCCGTCCTTTGTCCTTCCTGAACATCATCCCTTCAATTATAGGGTATTGTACCATTAGGATGTACAATGAGAGGAGAATTTGTCCAAACATCTCATTCCAGCTTCCCTTGATAATTGTTATGGCAACCCCTCCTGCGAAAGAAATCATGTTCAAGGTGACTAATGTAACCAGTGGAGCAAGAAGGATGGTTGATGCTTGGAAATTGAATATCCCCTTGTGGTAGAAAATGACTTGTTCATCATCTGCAACTTTATTTGTGGGCACGAAGTTAACTTCTCTCAAACCAAAACACTTCAATACAGCGTTCAAACTTCCTATGGTATAAGATGTAATTGACTTCATCATCCAAATCCTCTGTTCGTTCAACCATGTCCAGATTGGATCACCAGTCGACACAACTTCCTCCAAATGTTTCAATTGTGACATGATAAAAATGTACGAAAAGATCATAAACCAAGAATTTGAAACCTGTGTAATTAAGAAAGAAAATTCATATCGTTAAAATCCATTTGCCAAAATGAAAGGATTTCTTTCAATGAACTTACCTTGGGGTACAGTGGTATGGCATTTAAGAGGCAAAGTTGAGGAATAGTGGCTAAACACCACATAGGCAAGGAACAGAGGGGCTGAAGTGAAAGGTAAGCATAACACATTGTTTGAAGTAGAGACATTCTTGATGTTAACCCATAAATTAGAGGAGAAAACCTTGAAAGGGTAACTTGAAGCACCCCACAGTTCCACCTTGCACTTTGTAATAATGTGTCATTCAACTTAGTCGTTGCTGTGCCCAAGAATGCTGGCCTTGGTGGATTATAAAAGAGAGATTCCACCCTTTGCAATGCAAATTAAACCCAGTAAAATAATCTTCTACCACAGAATTATACAAAAATCCAACCTGTTTTTCAAGGAAAGAAGAGATGGGAATTTAGGTCACATCAAAACGTTATATGGTAATAATTATATTCAAGCATGTCAATGCTTGCCTGCTTTCCCCACTGAGTTTCTTTCTCGTACGAGCAGGAGGCCAAAATTCTTGTTTCTTCTAGCAATCTGCTGATTAGCAAGTCCTTGTTGTTGATAGAGCACTGATGGTTGCTTTGGCGAAGTGATTTAACTAATTCATTTGATGGACCAAGATACTGTTTTAATTGAATGGTGTCCATATCTGGATTCGAAATGAAATTAATGCCGGTGTCAACAAATGATTAACTTCATGAAGAAGGCTACATTAGTTGATGACTCCTTAATCAGTAACTTTTTTCATATTAAATTTAGATAACCATTGGTTACAAAATCCAAGTAGAACTATTTCAAAGTTTTAAGTCCAAAAGGATGAGATTGAGATACCTCATTACTTTTCCTTAACAAGATGTTTTTCACATACCTTCGTGTACTATATCTCCATATAATGCCTTTCGTTTCATGTAAAAACCAGTTCCAGATAACATTGGTCCCCGCAATCCGTCCATACCAGGCCACTTTACCTAAGATTGAGAATCAAGAATTGTCATTAAAACCGTATTCGACATCAGTTATAACATAATTTTGAAAAAAAGGTCGTGCCCAAGAGAGGCCAAAGGATCAATCATCCTTTACATACCAAGAATACTGATCTTAATTTGCCATCATAGATATCCATTGTACTGAGATTGTGGAACATTTGAGGGAATTGAACAAAAGCTAGGTTGGAAGATATTTTTTCCAAGTGGAAACACATTGCTTGTAGTGCGGATGTTGGATCATTGCAGCGCATGTCACAGTCTAATAGCAATATATAAGGAGAGTTGCTTATCACGTTGGAGATCCTAAGCTGCAATAAAAGTAAAACAAAAATCAACTTTGAACCTAACAATCTTCTATTTGACAAATGTGTTTGGTAAAAAACATAAAGGCATTACAAGAACATTAAGTGCTCCAGCTTTGAAATGGTGAGGAGAAGAAGTGTTTTTCTCTCGAGAAACGTAGACAAGAAGGGGCATCTTGGCTTGATTATTGTTGGTTCCATTTTGGGATTCATCTTGTATTACCTGCAAAAGAATTTGCAATGCACGGTGTGCAATATGTTATAAAGGTTAACAAAGACAGCAAGCTCACACATTGTGGATTTAAATCTCCACAATTCAATATCAATCAACAGTTCTATCTCCATTTATGATGCCAAATATATATATATATATATATATATATATATATATATACACACACACACACACACACATAAAAGAGTTCAGAGTTGAAGATTTCTTGTTTAATCAGAAGAAGAAATGCAAATTATCTCTATCCAAGAATGGCACCAAAAGACAAATAGGAATTTTATAGGTGTTACTCCTTTGTTTTGAATAATATTTTGAATTAACTCTTTGAAGTTATAAAGAAAGAATATTGTAAAGGTTTTGAACTTATTGTATTTCGTTGAGTCAAAACTATTCTTTCTAAAAGAAATAAAAATAAATGGGAGTTCACTTATACATGTTTTTAAATGTAGTGAGAATTCATATATGCTTTAAACTTAATGTTTTGAAGATGTCATATGGGTTGAATTTAGTGGGAGTATTTGGTTTATTATTTAGCCAAGCTCCATAAAAATTGTTTTAAAACTTGTATTAGATACAAATATCATAGGAGGAATCCTGAAATGTATGAACGTCATGGATACAAAAATTTCGTTTATAATATGTTAGTAATTTTGAGAGTAGTTCGCTAACGTGCACTATAAAAAATCTAAAAACAGTTGTATCTTATCATAAGGGTAGACATTGAAAATTTTTTTATAACTTCATTTATTGTTATGTTTCTTACTTATTAATTAAAATCTTATTAGAGCATGTTTATGATTCATTAGATTAGTGGAAGTTATTTTGATTTGATTATATGATGATAAGTTTTATTTATGTGAGAATTATGATATTATTCAGTTGATTATATGAATTTTCTTAATTCTGGAAAATTAAATTTTTAAGTCGTTTAGATTCATTATGATGATAGATGCATGCAATTTGAAATCATTATTATTTTAGGTTTCCTGTTTGATTAAATGTGCATTAGTTTGACTTGGATAAATCAATAAGGTATCACAAGTTAAAAGGAAATTTCTTATTACATGTGTGTAGATACCTAATTTTGTCCGAGTTCAATAAAAGTTAAGTTAAAAAGTTGGAAACAAATCCTAATTTCATTGTTTAGGACATTTCCTTATTGGGTCGAAAAAATTCATTTCTTCATTTGGATCACCGAGTCCAATTAATTATGAAACTTGTCACCAAATCCAAAGTTTACTTGAGCTTTGGGTTATGGACATTGTTGGAGTTATGGCCTTGAGAGCTCAAAGTTTTCGATCCATCTATTATTATTATTATTATTATTATTATTATTGTTATTATTATTATTGATTTATGTAAGATCTGATTTTACACTACTGTAGACTCTAATTTCATGAAATTGATATTGAAAATTAAAAAAATAATGAATATTGATTTCACTTAAGTGAAAAGCTTCTTTATTTAAGATAAGAATGGAGCAATTTCGGTGAAATAACGTATGGGCGAGTATATAGAACAGTTTGCCAATGGGCAAGCAATGTAGGAGATTGCCAATGGTGATGGCGAGTTGGGACGATGGCGTGGGCGAATAGGTGAGTTCACCAGCTAGTTGTGTGAGGTGATCGCCCGAATGGGTGAGGACATATGATCGCCAACTTGTGGCTTGAGTCATAGCAAATAGCGAGTAGAACAATAAATTGTGATCGCAAAGTAAAGCAAATCAGCTTGTAAGTCACTAAATGTTGTTGGCGAACTGAAATTGAAATAGAATGGGCGAGCTGAGGTTTCTGGTTGAATAGGCGAACTGGAACTGGAATCAGCACGTAACCATTGTAGCCAAAATTGACTTTGTAAGTTATACGGTTGAAAACAATTAATAGAGAGAGAAGGTTAAAGTCAATAAGGAATTAACCTTATTGGTTGAGAAATAAAACAAAGTCAATAGAAGCAGAAAAAGGAGTGTGGAAGGGAGACTTTCACGCCATCTTGAGTTGCAGTTTTTCTTCATGCATTAAATACATGAAAGACATGAAATAAATGAAGGATAATGGGATAAGGCCAAGTGATGAGTTCTAATTGGTTTAGCATGACTATATAAGAAGAAACATTTGAGGAAGATCGGCTTAGCAAACTTCATCTTCCTCTCGAAAACTATGCAACTGCAAGTTTATGTTATTCCTTCCAATCCTGCCATGCTTGATTTATTGAGCTTTACTCTTCAGTTGGCTAAACAAATAAACCTTCCTCCATCGTTGATGAACAAAAAGGGTAAACAAAGTAAGGCAAACATGAGACAGAAAGTGATATGTTCTGGAAGTGCAGTTAATTGAGGTGAGATTTAATGGTTTCTTGAGATTGAATGATATATTTCTATGATTTCAAGTATGAGAAGCATGATTTTAGTGTTGCTTTTGATTTATTCTTGTTGGATCATAGAAATAGAATAAATTCATATCTTGAAGTAGATGAAGAATAAAATGAAACTGGGTTGAAATTGTAGTAGAATGATGGGAAAATACTGGAAAAGTGATGAGAATGGCGACTATAGTGATCGCCCATGTTAAAAGTTAGTAATCGCCAATAAGGTGAGTAGGAAATAATGAACTCGCCAAAGTTGTTGTTCAAATGGGCGAGGTCGCCCAACGCTAGTCTAATTCATGGGCAAGCTCACTTCTGAATAGAAAACAGTGTAGGGCGAGCTAGTAAGAGCTTTGTTGGGCGAGTAGTCATTTGATTTATCTCAATCTCGCCAAGTGATATGAAATGAAAATATTAATAGTTTTTATAAATTATTTGCAGCCGGGAATTATGAACTCGGTGAATGCGATTTGGAAGGCGAGAAGGAAGCAAGGCTTCTTTGAACCAGGTAAGGGAGATGTGTGTGAAGTAAAATGCATGTCCTGTGGAGTAAAAATATTATAGAAATACCGAGAAACTATTTTGGTTTATGGCATGCATTTATTAAATAAATTATTTTGACTTGGGCGAGCTAAAAAGTTAGCCGACCCTTACGTTGTTTGTGGGTGAACTGGTATTGGCGGGTGAGCCAAACGTTTTATAATTTGTGGGCGAACTGGTATTGGCGGGTGAGTCAAACGTTTTATAATTTGTGGGCGAACTAGTATTGGCGGGCGAGCCAAACGTTTTATAATTTGTGGGCGAACTGGTATTGGCGGGTGAGCCAATCCTTTAATAATATTTTGGGGCGGGCAACCCCTTTTGTTAAGAAAGTTATGGGCGAGCCGAAATGGGCGAGCCGGTGTTTTTGTTTTAAATGTAGAGGGTGGCGGGCGATTACTTGTTCACCCCTTAAAGTTTACCATGGGCGAGCCGGGCTGGCGAGTTGACCATGGCGAACAGATTTCGATGGTATTTTCTTAAGAAAAAAAAGAGCCATTTTAATATCTTTGAAAATAGAAAATATAAACCCTTTTGGGCGAATTGACTAATGGGCGAGCCACTGAGGGCGAGCCAGTTTTGCTTTCTGATTTTAAAAGCAAAGTTAGGCGGGCGAACACAAGTTCTCCGCACTGGGCGAGCTGCCATGGGCGAGCCATATTGGGCGAGCTGACCATGGGCGAGCAGGTTTTAAAGGTTGAGATTTTGGAATGTTGTCAAGGTGTTTTGTAAACAAAAAGCCTAAACCTTTTTGGAAATTAAATCATTTTGAAAAATGATAATATGGTGAGATAATTCCATAAAGGTTTTCATGTGAGACAAAATGATTTTGAGACTTTAGGCCCCTAGTTTCATGCATTATTATTTATGTTATTGTGTGACCCACCTGGGGCGGTGGCTCGGTCGATGGACCAACGAGTGCACCTCAGGGCGTCACAGGGCTGATGGACCCGCCAAGTCATCAGCGGTCTCGAGGTCACTTGGCAAGTGGACCCGAGGACCACCTATAGATTATGGCCATAGATCTAGCAGAGATAACCGTGAGGGGCGATGGCCTACGGGTGCACCCCAATAGCGGTAAATTCCATTCTCGCAAGGGGGAGGGGGAACGATGATAGCATGATTTATTCGTAGGGTGATGCCTAGTCTCAACTTGTTGGTTCCTGTTTAATGAGAGGATTTGTTAAATCATAATTTCTGTTTTAAATTACATGATATTATAAACTGTTGAGCAAATGATTTGAATGGTGTATTGAGAGTACTGTTTACTATAACCACTGTTTTCCTATCGATATGATTTTAGGAAAAACCAATAGTTTGTGGTATATAGTTTTGGTTTTATAAAGCAGCATATGTTTCCTTTACTGAGCGCATGAATCGCTCACCCCTTTGTTTTAACTCCACAGATAAAAGACACGGAGTTATAAAATTAGCTCCAAGATGGATGTAGCTACATATAAAGCGCTGGGGCAAAGTATGTTAAACATGACAGGTACAGTCTCTTCTCTTTTACATTTCAGACATAAGTATACAGTACTACTTTAATGAAATAAGACAATAAAGGATGTTGGATATAAGGAATAATGAAAAGAATTTTCATATTCAGTATTTGATAAATGAATGTTTATCACTTATTTTTGTCAGTATTAAATGTTAATGGCATCGCAGACAGCCCAACCGGAAAAGTTGTATTGAAATATGTGAAAAATGTGGTAACGGGCTGTTACAATCTATGTTTTAATTATTCTATAAATTAATTAATGTAAAAATACAATAAATATATAAATAATTATTACATACAGCTCCGATAGGTTTTTTTACTCCACAAGCGAAATTAAGATCATGACACATGTCCTATAAAAATATTTAAAAAATAAATAAATAGGACATGCATCATAATACTAACCTCGCTTGTAGTAAAAAACCTTCATAAAAAATGTATGGAATAACTATCTTAAATATAATAAAAAAAACAAAAAAAAAAAAAAAGAAATGGAGTTGGTGCTGTGTAAGGAACCAACTCTTGTTCATCAACCGCCTATTGGTAGGGGTGTAAATAAACAGAACATTCGATGAACCATTGGTGAATTCGTTTAGTTTCTGTTCGTTTCTGTTTATTTGTTAAGCTTAATAAACAAACACGAACAACATTTTAGTGTTCATTTATTAAACGAACCAAACATGAATAAAGATGTGATTCTTTCGTTTTTGTTCACGAATAGGCTCGTTTATATTCATTTATTGTTCATTCATTTAAAGTGTCATTTGTTATTTATTTGTTGTTCATTCGTTTATATTCGTTTATAACTTGTTCATTTAAAGTGTCATTTGTTGTTCTTTTATTGTTCATTCATTTATATTCGTTTATAACTCGTTAATTTAAAGTGTTATTTGTTATTTATTTGTTATTTACTAAAAAACTAAAATTGCTTATATTATATAAGTTATATAATATATACATCCTATTTTTAAGACATTAACCTAAAAGTTTAATACTTAATTCTTAAACATTGTTATACAATACAACTTTGTTGGCTTAAAAAATTAATAAAATATAATAATAAAATAGTTTTAACATTGAATTAGTTAATTATGCTTAAAATAATTATTTTTTTAATTTTAAACATAATGTACTGAAATTAAATTAATAAGAATTTCATAATAAGTTTTATATATACATTACACATATAAGTATACATACACACACATATATATATATGATACTTTAATATATATATATATATATATATATATATATGTATATGTATATATATGTATACCAATATATGTATACATATATGATATAAACTGTACTTATAATTGTAATTATCAATTTTAATAAAACATTGCTAACTTAAGTTGTGTTTCGTGTTGGATGATTTCAACTTGCATGTGAGATTTAATTTTTATGTAAGATTTTTAATATTTATTATTTAATTTGTTCTCATGAACACTTGTTCATGAACGTGTGCATGAATGTGTTTGTTTAATGATTTATGAATACTTGTTCATGAACGCATTTATTTAAATGTTCACAAACACGTAGTTTGTTTACATGTTCGTGAATGCGTTCATTTAGGACAAACGAGCTTATTCATGAATATTTAACGAACAACCCTACTAAATAAACAAACAAACAAAAATATCAATTTGTTTGTGTTCGGTTCATTACAGTCACACCTACTGGTTCTACAATTCCCTCATCTCCATGAAAGTTAATCACTCAAACTCTACTCCCATATTGTAAAAATCCTAAGGACAAAAACCAAGAACTGGACTAAAAAGGGTGCTTTAATTTAATTAAAACAAACACTGTCTCTACAAGAAAGGGGGACTTTTTGCAAGTAAAAAAAAAAGAAGTAAAAACAGCCTAGTGAATCTACCAAAAACCATCATAGTTGCAAAGGTACCTAGCAAAGCCAAACAGCACCCCAACCCTACATCCTTACCATCACAATGGACCTTGTTGCCCAAAAGACCCATCACCCATAACCACTTAAACCCCTTGACCAACGCATACAGCCTCCATACACCCACCCTACACCACCTACACCACATAGCCAACTCCCCAGCATTCACATGCAAAGAAACCAGAAAACCTAAACTTCAACCCTCGACAAAAACCCAAAATCCACCCCTAATACAAGACTTGAACCCTTACCCAACAACCCATCTACCACATCTCCAGCTATTCCTTTGAAAATAACCTCCAAACTTAACAGAAACAAAAAAAAAGGGTAGCAACCATTATTAAAAAAATCCAAGATTTATAACCCAAAACAAATAAACCAATCCACATTCCTCACGTAAGGAAGCCATGAAAAAAATCAAGGAAAATCCAAAAGGGCTTCAATTTTGGGGTCTTCCAAAGGCTTTGTGGCTCTAAACTTAGGGACGGAGGAGACTGAATATTTGAAGAAGGACATATGTTAAAAGGAGGTGTTTTGGACGGTCGAAGGAGGGAGATGTTGGAGTTTTTGAACCAAGTTTTGAAGCTAGACCTAGAAGAATGGAGAGGGTTTTGGGGATATTAAGTTAGAAGGGTGAAAGAGGGAGAAGAGATTTTTTTTTTATATTTTTTTGGCATTCTTTGGGTAGCTAGCACGATGGCAAGAGGAAGAGGGAACAACGATCGATAGGGTTCACAATGGCTAACCTTTAGTATAGAGAGAGGGAGGAAGGGTTTAGAGAATGAGAATATATTTTATATTTTTTTGGCATTCTTTGGGTAGCTAGCACGATGGCAAGAGGAAAAGGGAACAACGATCGGTAGGGTTCACAATGGCCGACCTTTAGTATAGAGAGAGGGAGGAAGGGTTTAAAGAATATAAGGTTTTACAAACCGTTCACCATCCTACAACTTTTATCCCAGATGCCCAATAATTTATTAATAACAACTTATAAAGAGAAAAAAAAAACATAAAATGAATAATTAAAAAAAAAAGAAAATGCTGACAAATAGCTTGAAGGAATTAAATTTAAATATCAATTAAAACCATTAAATCCATTAAATTAAAACTTAGGATAATAAATGATTAATTAATTGTTAGACTCTTAGTGTTCTTAATGTAGTCGTTAAGTCATCATAATGATTTCATTTGAGAGATCAATCACTTGACGATTTTGATAAATCAAAAAATAAGATTCTCCCTGAACGTTTTTTGCTTAAGTGTGATTGGCCTTTTAAAAATCTTATCGTTTTAAGAAAATCTTAAAATTAATTAAATTTTATCAAAAAGATAATTTTGAAGTTTGTGAAAACAAAGTATGGATTCAAGAGTACATTTACACGTGGAGAATGCTTAACACCCTCGCTTTATGTGTGAAAAAATTAATTACAATAAAAATAAGAATTATTTTAAAATATTAAATTAAGACTATTTCATTAAAACTAAAACATAATGCATGATTAAAGGGTACTAGTTTTCAAATAGGCATGATAGAGTGCTAATCTTTTCCCACGCATAGCTGTACTATTGAGCCCAAACTTTGTTTTCGCAAATGACAAACTTATCTTTTTGATAAAACTTATTTAATTTTAGATTTTGTTGAAAAGATAAGATTTTTAGGTAACTAATCACACCTAATCGGAAAAAAGATTGGTGAGGACTCCTATATCTTGTATTTTCAAAATCATCGAGCAATTAAATCCCTAGACGAAATCGTTTTGATAATGTGCACATCTAGTATTAACATGTTATGTTATAAAATCTTAAGAATTGGTGCCTATTTTAAGTGTGACTTTAATGTTAGTTGGGTATGTCTTGAAAATTATACCACTAAGTAACTTTGAGGATAAGGAGACATAAAGACACATCTAGTTGCCAAAAAAAGTTCTCGGTGAGTTAGGAAAAAATAACAGGAAGACTAACAATGAAAAAACACATTGAGATCGTAGTTTGGTGTTATTTTCTTACTACGTAGCCACACTAGGATCCATTGCTAATATGGTCACTAGTATTAGTAACATGAATTGGTTTTGTGTCAATAAATAGCACGATTGTTGCCATGACTCAATATTAGATGATCATATATTGAATAGGATTGTTGAGATGTTATTTCTAAGGACTAAATGATTTTCATAATGTGGCCATATAAAAATAAAGTTAATTGGCCTAGAGCTTTATTTAAAAAATCAAATTTTCTTAAAATTAAAACAACTCCAATTAATGTTATCCAAGTGAGAGAATATTAGAATTTTCCAATAAGTTAGACTACCGGAAATTTTATGATTTAATGAAACAAGTTGAAGATTCAATCTGTGTATGAAAATCATGTAGGTTAGGCCAATTAATTGTGATCAATTGGTATAGGCAGCATTTTATTGGGTGTCAACGTAATATAGTAACCGTAAAGGCCTTAAACTTAATAGCTTTTGATGGGAGAAGTTCTATTAGAGTTCGATTATAAATATATGGTTAGATCCCTATTTCACTTCTTAAAACTTTGTATATACCCGTTGAGAGTCAACCGGAGATGTGGAAGATGAAGAGTAGCCTAACCAAATTTAGTAACTGCTTTCGCTTCCAACTATAATTTCCCAAACAAGTATATTAGCTTGTTTTTAATTACTTAGTGTTTTGATTTTTCATATATTGACATAGATTAATGTTTACACTTTGAGTTGTGACTTCTTTTTAGATGAGGAAGGTGATTCTAGATGGCATTGCTCTCTAAAGACAAGAAAGGAAAAGTAAAGAAAAAGAAAAAAGAAGTTGCTTTGAGGATCACCAAATTAATTGCAAGAAGAGAAAAAAAAAGTGTCATTTTCTAATTTTAGTAATTAAATTTAAATTCTGAGATTGAAAAAAAAAATAATTAAGGGGAGGGAAGGTGAGGGATGAGGGGTTGGTTCCATTTGTCATATACAAGAAAGAAAATAATGTGAGTAAATTGACAATACTGTTTGTATTTTTTTAGAATAAAAGAACTTTATTTTAGCTCAACTTAAAAGACATATATAATAGTAAAATAATATATTATTTTTAGATATCGTAATTAAACTTGTTCAAGAGCTGAACAACTTGTTCAATTTTTAAGGTCCGTCAATTTTTCGAGTGGGTTTAGAAAAAAAAAATTTAGTCCATTGAATAGGTTTAAATTGAAAATCAAGGCCCGCTTAAAAAATGGTCAGGCTTGGGTTGCTACTTCAAATCCAAGCTTGGCCTAGTTTGACCTAACCCGTTAATTTTAAATTTTTTTACTATTTTTTATACTAATATAGTTTTTAATTACTTTTGATTTTTGTACAATTTAATTTGAGTTTTTTTAGACTTTAATTTAAATTTTTATGTTTCTTGTAATATTTTTGTAAGAATTTATTATGTTATACTTATTAACTTTTGTGTTTTAATAAATTTTTTGTATTTTATTATAGTTTTTTTTAAAGTTAATAGTATTTGGGTAGGGTTTTATGGATTTGGACTTATTAATTGAATGTAAAAACGAGTTCAGAAAAAAAACTAAACTAGAAAATTGGATCGAACTTGGTTTGGACTCACTTTCAATTTCTTAATATCTTATTTATGTTTGACCTAAATCCGACCTATTAGACTCATGAATAAGCCTAATCATAACTCAAGAATTTAGTTTGTTAATTGTTTTTAGATATCAAATTCATAATTTTTTTTATAATTTCATTAATATCACTTGATTACCCAAAATTTGTATCTTATTTTCCTCTAAATATGCAGTGAATATCAAATTATCTATTTCTGTTTTCTACCAAAGCTATTCTTTACCTCCAAAAGTTTTCCACGATCAAGAAGTCTAACAAAAAAAAATAAGAATATTTTTTCTTAAAGTGGTCGACAATTATTTAGGAATTTATATATACTATATAGAGATAAATATTTAAAAATACCTCAATATATGCTGTACGATTTTTGCTAGTCAGATTGGCGGTTTCCCCGACCGTCCTGCCACTCTTTCCTGCATTCCTCACGTGCTCTTCCAACAATTTGTACTTTTGCTGCAGTATGTAAACTCAAATCTTGATAATTATTATTATTAAATAAAAAAAAAAAAGGCTGATAAAAAGATTCCATAAGCATTTCTCAACATAACAACAAACTTTGCATGTCCGTTTGCACGAGCATTACACATTCCGACATATGCTTCTATATAATAAATCTAAATTAATTTCAAATAATTTTTTAAGTTAATCTATGCGGAAAGCGCTTTGTTTATTTGTAATTTTTTTTTAAAGTTTTTCACAAGCGAGTTAATACGTGCTTGTGCATTTAGCAATTATGTTAATTTATTAATATTTAATTATAATTTAATATAAACCTATTAATATGAATGTGTTGATTATTTTATAGGTTTATCGTTTTACACAAGTAATAAAATTTTTAAAGTTTAGAAGTTAAAATTATTATATTTTTATTTAATAATTAATTAATTAACTCTTGACTTCGATAAAATATTAAATTATATGTAAATTTTTTTTACTAAAATAGCACTTTAACTATGCGTAATCAGTGCTTATAGGTATGTTAATGATTTTTTTAGGATGTGTTTGGTAGAATAGAAAAGTGACAAAATTGATTGGAGAGAGTGAAAATTTAGAAAGAAAATGAAATCTGAATGTGTTTTGTAAGAAAAAAAAATCGAAAGAAAGACAATAGAAAATATGGTCATCTTTCACCTTTATTCAAACAATAAATCGTTTGAGGTTGAAAGGATAAAAGAAGAAAAAATGGAAGAGGTGTGATCAATTAATCTATCTTTACAAAATTATCCATCATGCATGTTTACCTTTTATCTTTTCATCTTAAGGTACAAAGGTTATAATAGTAAAATAAAATAATTTTTTATTTTTCAACAATACAAAATAATAAATAGAAAAAATTATATTTTCTATTAATTTTTCTCAAACTATGAAAAAATATATGTTTGTTCATCTTTTAATTTTTTTGTTTATTTTTATCTTCCTATTTTTCATCTACCCATGAATTAAAGTTTTCACGAAGTATGCTTTCACTAAAAATTATATACTCCCTCTATCCCATTTTATAAGTCCATATCTAATTTTTCGTCAAAGGAAAACTCAACTTTAACCACCTTTTTTTTAAATTATATTGAACCAAAATTTTAAAAATATGTTTTGAAAATTTTGAAACTTAAATTTTACAAATCTAAAATTTTAAAATTTGATTTTATTAAAATAATGATTAAAAAAAGAGACAAATATAATCGGACAAGGGGACTGTATAAAAAAAAAAAAGCACCCATAAGTTAAAAGTTCTCACACATGGAAGAACATGGAACCAAAGAAAGCTGTACAGAATTCTGCGTTTCAAAAAGTTTACAATAAATCAAATGTAGAGATGAATTAATCTATATGTCTGAAAGACAAAAAAAGAATTAAAGCCGTATAGCAATTATAAGAAAAATGTTCAAACCTTGATCTTCTCTTTTTCTTCCTCGTATTCGTCTCCTCCAAGATCAGCCTCGTACATAGAAAAATAAACCTTCGGGCATCTGGTTTTTATCCCAAACCTCCTACAAAATGGAAGCCAATACTCCCAAAATCCCAAGCCTCTCTCATAGCATGTAAAGTTAAGGCAGAACCTCCATCATCCGACACATAAACTGAGAGCTTCCCTGTCGGATAATCCAGTGCCATTGCTGATAAGACTGTGTTCATTACCTCCAAAGGCGGCTCCTTTTCAGGGTCTGCAGTGCATATAAACACATCGATTCCCGGTAGTTCATCTTTCTTTTCTTGCAGCAATCTTTCAGTGAAAGTTTCACGACAAACGGGTCTCCACAGATAAGCTTGGCCGAGCAGCCAAAGGAAAGATAAAATAAGCTCAGAGGCAAAGACTAGAAGATGAGGGAGAGAAGGTCGTGTAGGATGCAAAATAGAAGATAGTCTGTAGAAAATCAGGGAAGTTATAGCTATGGAATGGAGGAGAGCGTAAGAGCGGTTGATTATGACAGATTTTCTCTCGATCTTGCAAAGATGGAAGGGAAGAGCCTTCATCTGGGATGCTAATTTGATTTGCTTGCTCATATCTGCCAAATTTCAGATATTTAACTGTACTAGATATCAATATAACATCCCACCGTTCAAAATCAGAGATAAGAATCAGAGAGAACAAATAATTTGGCTACTCGGTTGAAAGATGATGTGATATTTTGAAATATCGAAAATAATTGAATTTTGTTGTTTTCCCCATTTGAAGTGGATAGAAAAGACAGTTCTTGGAAGTTTGAGAACAAAGTTACCCAAGAAATCGATCGTCCAGAAACGTGGTTGGGGCTTCTCAATAAATTAAAGAGTTGCAAAATGCAATGCTATAGATAATTGTTTTTTTTAATCATAAATATTTTTACTCATTTTATGATTTAAAATTAATTTTTTTTCAAAGTTAAAAATGGTACATGTTAAACGATCATCTAATACACCCATAGGCAGAACTAATGCTATTGTCGCAGGCAATGAAGTTTGGATGTAAATTCTTGGCAGGTTGCTGCTCCACGATCATAAATGTAATAAGATCATATACTCGGCACTAATTGTAGAGACCAATTAGATGTCTATTCACGTGCCATCATTTGTTGTTTGTTTGTTGTTCATTTGTTGTTCGTTCATTTATAACTTGTTCATTTAAAGTGTCATTTGTTGTTATTTTATTGTTCATTCGTTTATAACTCGTTTATTTAAAGTGTTATTTGTTGTTCATTTGTTATTTACTAAAAAACTAGAATTGCTTATATTATATAAGTTATATAATATATACATCCTATTTTTAAGACATTAACCTAAAAGTTTAATACCTAATTCTTAAACATATTTATACAATACAACTTTGTTGGCTTAAAAAATTAATAAAATATAATAATAAAATAATTTTAAAATTGAATTAGTTAATTTTGCTTAAAATAATTTTTTTTAATTTTAAACATAATGTACTGAAATTAAATTAATAAGAATTTCATAATAAGTTTTATATATACATTACACATATACGTATACACACACATATATATGATACTTTAATATATATGTATGCCAATATATGTATACGTATATGATATAAATTGTACTTAAAATTGTAATTATCAATTTTAATAAAATATTGTTAACTTAAGTTGTGTTTCGTGTTAGATGATTTCAACTTGCATATGAGATTTAATTTTTATGTAAGATTTTTAATATTTATTATTTAATGTAGAGATGAATTAATCTATATGTCTGAAAGACAAAAAAAAAGAATTAAAGCCGTATAGCAATTATAAGAAAAATGTTCAAACCTTGATCTTCTCTTTTTCTTCCTCGTATTCGTCTCCTCCAATATCAGCCTCGTACATAGAAAAATAAACCTTCGGGCATCTGGTTTTTATACCAAACCTCCTACAAAATGGAAGCCAATACCTCCCAAAATCCCAAGCCTCTCTCATAGCATGTAAAGTTAAGGCAGAACCTCCATCATCCGACACATAAACTGAGAGCTACCCTGTCGGATAATCCAGTGCCATTGCTGATAAGACTGTGTTCATTACCTCCAAAGGCGGCTCCTTTTCAGGGTCTGCAGTGCATATAAACACATCGATTCCCGGTAGTTCATCTTTCTTTTCTTGCAGCAATCTTTCAGTGAAAGTTTCACGACAAACGGGTCTCCACAGATAAGCTTGGCCGAGCAGCCAAAGGAAAGATAAAATAAGCTCAGAGGCAAAGACTAGAAGGTGAGGGAGAGAAGGTCGTGTAAGATGCAAAATAGAAGAAAGTCTGTAGAAAATCAGGGAAGTTATAGCTATGGAATGGAGGAGAGCGTAAGAGCGGTTGATTATTACAGATTTTTTCTGGAGCTTGCAAAGATGAAAGGGAAGAGCCTCCCTCTGGGATGGTAGTTTCATTTGTTTGCTTATGTCTGGCATATTTCAGAAAACTAACTGCACCAGATGGAAATATGAGCATCCCATTGTTCAAAACGAGACAAAACTAAAATAAAGAAGGAGTCAAAGTGGACATAATAGTTAGGCACCTTGGTCGAATGATGATGTGATATTTTAAAAGAACGTGGACTGAGCAGAGCAGAGAACTTGATAAGGATCGCAAATAAATGAAAATCAAAGGAAACCAATTTTGTTGTTTTCCCCCTTCGACTGTTTAGAATTGTGGTGGAGCTTCTCAATAAAAAGAACCAAGGGAATCTCCCTGGGAAAAACAGAAATTAAAAGGAAAAAGAAAGGGAAAGTTAAATTATCATATTGGGGCTTCAATACCAAAGGTCTCCTTTAATCAACCTTATTTCCTTCGATTTGCTGATGACATATTTGATCACTAGATTTAAAAAAAAAAAGGCAAAAACACATAAGATTCATCCCTAACAACCTCTTATTTAAAAAATTCGACAAAGGTATAGGGATTGATACTTAGAGGAACAAACAGGCCAGTAGCCGCAGTCAGCAAATGAACTTGAGAAGCAAGGATCCAAACCACAAGAATAAAATGGAAATGACAAGAGATAATAGGGAAACTGAAGGTGGAATCCATCCTTTGTCCTTTCGGAACATCATCCCTTCAATTATAGGGTATTGTACTGTTAGGATGTACAATGAGAGGAGAATTTGTCCAAACATCTCATTCCAACTACCATTGATAATTGTTATGGCAACCCCTCCCGTGAAAGAAATCATGTTCAAGATGACTAATGTAACCAGTGGAGCGAGAAGGATGGTTGATGCTTGGAAATTGAATATCCCCTTTCGGTAGAAAATGACTTGGTCATCATCTGCAACTTTATTTGTGGGCACAAAGTTAACTTCTTTCAAACCAAAACACTTCAATGTAGCATTCAAACTTCCAATGGTGTAAGATGTAATTGACTTTATCATCCAAATCCTCTGTTCATTCAACCATGTCCAGATTGGATCTCTCGTTAATACAACTTCCTCCAAATGTTTCAATCTTGACATGATAAAAATGTATGAAAAGATCATAAACCAAGAATTTGAAACCTGTGTAATTAAGAAAGAGAGAAAAATCAGATCTTTGAAACCATTTGCCAAAACGAAAGCATTTCTATTAATGAACTCACCTTTGGGTACAGTGGAATGGCATTTAAGAGGCAAAGTTGAGGAATAGTAGCTAAACACCAAATAGGCAAGGAATAGAGAGGCTGAAGTGAAAAGTAAGCATAACACATTGTTTGAAGCAGAGACATTCCTGATATTAATCCATAAATTAGAGGAGAAAACCTTGAGAGGGCAACTTGAAACAACCCACAGTTCCACCTTGCACCTTGTAATAATGTGTCATTTAAATTTGTTGTAGCTGTGCCCAAGAATGCTGGCCTTGGGGGATTACAAAAGACAGATTTCCACCCTTTGCAGTGCAAATTAAACCCAGTAAAATAATCTTCTACCACAGAATCATACAAGAATCCAACCTATTTTTCAAGGAAAGAAGAGATGGGAATTTAGCTCACATCAAAATACTATACGGTAATAATTATATTCATGAATGTCAATGCTTGCCTGCTTTCCCCATTGAGTTTCTTCCTCGTATAAGCAGGAGGCCAAAAATTTGGTTTCTTCTAGCAATCTGCTGACTGGGAAGTCCTTATTATTAGCAGAGCACTGATGGTTGCTTTGGCGAATTGATTTAACTAATTCATTTGATGGACCAAGATACTGTTTTAATTGAATGGCGTCCACATCTGAATTCAAAATAAAAATTAAATCCAGTCTTAACAAATGATTAACTTAATGAAGAAGGCTACATTAGTTGATGAATCCATAATCAGTAATTATTTTCCCCTTAAATTTGGGTATCCATTGGTTACAAATCCATCTAGAACTATTTCAAAGTTTTAAGTCCAAAATGATGAGATTGAGATCCCTCAATACTTTCCTTAACAAGAAATTTTTTTTCACATACCTTCTTGTAGTATATCTATATCTCCATACAATGCCTTTCGTTTCATGTAAAAGCCAGTTCCAGATAACATTGGTCCCTGCAATCCATCCATACCAGGCCACTTTACCTAAGATTGAGATCCAAGAATTGTCAGTAGAACCGTATCCAACATCAGTTATAATAATTCTGAGAAAAGTTTGTGCCAAATTGAAGCCAAGGGATTATTCATCCTTTACGTACCAAGAATATTGATCTTAATTTGCCATCGTAGATATCCATCTTACTGAGATTGTGGAACATCTGAGGGAATTGAACAAAAGCTAGGTTGGGAGAGATTTTAGGATCCAAGTGGAAACACATTGCTTGTAGTGCGGATGTTGGGTCAGTGCAACGCATGTCACAATCTAATACCAATATATAAGGAGAGTTGCTTATTACGCTCGAGACCCTAAGCTGCAATAAAAGTAAAAGCAAAAACTAACTTTGAACTTGACAATCAGTTGTCTTCTGCTTGACAAATATGTTATGAAAAAAACATTACTGAATTACAAGAACATTGAGTGCTCCAGCTTTGAAATGGTGAGGAGAAGAAGTGCTTTTCTCACGAGAAACATAGACAAGAAGGGGCATCTCAGCTTGATTAGTGTCGGTTCCATTTTGGGATTCATCTTGTATTAGCTGCAAAAAAATTTGCGATGCATGGCATGGTAGATGTTACAATGCTTAACAAACACCGCAGGCTTGCACATTGTAGATTCAAATCTCCACAATTCAGGTTCAATCAATGGTTCTATCTCCTTTTATGATGCAAAAGAAATAAAATAAAATTTATTCATAAAAGAGTTAAGAGTTTAAAGAGTTCTTGTTTAATCAGAAGCAGAATACTCTATCCAGGAATGGCACCAGGAGTTCTGTTGGGTTCTAATTTGTAACCGAATTTTATCTGGGCCTTACCTGACTTTTGGTCCATTTGATAAGTTGGAAGATCGTTTATGGTATTTCTACAAAAGTTAGACATAATGGGCTGATGTGCCATATATCTTTATATGTTGAACTTGAATACATGATAGCAAAGGAGAGGAGCTTCATTGTCTTGTATTAAAATCAAATAACTTATGCTACGTTTGGATATATATTAGTAAAGGAAAAGAATGGAAAGGAAAGAAATGTAAACTGAAGGAAAGGAGAG
This sequence comes from Heritiera littoralis, assembly GCA_031772115.1. NCBI lineage: Eukaryota > Viridiplantae > Streptophyta > Magnoliopsida > Malvales > Malvaceae > Heritiera > Heritiera littoralis. The sequence goes on along the minus strand of JAPDPK010000039.1, from coordinate 118,117 downwards.
GAAAGAAAGAGTATATGTACACCTTATTTGGATAGCTAAAATTAATAAAGAAAAGGTAAGTAATCTTAACAACTCTTGTTTGATTAAGCATACGAAAGTAAAGAAAAGGATTCATTATAATATTTTTTTTTTCAATTATAGCCTCTTTTGTTTTAAATTTTATAATACAATAAAGTTAAATTTAATACTTGTTAAAATTTTTTTCAAGTTTTATTTCCTTCCCGTTTACCCCAAATTGGAGTATTAAAAAACAAAGTAAGTCAAGGGAAAGCAAGAGGTACTCACTTCCCATCTCTTTTCTTTCCTTAGCTAAAAATTTTTCGCAAATAAGGGAAAGGTTTTCAACCCTCCCTTGTTTTAATTAGCTTTCCTTTCCTTTCCCTTCTCTACTTTCAATCCAAACATAGGGTTAAGATTGGAAAAAAAAAGGCATGAGCAAGAGTGGTGTCCAGGTCGACACCCCCTTTGGCTTCCTTTCTTATCTTACATTCCTTTCTTACCTAACCCTTTTAATTTTTGCCATGCCATGCGCCCTTTCTATTTCCTTCTTATCATACTTGACCTATTTCTTTTTCTGCAATTGTTTTGGTTTTCATCTTTCTTTCTGGTTTGTTTCTATTTGGGAAAGGGTAGATTTGCAACTATGTCTTAGATTGTTCTTCGTGTTAGAATTTTCCAACAAGTTGGACTGCTATTAATTGAAAATTTTATGATTTAATGAAAATTTTATGCAGTCATAAACCACACCTCCACACATGTAGCACCCAACTACTAGTACTTGATATGGACCAGAGCATGACTAGATTCAAGTAATTCCAAAAGATTAACTTGTCGGTGTTCAAGGGGGTAAAGGATATAAAGGTAGTCGAGACCTGACAAATAAAGAAAAAGAAGCTACTAGAGTTTATGGCGTGCAGCTCAGAAGAGAAGGTGGTGTTAACCTCATTCATGTTCAGTTTCATGTTCAGTTGTGAGGCCGAACATTGATGGAAGTCGATCAAAGACTATCTTGAGGGATCAAAAATCCACCATTAGTTAGGAAGCATTCTTAGAGTTGTTTAATGAGTAGTACTTCCCAAAGAGTGCCTAGTAGAGGAAGTAGGCAAAGTTCTTAAATTTAATTCTAGGCCCTATTACCGTGGACCAGTATGAGTCCCCCTTCACTACCGTGTGTCGCTATGATCCTGACATAGAGAAGCAGGAGACGAGGAAAACCAAGAGGTTTGTTGATGGACCGAAGCCCTCCATTAGGGGCAAGCTAGTAGCCTTCCACATCATGTCATATGTTGAGGCCATAAGAAAGGCCTAATTTGTTGAGCAAGACTTAGAGACGACTTAAGCCCAGTATGACAGTAAAGGCAAGGGGAAGAGCAAAAGAGTTGACATTAGGAGGTTCAATTAGAATAGGGCCCAAAACAAGAGGTCAAAGTTTGTAGCACCTTGTACTTAGGCAATTAGGCTTAGGACACCTTAGGTTTGCTTGAGGTGTGGCAAAAACCATGTCAACATGCCATGTTATTTGAACACGAGAGTGTGTTTTGACTGCAGTATGGTTAGGCATAAGGCCAGTGATTACATAGCACAAAATGCTCTTGATAGATGATCTAAGATAAGGAACACTGAGAAATAGAATTCAGCAGATAAAGGTAAGAAACCAGTGGCTCAAGACGTAGTGTTCACTCTAGATCAAGAGACTATCGATGCTTCCGATTCCATCATTAAGTGTATTCTTTTGATCGATAATTTAGAAGCTTTTGTATTAATTGATTCTGACTCCACGCACTCATTTATATCACCTATCTATGCTAGGAAACTAAACTTAGAGATTGAATCATTAAGACATTTGTTACATTATAACAATCTCTCAAAGGAATCCTAGATGATTGATTTAATGTGTAAATCATGTAAGGTAAAGATGGTAGATAAAGACCTATTAGCAGATTTGATTTTCCTGAACATGTATGATTTTGATGTAATCTTAGGCATGGATTGGTTGGTTACCCATCATGCTAGCTTAGTCTGCTATATGAAAGTATAACTTTCTCCCTACATGAAAAGTTTGTATATAACTTTCTCCCTACCTGAAAAGTTTGTATTATGTTTTGAAAGTTAGAAATAAAATTTCCTTTCTTAAAATCTCACTGATATGAAATAAATTATTTGTGAAAGCTATCTCGCATTCGTCAAGAATGCTAAAAAGAGTCACCTAGAGTTGTCTAACATCCCTATTGTCAAAGACTTCCCTGACATGTTTCCAAATGAGCTATTGGGGCTGCCTCCAGAACAAGAGACTGAGTTCGTCATAGAACTTCTACCTGACACTTGGCCCATCTTTAAGCTTCCTTACAGAATGGCCTTGGTTGAGTTAGAGGAACTAAAGAAGCAACTTTAGGAGTTGTTAGATAAGGGGTTTATATGCTCAAGTGTTTCACCCTGAGGAGCTCTAGTGTTATTTGTAAAGAAAAAGGATGGTAGTCTGAGACAATGTATAGATTATAGGCAATTGAATTAGGTGACAATGAAGAATAAGTACCCACTACCTAAGATTGATGATTCGTTGGATCAATTAAAGTGTGATCAAGTGTTTTCAAATATAGATTTTAGATTAGGGTACCATCAATTGAGGATTAGAGGGGAAGATGTTCTTAAAACAACCTTCAGAACTTGTTATAGCTATTATGAGTTCCCGATCATGTAGTTTGGCTTAACCAATTCCCCTACAGCCTTTATGGGTTCGATGAATGAGGTATTCAAGCCCTACTTAGACAAGCTCATCATTATCTTTATCGATGACATATTGGTATATTCTCGATCTTGGGAAGAACAAGAGCACCGCTTGCATACTATTCTCCAAACCCTTTGTGAGAAGAAACAATATCCAAAACTCAGCAAGTGTGAATTCTGGTTATAGCACATTAGTTTTCTAGGGCATTAGTGACCAAGGATTGTGTCTCGATGAACCCAACTAAGATAGAAGCTGTGATAAACACAGAGAGGCCTAAGACAGTGACTGAAATTTATAGCTTCTTAGGCCTTGTAGCTTCTTGGGGCTTGTTTAGGGGTTTTCCAAACTTGCTGCTCTCTTAACCCGACTCACATGTAAGGATGTCAAGTTTGAGTGGAATTATGCATTTAAGCATAGTTTTCAAGAGTCAAAACATCAATTGACTATAGCGTTGATCTTGACTATTTCCAGTGGATCCGAGGGATTTACAATATACAATGAAGCCTCTCTGCAAGGTTTAGGGTATGTGCTTATGCAAATGGAAAAGGTAGTTCCCTATGGTTCAAGACAGTTAAAGGACCATGAAAAGAACTTACCCTTGATCTAGAATTGGCTATTGTGGTGTTTGCATTGAAAATATGGTGCCACTACTTTTTTGGTGAAAGGTTTCAGATATTCACATATCACAAGATTTTGAGGAACTTATTCTCATAGAAAGAATTGAATATGAGAAAGAGACAGGGAATAGAGCTGTTGAAAGATTATGACTATGAGATTTTCTACCATCCGGATAAAACAAACAAGGTGGCTAATGCTCTGAGTAGGAAGAACATGGGTATGGTTAGTTGCATGATGGATAGAGAGGGGACTTAATAGAGAAATTCTCATAGTTGAATCTAAACTTAGTCTTTAGGTCAGTGTTTGGTGGCTAGTTTGAGGATAGAGCCAAATATTATAGATTAGATCAGAAAGCTTCAAAGAGAGGATCCTAGATTGGTTGAGGTTGTCAGTTTGGTGCAGCAGGGTTCAGAATCTAATTATGGGATTAGTGATGATGGGTTATTGAGGCACAGGGGAAGAATATGTGTTCCAAACACTGAGGCCCTAAACAGACAGATTATGGAGAAAGCACACAACTCTAACTACACGATGCATCCGAGAAAACGAAGATATATCAGAACTTAGGCAAAGTGTACTCATGGGTTGGATTGAAGAAAGACATTGCAAAGTTTGTGGCAAGATGTCTACTATGCTAGCAAGTTAAGGCTGAGCATCAAAGACCAGTAGGGTTGCTTATGCCTTTGCTTGTGCAAACATGGAAAATGAGAGCATGTGACCAAGGACTTTGTCATAGGGCTCTCAAGAACTCGAAGGAATATTGATGCAATCTGGGTGATAGTTGAACAGATTAATGAAGTCCGTCCATTTCCTAATTGTGAAGGTTGCATATCACTTAGTGCCTTAGCAAAACTGTATGTCAAAGAAATTATGAGATTGCATGGGGTCCCGATAAGGATTGCTTTTTATAGAGATTCTAGGTTCACTTCTCGTTTTTGAAATACTTCCAAGAAGCCTTGGGATTTAAGTTGAGTTTTAGTATTGCTTTCTATCCTCAAATCAACGGGCAATTAGAGTGAAAAATTCAAATCTTTGAGGATATGTTGAGGACGTGTCATAGATTTTCAGGGCTCATAAGATGACCATTTGGCACTACTGGACTTTGTTTACATTAACAGTTATCACTCCAGTATTGGGATGACACCCTATGAGACACTTTATGGACGAAGGTATAAATCTCACATTGGCTAGGAGGAAGTGGGTAAAAGAAAGATATTTGCTCTCAAGCTTGTAGAAAAGGCTTATGAGAATGTGAGGTTAATATGTGACAAATTACAAACAGCTCAGATCCAACAGAAAAGCTTTGCCAATAATTGAAGGAGACATTTGAATTTCTAGGTTGGAGACAAAGTGTTTTTGAAAGTCTGTCTGTCTAAGGGCATAAAGAGGTTTGGTAGTAGAGGAAAGATGAGTCCTCGGTACATTGGTCCATTTAAGATACTAGAAAGAGTTAGAGATGTAGCATACTGACTAGCACTTCTACCACAGCTATCAGGTGTGCATGATGTCTTCCACAGTTTTATGCTCAAAAAGTATCATCTGAATCCCTTTCATTTTATAGAGTTTGAGCCGCTAGAAATCATGGAGGACTTAAGCTACTTTGAGAGACAGATTTAGATTGTGGATAGGAATGACAAGTTATTGAGATCGAAGACTATCCCTTTAATGAAAGTTCTTTGGCAATGCCATTCCTTTGAAGAAGCTACATTGGACCAAGAGAGTTTGATGAAAGAGAAATACCCTCACCTATTCCAAGATGACTGAAGCAATTTAGAGAACTAAATTTTCCAATATGGGGAGGGTGTAACAATCATGAAAATTCCTACCAATGGTTAGTGATTTAATGAGTTATTGGAAGTAATTTAATGATTTAGAATTTCTTTTTGGATTATGAGAATTATGAAGTTATTTGTTTAAATATGAGAGTTTGTCACTTTGGGAATTAAATATGATGATCATGAGAAATGTTTTATGGAATCAATTATGTAGTGAGGTTATGGAGATTCCCATACTTGAATGTTAAAAGTAAAGCAATTTGGGAATAAATTAATTTAATTAAGGTTGTAAGAAATTGTTTGATGATTAGTTAAAAGTATATTTTAGTGAAATATATGGGTTCATTAAGTGAATTTAATTAGTTTAAGAATTTCCATATAACTAGTTTTGATTTAATTGGTTTCAAGGAATATAAATTAATTGAAATAATGAGTTAAGGGGGTTAATTGAATGAGGTATGAAAATGGGGCCAAAGTGAGATTAAAAAGAATTCATAAGGGTTTACTTGTGAAAACACAAAAATGATCAGGGGCCAAGGCGGACATAGGAGAAAAGACTCGTTAGAGATCATTGCAAAATATGGGATCTTAGGACCTATGGAAGCAAAGCTTCCTAAGGAAGCATAACACAAGCTTCCAAATAAGATGAAGGCTTTATTTTGACCAATGTTCTCTTGATTTATTTCATACAAATTTGTGATGCCACATAGCATGTGCTTTTTTTTAGGCTTCTTCTTGCTTCTTTTTTTTGGACTCTCTTTTTTTTTTTCAAAAATTTATTTTGATCAATGTTCCCTTGACTAAATCCATGTAATATAAAATTTGACAGATTTCTTGCATCGTCGGAATATTTACGTCGCAGTCTTACCTTCTTGTCTTTTTTTATTTGGTTAAGCTTAAAACATACGCCATGTGTTTACCTTGCTTTAAAATTTTAAAAGAAAAAAAGACAGAGAGTAAAAGTAAGAAAAGTAGGAAAGTGATGAGGTAGAAGAAGGAAAAAAAAATTGGAAAAAAAATCAAATTGGATTCTAATAATTGGTAGTGAAAAATTGAAGCATAAAGAAAGAAATGAAAAAAAATGCACAAGGAAAAGAAATAAGTGATGAAAGAGATCTAAGAAAAAAAAGGTTAAGTTTAGGATCGTATTTATGTCCAAATCAACGTTAGTAAACTTTTTCTTTTTTGTAAAGAGTAAAAAAAACTACTCTTACCATTTGGATAAGAAGAGAAAAAAATAACCCAAAATAAAAAAAAAAAATTGAATAAAAGAGAGAGCAAGTGGGATCCACCTGGACACCAATTCTCTCCTAAATGAATAAATTTGTAATTGTCACAAATTTATTTTTTTTATAAATTTTCCAAATAAAATATTTTAAAGGGAGAATTTTTTTTTCCATTTACAATTTCTTTTGTTTTATTTCCTCCAAGAAGTATATATTTGTTATTATTATTTTTGTAAAAAAATTAATTTAAAGCATTTTTTTTATTAAAATCGGCATATGTTCACTATTAGTCGTTTTAGTCCTTTCTTGTATTTTTTACACTATTTTAAGAGTTTCAACAAAAATTATAAAACAAGGAAAAAGAATAGCTCTAGATTAATTTATCCAATTTTTGATGGAAATGTGATTATATATTTTGTCTAAAATTGTGATTACTATTGTTATTTATTAAAATTGATTATACAACAAAATTATTTTTGTTTTTTTAATTAAGAATATTGTCGGATGTTGTATTATTTTTTTTTGAAAGTATTTTATTCAATTAAATAAATGTAATTATAAAATTAAAAAATTTTAAATAGAATTATATTATTCTTTTTAAAAAAATAAAAAAAAATTACCTCAATATATGCTGCATGATTTTTACTATTCAAAGTAGTGGTTTCCGAAACCATCCTTCCACTTTTTCCTGCTTTCTTCACGTGTTCTTCGAACAATTTGTATTTTTGCTGCACCAATTTACTTGTAAACTCAAATCTCAATTATTATTAAATTTTTTTTAAAAAAAGTGGCAAATAAAAAGATTTCATAAGCATTTTAATAAAAAACAACAAATGTAGCCTTCCTCTGACTAAATAAAAATGAATTCAGAAAAATAACTTTTGAAAAATGATAGAGTTGTAACCAAAAAAAATTATAAATTATAAATTTTATATTTGATGCACTGAACTGTATATTTTCTTTTGATCTTTGATCTATATCCGCTTTATACGACTACTTCAAAGTCAAAAAACTGTCAGGCCACATGAAAATGAGACATCCCTATCAACTCGGTTTACTCCATACGCATAACTTGAACCCGGGTCATGCTTAAAGAGAAATGAATCCCTTACCACTCAATCTCAACCAGGTCACTGAACTATATATTTTTTATACATGATTAGTCATCCAAAGAGTGCTGGTCACTGAACTATATATTTTTTATACATGATTAGTCATCCAAAGAGTGCTACGTTATTAATGATTAAGTAAAAAAATATACAATTCCTTAAAATAAATATTAATAATTTTTTAAATTTTTTTAAAGATTTGTGCATCTTTAAACTTTGTTATTAATAAAGTAGCATTCTACGATATTTAAAAGTTATACATTATCATTGCAACAATTGTAAACTCTAAAAGATAAAGGTTTTGTAAGGGATAAAATCTAAATTAATTTCAAATAATTTTTTAAAGTCAATCTATGCGAAAAATGCTTTGTTTTATGATATAAAATTATTACAGATCATATGATTTTGATAATTATGATACAATGTAGGTTCATTTAGCAATTATTTTAAATGATTAATATTTAATTATAATATAATAGATATATGATAACCTTGTAAACCGTTTTGACAAAAAAAATCATTTGAGTTAATTTAAAAGATCTAATAGTCATTTAGAGTATAATTTTCTTTTAAAATCACCTATTTGGAATGTGTTAACTACTTTATAGGTTTGTGTTTTACCCAAATAATAAAATTTTTAAATTTTATAAGCAAGTTAAAATAATTCTTTTTTTGTTTAATAATTAATTAATAATTTTCTCTGTAATTTGATAAAATAGTATATTATATGTAAAATATTTTACCAAAATAATATTTTAACTATGCTTAATGAGCTTATAGGTCTATTAATGAGAAGTTTTTTTTAGGATGTGTTTGGTAAAGTAAAAAAGTGAAAAAAAATGACATGATAGAGTGAAAAATTAGAAAGAAAATGAATTTTGGATGTGTTTTGTAAGAAAAAAATTAAAAGAAAAATTCAAACAACAAATCATTTGATATTTAAAAGATAAAAAAAAATGGAAGAGTTGTGAACAACCACCCATCAAGCATGTTTAGATTTAATCTTTTCATCTTAACACACAAAGGTAATAATAATAAAATAAAATAATTTTTATTTTTCAACAATACCAAATAATAAATGAAAAAAATTATATTTTCGATTAATTTTTTATCTTTCCTCACACAGTAATAAAAAATATGTTTCTCATCTTTTAATTTTTTTTCTTATTTTTTATTTATTTTTCTATATATCCCTTGAATTAAAGTTTAGTTATGAAGTATGCTTTGACTAAAATTGTATACTCCCCCTATCCCATTTAAATGTCCATATTTAATTTTTTGGTCAAAGGAAAACTCAACTTTAAACTTCTTTTCTAAATACTATATTGAACTAAAATTTAAAAAAAATGTATTGAAAATTTTGAAACTTAAATTTGACAAATCTCAAGTTTAAATTTTATGATTTTGTTAAAATAATGATTAAAATGAGAGACAAAATATAATTTAGACAAAGGGACTCTAAGAAAGAAAAGCATCCGTAAGTTAAAAGGTCTCACACTTGGAAGACTATGGAACCAAAGAAAGCAGTACAAAATTCCATAAAAACCGAAATCTTATACGCCTAATTAGTGTGCTTCAAAAAATTTATGATAAATCATACATGGAGATGAAATGCCCAGAATTCTTGACTGAAAATTGAATTAATCTTATGTTTCCAAAGAAAAAAAAAAGTTTCATACCTTGATCTTTTCTTTTTCCATCTCGTATTCATTCCCCCCAAGATCAGCCTCGCACATAGAGAAAAAGATCTTCGGGCAGCTTGTTTTTATCCCAAACCTTCTACAAAATGGAAGCCAAGACTTACCAAAATCCCAAGCCTCCCTCATAGCATATAAAGTTAAGGCAGAACCTCCATCGTCCGAAACATAAACTGAGAGCTTCCCTGCCGGATAATCCAGTGCCATTGCTGATAAGACAGTGTTCATTACCTCCAAAGGCGGCTCCTTTTCAGGGTCTGCAGTGCATATAAACACATCGATTCCCGGTAGCTCATCTTTCTTTTCTTGCAGCAGTCTTTCGGGGAAAGTTTCACGAGATACGGGTCTCCACAGATAAGCTTGGCCGAGCAGCCAAATGAGAGACAGAATAAGCTCAGAGGCAAAGACTAGAAGGTGAGGGAGAGAAGGTCGCGTAGGACGCAAAAAAGAAGAAAGTCTGTAGCAGATCAGGGAAGTCATAGCTATGGACTGGAGGAGAGCGTAAGAGCGGTTGATTATGACAGATTTTCTCTCGGGCTTGCAAAGATGGAAGGGAAGAGCCTCCATCTGGGATGGTAATTTCATTTGCTTGCGATGTCTGGCAATAAGTATGAAAAAAAAAATGTATTTAACTGCTCTCGAAATATTAACATCCCGCTGTTCAAAATCAGAGATAAGAATCAAAATACATGTTTGGTGTAAGATAAAATAATATTGTAGATATGATAAAATTAAAAGATAATTTTTTATTTTATATTTAGTATGTATAAAAATTAAGCATAAAATAAGATAAATTTTTTTATTATGTTTATTATGTGTAAGATTAAAATTAAGATATGATAATATTTTTTATTAGATAAAATTTAAAGATAAAATAAAAAATTCATTAATAAAAAAATTTGAAATATATCTTATTCTATAAATTAAAAATAATCCTTCATTTTTTTTAAAAATTAAGTTATCCTTTTAATATAAAATAATTTATTTTCTCACTAATTTTATCTTTTTACTTAAATAAATAATGAATATAAAATAAAATGATAATTATTTTATTTTTTAAATAATTTCATGTATCAAACATTCACAAAGTGAACAAACTAATTTTAGCTACTCGGAGAAAGGTGATGTGACATTTTGGGAGATCGTGTTAGCGTTAAAAGCATTGAAAATAAATAAATTTTGTTGTTTTCCCCGTTTGAAGTAGACAGAAAAGACAGTTCTTGGAAGTTGCCGACCAAAGTTACCCAAGTACTCCATCGCCGGGAAACGTGGTGGGGCTTCTCAATAAATTAAGGGCTGCAAAATGGAAAGTGAGTAGACACAAATAAATAGATCGAAGATATGAAGTGATTTTTTTTTTAACGTAAACAATAAGTATTTTTATATGTTTTAATAATTTAAAATTAATTTTATTCAAAATTTAATTATAATTAAAATTTTTTTAAAGATATGTTTAATAGAAATTGAATCTAAAAATTTTTCTCATAAATTTAATTTGTATTATCAATTAAACCATAACTTATGAGTGAAGTGATTTTCTTTTTTAAATGTATAAATATGATTCGAATTTTAAAAATATTATTTTTAAAAAAAATTTATTGTTTACCGATCCAAATCGAATTAATATCATATTATAAGACAAATAAAGATATTTGTGCTTAAAAAATTACCAGATGTTAACAAGAAAGAATTTGTCCACTCGAGGTGCCTCGTAAATGAACATCTCATACACCCATAGGCAGAACTAATGTTATTGACGCAAGCAATGAAGGGTGGATGTAATTTCTTGACGGGGTGCTGCTCTACGATCAGAATGTAATAAGATCAAATACTCAGCACCAATTGCATAGACCAATTAGATGTCTATATTCCATCATCATATCTCCTACGTGTCAGAAGCTTTCTGGCCCTTAGAGAAATATGTCAACCGCCTACCCTTATAAAAATCAAACCAATCTAGTTTATTAGGGGTAGGAAGATATTGCCGTAGAAAAGTGTATCATCCCGCACAATTATTTTTAAGTTTGACTTGCTCTAAGTAATATGCCCTCTTTGCCGTGAAATCAGCGCTGGAATTAGCTTATCTGTAAATTGGTTTCACCGAGTAGGACCACTCCAATTGAAGAAGTCAAGCACTCAAAACTAGGGCTGTAAACGAATCGAACACGAACAAACGAATTGATATTTTTATTCGTTTGTTTGTCTTTCAATGCCGTTCATGTTCGTTCGTGTTCGTTAAGGAGTGAGTTCGTGTTCGTTCGTTTATTTGGTAAGGATTGTTCGTTAATGTTCGCGAACAGTTCGCGAACAGGTAAACGAACACGTTTGCGAATACTTAAACGAACGCGTTCGCAAACACATGTTCATGAACAAGTTGCATAAGAACAAACTAAATATTAAATATTAAAAATCTTACATAAAGATTAAATTTCACATGTAAATTGAAATCGTCTAATACAAAATCTTAAATACAACTTAAGTCAACAATGTTTTATTAAAATTGATAATTACTATTTTAAGTACAATTTATATTATACACATATACATATATTAATGTATCATATATATGTGTGTATACACAAATATGTGTAACATATATATATATGTAAATGGATAAGCTCATATGAATGAAATCTTAACTTATTATGAAACTTTTATTAATTTTATTTCAGTATATTATGTTTAAAATTTTTTAAAAATAATTATTTTAAGTATAATTAACTAATTTAATTTTATAATTATACTATAATTATATTTTATTAATTTTTAAACCAACAAAGTTATATTGTATAAATATATTTAAAAATTAGGTAATAATTTTTTAGGTTAATGTCTTAAAAATAGGGTATATATTATATAACTTGTATAATATAAGTAATTTTAGTATTTTAATAAATAACAAACGAACAATAAACGAACATAAACGAACGAACAACAAACGAATAATAAATGACACTTTAAACAAACGAACAATAAATGAACGAACAACGAACGAACAATAAACGAACAATAAATGACACTTTAAACGAACGAACATAAACGAGCCTGTTCACGAACAAAAACAAACGAACCATACCTCTGTTCATGTTCGGTTCGTTTAACAAACGAACACTAAAATATTGTTTGTGTTCGTTCGTTAAGTTTAATAAACGAACATAAACGAACAGAAACCAAACGAGTTCACGAACGGTTCGTCGAACGTTCGGTTCGTCGAACGTTCTGTTCGTTTACACCCCTACTCAAAACCGGGAAGAGAGGATCCGTTCGGCCAATAGCCTGAGTGACCTTTTGTACTGTGATGAGAGAGTCTGACTCCAACAAAACTCTTCTGTACCCCAGATTTCAGATAATTAACTGCACTAGATGTAAAATATTAACATCCCATTGTTCAAAATCAGACAAAACTGAGATGGATAAGAATCAAAGTGAACAAAATAATTTGGCTGGCTACTCGGTTGAAAGATGGTGTGGTATTTTGGGAGATAGTGGAGGGTGAATAGGATCGGAAATAAATGAATTTTGTTTTTTTTTTTCCCCTTTGAAGTGTACAGAAAAGAGAGTTCTTAGAAGTTTACGAACAAAGTTGCCCAAGTATTCGATCATCCGGAAACGTGCCAGAAGATTTCTGGCCCTAAGAGAAATATGTCAACCGCCTACCCTCATAAAAGTCAAACCAATCTAATTTGTTAGTGGTGGGAAGATACTGCCATAGGAAAGTGTATGAGCCTGCACAATTATGGTTAAGTTTCACTTGTTGTAAGTAATATGATTGGATAAAGTGAAAGATAATTATTACTTATATTGTTGGTGAAGGTTTTTTTACTTTACAAACGATATTAGAATTATTAAATATGTCTCATGAAAATATTAAAAAAAGAAATAATAAATAAAATAAGACATATGTAATAATTTTAATCCCGTTTGTGAAATAAAAAAACTCTACTGAAATTGCATGGAATAATTATCTTAATGTGAGATATTTATTTATTAAATTTTTAAATTTATCATTATTGAATTGTAGAGAGTACATGATGCAAGATTTTCATTATTGTTGAGATAATTTGTCAATTTATTTATTTACAAAGATATTCTTAGTTATTACATTTTTAAATTTATCATTTTAATTTAACTACTAATTTACTCCTAAATTTATTTTAAATAATTTAATTACTAAATTTTATTCAAAATTATCTAAACAATCAATTTTATAATATTTACTTCTAAATTTTATTGTAAATAATTTAATTATTACATTTTATTCAAAATTACCTAAACAATTAATTCTGTAATAATTACTCCTAAATTTTATTGCAAATAATTTAATTATTAAATTTTAGTGAAAATTACCTAAATGATTAATTTTATAATATTCACCCCTAATTTTTATTGTAAATAATTTAATTATTAAATTTTATTCAAAATTACCTAAACAATTAATTTTATAATATTTACTCTTAAATTTTATTGCAAATAATTTAATTACTAAAGTTTATTCAAAATTACCTAAACAATAAATTTTATAATAATTACTCCTAAATTTTATTGTAGATAATTTAATTATAAAATTTTATTCAAAATTACGTAAACAATTAATTTTATAATATTTACTCCTAAATTTCATTGTAAATAATTTAATTACTAAATTTTATTCAAAATTACCTAGACACTAAATTTTATAATATACTCCTACATTTTGATGTAAATAATTTAATTACCAATTTTTATTCAAAATTACCTAAACAATTAACTTTATAATATTTACTCCTAAATTTTATTGAAAATAATTTAATTATTTAATTTTATTAAAAAATGAAAATACACATCAATAACAACACTACATATTAAACCAAATAATTTCACAACAACAATACCGGTCAAAATTTAACAATGCATTTATATCAAATAACAACACGACTTAATCTTAAACGAAATAATTTTACAACAACAACAATACACATAAAAATTTTATAACAACAACAATACACTGTTACCTAGGATAACCTTGTAAACCAGACAGCTACGATTATCCATTTTCTAGTCAGAAAGAAATTTATCTGACTTGCGTTCAATCTACTTTGAAATGTTACAAGGTAAGATTCTCTCTTTCTAAATAGTTTGTTCAATAAGGTTAGGCCATTGGACAAAACAAAATTTAGGATAGCATCTCTTCCCTCATTTCTTATACCATAACTAAAACCTTTCATATAAGCTCGCACAACTCTCTCTACTAGCACCCATATGACCATTAAAGATATGTACAATAAAAAGGTTTCTTATACAAGCACTTCTTGTACTATTTTATCTAAATCATCTTAAAATTATCATTTATTAATCTCATCAAGTCCTATATGTGGTGCATACGTGTTATAACATTCAAAACCTCCCATCCTAAAACTAGCTTAACCAAAATAATTCTATCACATTGTCTCTTAACCTCTACAATATCCTCTTGATATTTTTTGTCTATGATTATACCTATACAATTATGGTCTCTGTCTATCCCTATTTACCAAAATTTATACTATCAAAGTGTTATCCACCTATCCTTCTTCTACCCATTTAGTTTCTTGAAATTATAAGATGTTAACATTCCTTCTATCAATAACCTCACAAATTCTCAGCTAACTTATTATTAAACGTATCTATATTCTAGGATCCTAACCTAAGCTTATAGTTATTGATTAATTTCTTTATCTACCTTCGTTCATTATGATGTGAGAACCTTTGTCTCTTTGATGCAACACCTAGATATAAAGGTAGCACTAGCTTCCGAGCGACACCTAGTCCCTCTTGCATATTTTTCTAAAGAAAAATGCTAAGAATCCCAAAAGGAGGAAGAAATGTTTCTAAAGAAAATATGCCAAGAACCCCGAAAGGACGTGCAACTGTTAGAGTCATATTGGCACTTGTTAAAATATATTTAACAACACCTAGTAATTTTATAATTAGATAGAAAATTTGCTACAATTAGTTCAAACCCAACAAATCAACTAACCTTCTTTAGAACTAAAACTGCCTAATAATGCCTCCCTCTTGATCTAGAAGTTTGTACCAAACAAAAATGGTCCTTCCAGGCCATCCAAATCATGCTACTATATCGAAGTCAATAGAGGTGTAAACGAACAGAATGTTCGACGAACTATTTTTGAATATATTAGATTTTTGTTCATTTATTATTCTGAACAAATGATCATGATATGGTTTGTAGTAACGGCTTCGCGCTCGACGATTTTGAAAACACTTTAAAAAACAAAGGGAGTCGCCACCAATCTTTTTTGACTAGGTGTGATTGGCCACCTAAAATATTTATCTTATTAATAAAATCTCAAAAATTAGTCAAGTTTTATTAAAAAGACAATTTGGGTCTGCGAAAACAAAAATCGGGTTCGGGGATACGGTTACGTGTGAGGAAGGATTAGCACCCTCACAACGCCCGTTAGAAAACGGTACCATCCTAACTACGTGGTATCTTTTGATTTTAATAAGAGAGTCTTGGTTTAACACTAATTTGCTTATTTGGAAAACTCGTGTATTGGCTTAAAAATTACTATTACATGTATGTTTAAAAACTTCCTTTGAAAATTAACATGGACCCCATTTATTGAAAAATTAAATCAAATATTCCAATACTTTTGGCAACATTTGAAATAATTCTCCTCACCTAGAGATTTCTAAAGAATCACTACTTGTGACTTCTATAGAATCCCATCCTCGGTGGGACCCACATTATTTGCATATTTGATCGAAGATTAACATTTATATTAAAATAAGTTTTATTTTGAAAATAACATGAATCCCTTTTATTGAAAAATTAAAGCAAATATCCCAATACTGTTGGCAACATTTGAAATAATTCTCCTCACCTAGAGATTTCTAAAGAATCACTACTTGTGACTTCTATAGAATTAGAAATCTCATCCTCGGTGGATTCACATTTTTTGTGTAATTGAATAAAAGGTTATTATATATTTTAAAATAAGTTTTATTTTGAAAATAAACATGAACCCCTTTTATTGAAGAATTAAATCAAATATTCCAATACTTTTGGCAACATTTGAAATAATTCTCCTCACCTAGAGATTTCTAAAGAATCACTACTTGTGACTTCTATAGAATCTCATCCTCGGTGGATTCACATTTTTAAATTCGCGTGAATGCATGTGACGTAAACAGGTAATAAATGATGCGCATGCATGTCTACTTAATGTATTTATCATTTCTTTGTTTTTTATATTATTTGTTTTTTTTTATTTTTGAAAGAATGAAAATTCGTGTATTGAAAAATCCTACTAAATATTCCAATACTTTTGGCAACATCTAGTAGGACTCTTCTCACCTAGGGATCAGTTAGGAATCACTACTTGTGACTTCCGTAACATCCCATCATCGGGAAACTCCATTCTTTAATATTAACATTGAAGCATATGATGCAAACATATAATATATAATGCATATAGATTTTTACTTTCCTATTTAACATGTTCATTGTTTATCTTCATTTTGTTATTTTACATTATTTATTTTGTTATTTTTGTTGATCTTATTATTTTTTATTTTTATTATCAAATATTTTTGAGATAAAAGCTTATTTATTGAAAAACCACACTAAATATTCCAATACTTTTGGCAACATTTAGTGGAATTTCTCTTACCTAAGGATCAGTTAGGAATCACTACTTGTGACTTCCGTAACATCCCATCATCGAACATTAGCTTTTACCTCTTATAAATTATTTTATCTCCATTAATTCTTGTCTTTATTTATTTAGATTTATTAACCTAATCCCTTTTGTTATCATATTTTATTAAAATCCTATTACCATTTATTTGTTTAATTTAATCACTTTTGAAACTTTATTATTATTATTATTAATTTTTATTGGTTTATTTTGTGTTCATATATTTCTAAAATCCCTTTTATCTTTTATTAATTTTTCCCACCTATCTCCATTACTTCTTTTGTTTTTATTAATTTTCATTTAATTAGTATTTTTTCTAAATATTCTTTATTACCAAATATATTATTATATATTTTTAAAATAAACACGAATTTGAATCTTGAGAAATTGAACCGAATATCCCAATACTTTTGGCGACATTCGATAAATTCCTCTCACCTAGAGATATTCGAAGAATCACTACTTGTGACTTCTACGATATCTCATCATCGGGCATTCATGCTTACTTCATTTATTTGTTTTATTTTTGTATTTTTGTTTTATTTTTAGCTTCTTAAAATATTCTTTTATGGTAGATTGTTTAATAATAAAAAGAAAATTATATATACGAAAAAAGAAAAAAAAATTAAATATTTATATCTATTTACACATTTTATATATCCTATGTACATTTTAGAATTATATAGATTTCCTAACTTCCTAAAAAGATTTTTATATTAAAAAAAATTTATTATATGTATAAAAGAAACTATATAATCATATGGTTATATGTATTTTATATTCCTATTTTATGTACTTTATATATGTAATATATTTTTTATATTCCTATTTTATGTACTTTATATATATATATGTTGATATACATTTTTTGTTATAAATGTTTATATATAATTTAAACCAAATATTTCCTATATTTATTTACTTATTTGCATATTTATTTATTTTTTAAACTATATATTTCCTATAGTTATTTACATATTTTATTTATTTATTTGTACATATCAAAACTATGTATTTAAGATTAATTCCACAATTAAATTTAAAGTTATTGAATCTTAAAGAATTTCATATACAAATAACTATTCACATTTTTTATACAAATATATTAAAACATAAAACAACATATTTAACAGAAATAATGAATAAATAAATATTAAATAAATAGTTAAATGAAAGGAAAAAAATATACCAACGGATTGGGCTTGGAACCCAAAACAAAAGCCTTCCAATCGGGCCCAAAAATCAGGCCTTAGCCCAAGCCCACGGCTGCTAAGGGGAGCAGACCGAAGCGGGTCGGATTGCGGAACCGGGTCGGTTCAGGGGTCGCACGCGAGGGTGGGAACCGAGCGCGCGGAGCGGGTCGCGCGGATCCGGGTCGGGTCAGGGGCGGCACGCGGATCCTCCAGCCCTCAAAACGCTGCGTTTTGATCTCCTATAAAAGCCCCCTTTTTTTGGCCTCTCCTCATTTCCACCGGCTTTTGCAAAAAAAAACTCCAAAAAACCTTCAAAAATCCTCTCAACCTCCCGCCTCTTTCCTCCTCCGGGCGATTGCCGGCCGTCGTGCGCCGCCGTACGCCGGTCGCCGGTGGTCTTCCGGACACACCAAAAACACTCCCCTCGTCTCCCTCTCCTCGGATCCGGCCTCCGTTTAACAAAAAAAAAAACTCCTATCCTCACAAATCTGACCTTAACCGAAGGCCTTTTTGTGTGTTTTTTTGTTTCTTTTTTTGGTTTTCGGTTGATGGCTTGGTTGTAGTTTTGTTGTTTTTCTTTTTGTTTTTGTTACAGGTATTAGGATTTAGATCTTAGATCTAGGGTTCTGGGAGTCTCAGTTATGAGATCTAGGGTTTCGGGTTTTTCGGGATCTAGGGTTTGTTGTGGATTTGGTGGTGATGTTTGGGGCTTCGGTGGTGATGATGGTGGTTCGATGGCCTTTGAGGGTTCTATTGTAGTTCGGTTTAGGGTCTGAGGCAGTGGTGGTTTCGGGTGATGATTTCAGTGAAGGTATAGGGTTAGTCTCTGGTGATTCTGAGTTGGAGGAGAGAAAAAAAAAGGCTCCGGATTAAGGGTAGCAATGGTTCCTAGTTTTTTTTTTCTCTTTTTTTTTTAGGGTTTGAGTGATTGATTGCTTATAGGGTGAGGGAATTACAGAGTGGGTGGTGGCTGGTGGTGAGAAGATGGGTTAGCAGAGGGGTGGTTGGCTCGGTGAGGGTGGTGGTGGTGGCAGGAAGGGGTGTCAGGAAATGGTGATGGGGTGGTGGCTGTGGTAGGAAGGGGTGTCAGGAACTAGTGCCGTGCACGGCACCAGTTCTGTCCCTTCCCCCCCCTTTTTTTTAATATTAATAATAATAAACAAAATCAAAATAATTAATTAAAAAAATGAAAATAATAAAAATGAGAAGAAAAATAAAAAATAAAATAAAAAAATAAAATAAAATAAAATAAAATAAAATAAAATAAATAAAATAGAATGAAAAATAAAAAATAACAATAAAAATTAGGTGTCTACAGCTACCCCTCTTTGCTCATTGCTGAGGATCAGGAATAGAGCAAAGACCGTAGACAACAATTTTGTCCGACTCAAGACCTAATCTTTCTTTTTCTCTTTCCTCTCTTTTTTTTTTGTCTTTCTCTTTTTTTTCTTTTTCTTTTTTCCTTTTTTTTTTAATTTTTGAAACGTGCTCCTCTTGCAGCAGAGGCGAAGAAACTTTAAATGTTCCTGAAAATGTGCCCCTCTTGCAGCAGAGGTGATGAAACTTTAAATCCTTTTTCTGAAAATGTGCTCCTCTTGCAGCAGAGGCGATGAAACTTTAAATCCTTTTTCTGAAAATGTACTCCTCTTACAGCAGAGGCGATGAAACTTTAAATCTTCCTGAAATATGCTCCTCTTGCAGCAGAGGCAATGAGACTTTAAATTCTTTTTTTGAAAATGTGCTCCTCTTGCAGCAGAGGCGATGAAACTTTAAATCCTTTTTCTGAAAATGTGCTCTTCTTGCAGCAGAGGCAATGAGACTTTAAATTCTGCTGAAAATGTGCTCCTCTTACAGCAGAGGCGATGAAACTTTAAATCTTCCTGAAATATGCTCCTCTTGCAGCAGAGGCAATGAGACTTTAAATTCTTTTTCTGAAAATGTGCTCCTCTTGCAGCAGAGGCGATGAAACTTTAAATCCTTTTTCTGAAAATGTGCTCCTCTTGCAGCAGAGGCGATGAAACTTTAAATCCTTTTTCTGAAAATGTGCTCCTCTTGCAGCAGAGGCGATGAAACTTTAAATCCTTTTTCTGAGAATGTGCTCCTCTTGCAGCAGAGGCGATGAAACTTTAAATCCTTTTTCTGAAAATGTGCTCCTCTTGCAGCAGAGGTGATGAAACTTTAAATCCTTTTTCTGAGAATGTGCTCCTCTTGCAGCAGAGGCGATGACACTTTAAATCCTTGAAATATGCTGGAACATTTTTCTCCTTCTTCTTCCTTTCTTTCTTTTTTTTCTTTTTGTTTTCTTATTGTTGTTGTTTTTTTTTTTGCTTGAATTCCCATAATGCGAATGAAATGCAAATGCATGTATTGACAAAGTCATGCTATTCCTATTGTGGTAATCAAATTCTCAGAATTGTCCTTTTCGTGTCCCTTGATCTTTTTTCGCATTTCATAACATAGTTGTCACCAATTTCGAATCGGAACTGGTTCGCAACATATACTTGTCACATTTTTCAATTTCCTTTGTTTCATTCCCTTATTTCTCGCTTTTCCTCATTTCTCTTCTTTTTTTTTTCTTCTTTCTCTTTTTCTTTAATAATGTTAGCAGGTAGATTATCATTTTAATCATCATCTTCCTTTCAATTTTGTTAACAAGAGCAATGCATTCTTGTACTTTATCGGTTGGTTATGGAATGACCAAAAGAACAACCAAATTTAGGAGAGAAACATTAATTATTGGATTGACAAGAGACAACGACAACAAAAGTACAGTTGGGTAGCGAATGCCACAAAGGGGCAAGTGGTGAATTTCAAAATAATGAATGTCTAGATAACCCTTCACGAACCAGACCGGTGCTTTCTTTCGAAAAAACTAATCCGTTGATGCCCCCTGTCACACTGAGTTCATCCGGCTGATGCCATGCTCCGTATGATCTTAATCTCCGGGTATTGATCTTTTCTGTATCTAAGCTGCCTTTTCAGGTTTTCAACTTAGATCTCCCCCTTTTATCCAACTGCCCTTTTTGGGTTTTCAGTTTGAATTCTCCTTTCATTTTCCTTTTCTTTTTTTTTTCTCTTTTTTTTTGTTTCTCTTTTTTTTTCTTTTTTTGTTTGTTTTTTCTTTTCTTCTCTTTTTTTTTCTCTTTTTTTTTCAAGCATAGTATTTCTTCACAGCATCGGAATTTATCGGATTAGGCAGATCATTCCCATCCATCTCTGCCAAGATCAATGCTCCACCTGAGAACACTCTTTTCACCACATATAGTCCTTCCCAATTTGGTGTCCATTTGCCCCGATTATCGTGGTGATTTGGGAGGATCTTTTTCAACACCAATTCCCCTTCACGGAAATGCCTGGGTCGAACCTTTTTATCATGGGCTCGCATCATTCTTTTCTGGTACATCTGACCATGACATAGTGCCATGAGCCTTTTCTCTTCTATAAGATTCAATTGTTCAAAGCGACTTCGAACCCATTCAGCTTCGTCCAAGTCTAATTCCATTAAGACTCTTAGGGAGGGGATCTCTACCTCAACAGGCAGCACCGCTTCCATACCGTAAACCAAAGAAAAAGGAGTTGCCCCAGTAGAAGTGCGCACTGACGTTCATAAGCATGCAAAGCGAATGGTAGCTTCTCGTGCCAATCTTTGTATGTGCTGGTCATCTTCCCCACAATCCTCTTAATATTTTTGTTGGCAGCCTCAACGGCTCCATTCATCTTTGGGCGATACGGGGCTGAGTTGTGATGCTTGATTTTGAACTGTGCACATACTTCCTTCATCATGTCATTGTTCAAGTTGAGAGCATTGTCTGATATGATCCTTTCTGGGAGCCCGTACCGACATATTATCTCCTTCTTTAGAAACTTACAAACAGTAGACTTGGTCACGTTTGCATAAGAGGCGGCTTCAACCCATTTTGTAAAGTAGTCTATCATCACAAAAATGAATCTGTGCCCATTTGATGCCTTGGGAGAGATGGGTCCAATCACATCCATTCCCCACATAGAAAAAGGCCACGGTGGTGCCATGACATTCAGTGATGTTGGGGGAACTTGAATCTTGTCAGCATAGATTTGACACTTGTGGCATTTTCTAGCATAATCTATGCAATCTCTTTCTAGTGTAGTCCAATAATAGCCTGCCCTCATAATCTGTCTAGCCATGAAATGACCATTTGCATGTGCCCCACAAGTTCCATCGTGTATCTCTTCAAGAATCCTTTTGGCTTCGGACGCATTAAGACATCTCAACAGCATCTGATCCCGACCCCTTTTATACAAAACGTCTCCATCAATAAGGAATCCCATTGCCAGTCTTCTGAGGATCTTTTTATCATTATCCGATACGTGCTTTGGGTATTGTTGATTCTTAAGGTACTGCATGATATCATAGTACCAAGGTTGTCCATCCGCTTCCTCTTCAATACTAGAACAGTGGACTGGAGAATCTCTCATGCACAGTTTGATTGGTGAAACATTTGTTTCTATCTCCATTTTAAACATCGCAGCTAGTGTTGCCAAGGCATCGGCAACCTGGTTTTCTTCTCGAGATAAATGCTGGAAGATGATACCGTCAAATTGTTGTACAAGGTCAGCTATGTACTTCTGGTACTGAACTAGCTTGTGATCCCTTGTTTCCCATTCACCTCGTAACTGATAAATAACCAGTGCTGAATCTCCATAAACTTCCAAGTTCTTGATTCCCCTTTCGATTGCGGTTTCTAAGCCCATTGCACAAGCTTCGTATTCAGCCATGTTGTTGGTGCAGTTGAAATTTAATCTGGCTGTGGACGGGTAATATTTTCCATTTGGAGATATTAAAACTGCTCCTATCCCATGTCCCAAGGCATTGGATGCGCCATCGAAAAACATTTTCCATGGTTTGCTGTCGGGCTCTTCCTTCGCTTCTTGAAAGACATACATTATATCTTCATCTGGAAAATCTAGCTTAATGGGCTCATAATCGTCAGTAGCACGGTCTGCAAGGAAGTCAGCTATTGCCCCACCTTTGATTGCCTTTTGGGATACGTACACAATGTCATATTCAAAAAGCATGACTTGCCACCTAGCTAGTCTCCCTGACAATGATGGTTTCTCAAAGATGTATTTGAGGGGATCCAATCTAGCTATTAACCAAGTCGAATGATACAACATATACTGCCTCAATCTCCGAGCAACCCAAGCCAATGCACAACACATTTTTTCTATTGTAGTGTACTTGGCCTCGTAATCAGTGAACTTCTTGCTCAAGTAGTAAATGGCCCGTTCTTTCTTGCCCGTATCATCATGCTGGCCCAGCACGCATCCCATAGAATTTTCATTGACAGTCATATACAACAACAGAGGCCTTCCTGCAACCGGCGGTACTAGAACAGGTGGGTTCGACAAGTACTCTTTCACCTTTTCAAAAGCCTCCTGGCATGCCTCGTTCCATTCACCCGGATCTTGTTTCCGAAGCAACTTGAAAATGGGATCGCATTTAAGCGTAAGTTGCGAGATGAAACGGGAAATATAGTTTAATCTCCCCAAAAAACATCTTACCTCCTTCTGTGTGCGTGGGGGCGACAGATTTTGTATCGCACTAATTTTATCCGAGTCCACTTCAATTCCCTTTTCACTGACTATAAACCCCAACAGCTTTCCCGATTTAACACCAAAAGTGCATTTAGCCGGGTTTAGCTTGAGCTGGAACTTCCGTAGCCTTTCGAACAGCTTTCGAAGGTTGGCTACATGATCCTCTTCTCCTCGGGACTTGGCAATCATGTCATCTACATACACTTCTATCTCTTTATGCATCATGTCATGAAAGAGAGTTACCATTGCCCTTTGGTAGGTGGCCCCGGCATTCTTTAAACCAAAAGGCATAACTTTATAACAAAATGTCCCCCAAATTGTCACAAAGGTGGTTTTTCCATGTCATCCTCGCCATTTTAATCTGATTGTAGCCTGAAAAACCATCCATGAACAAAACATGTAGTGTTGGGCTGTATTATCCACCAGGGTATCAATATGCGGTAATGGGAAATTATCCTTGGGACTAGCTCTGTTTAAGTCCCGATAATCTACACACATCCTTACTTTCCCATCCTTTTTTGGTACCGGGACTATATTAGCCACCCATTCCGGATACTTGGCTACTTTTAAGAACCCTGCATCGAATTGCTTTTTCACTTCTTCCTTCACTTTCAACAACATATCCGGCTTCATGCGCCTAAGCTTCTGTTGTACTGGCTTACATTCCATTTTCAAGGGCAGACAGTGCTCCACAACATCAGTGTTTAACCCAGGCATGTCTTGATAAGACCAAGCAAACACATCGACATACTCACGAAGTAATTCCTCTAGCCTTTGCCTTTCAACCAATGGAAGTGCTGTGCCTACTTTGACTTCTTTGACGTTCTCATCATCCCCTAGGTTGACCATATCAATTACCTCTTTGTGGGGTTCAATTGGTTTTTCTCTTGCCCAATCATTTTCAATAGATCTGGAGACAAAGCATCATCGTCTGAATCTATATTGTTATCGAGTTCACCAACATATAGAATTTCAAAATCAAACCCCGGATAGCTGTTAAGGTTATCTTCACATTCATTATTCATTTTCCTGAAAAAGTAAAGATTTGACAGATATGGTTGGTTGTTCTTACCAATTATAGTGAATGAAAAGAAAGAACAGTAAAAAAATGATGGATGGAAAGAAAGCACTCGAAATGCATTGAACTTGTTAATTTATTGAAATGATGATGAAGATCAAGTTTACAAAAAATCTTCTAGAGCTCTCTAGACCGAGATGTTGATAATCTACCTCACTATATTACAAAAGAAAAAGAAAAACAAAAGATAGAAGGTATCCTTTCAACAATTCAGTCTTTCAGCTCTGTGCCCAATAACACAATCATTTCTATAACAAAAGCTATCATTTCTCCATGCACCTCTTTAGGCTTGGAACCCGCGGGAAGATCCTTTCATCAATAACATAGGTTCCGCTTCCACCGCCTCTAATGAATCTGGGTGATAACATCCGCCAAAGCGAAAAGTGTCATAGAGGTACGGTATCACCATCTTCTCCGATTCTTCTTCGTATCCTCGGAGGCGGGCCATTCTTTTCTTTCTTCTTTCTTCCAAGACCTTTCTCCTCTCCGAATCAGTGGCCTTATATCCGAGGCCAAACCTGTCTTTGTTCTCCATGATCTTTACAGGTTTCCTTTGTCCTTGGAGATTTCTCCCCAGACCTCTCCCGACACGCCAACCCTTTTGCAGTGTCTGTTTAACAAGCATCTTAGTGGTGGTTGACAACCGAGGAGTGGGTATTCTTGATCCTTCTCCCACATATGTTGCATTCACTATCTCAAAGGCCCAAAGAACACTCTAACGCTTCCTCGGCTGCCTCAATGTAGGGTACAGACAAAGGTTTGGTGATTAAAAGGTCTTCTTCTCCCGAAACAGATACTTGTTATCACCAACGACAAATTTTACTTTCTGGTGCAATGACGAAGGAACAGCGCCCGCCGTATGGATCCATGGTCTTCCCAGCAGGAAACTGTAGGACGGGAAATATCCATCACTTGGAATTGGACATTGAAAGTAACTGGCCCTATTTCAATTGGGATTTCAATATCACCTACCACATCCCTTCTAGAACCATCGAAGGCCCTCACAACCATATTACTCGGTTGTATGTAAGATAGGTCAACCGGCATCTTTTTTAGCGTGGCCATAGGCATGACGTTTATCGATGAGCCATTATCAATCAACACCTTGGCGATCGTGTGGCCCTTGCAGCTGGTAGTGATATTCAAGGCCTTAATACTCCCTCGCCCTTCTGGCGGAATTTCATCATCGGTGAAAGATATAAAGTTTGCCGCTGTGATATTTCCCGCCAACTGGTCCATACTGTCAACCGGAATGTCATGAGGCACATAGGCTTGATTCAATACCTTCATTAAGGCATTCCGGTGTGATTCTGAATTCAGTAACAAGGATAATAGCGAAATCCGAGCAGGCATCTTATTCAATTGCTCAATTACACTGTATTCGCTGTGCTTGATCAATTTTAAAAATTCCCTTGCATCCTCTTCTGACACCGGCTTTTGTAGCTTTTCCTCTTGGTTCTTGAGAACAAAGCCTGCTCTCTTCTTTTTCCGCTTGATTGTCCTCTTCACCTCTTTTGCTTTCCCTTTTCTGGCCTTATCTAACATCTCTGGTGTATAGCACCTTCCACTTCGCGTAATTCCACTTACTCCACTTATTTTGCACTACCCGGTATGGCCAACTTGTCCGGCCCACGTTGTCTGACCCTTCAATCACTGCTTTGAATTCATATTTCCAAGGGACAGCTTTATTACTCCTGTAAGGGAAAGAGCTCGGAATCTTGATTGTCATGGTCGGAGGAGTGACAAAGCTAGATTCTTC
Source organism: Heritiera littoralis (assembly GCA_031772115.1). Classification (NCBI taxonomy): domain Eukaryota; kingdom Viridiplantae; phylum Streptophyta; class Magnoliopsida; order Malvales; family Malvaceae; genus Heritiera; species Heritiera littoralis. Next base: position 91,684 of record JAPDPK010000039.1, on the reverse strand, counting down.
CACCTTGGGACTGGGTTTTTCTTTGTAAAATACTGTCATTGGCTTTCCCCATGGATAATCATCTTCTGTAGATTCACCTGAAGCAGTACTCACCACATCTTCCTCCTCCTTCGTATAGAACTCTATTAAGAATGAATCCATCATTGATTGGACCACTTGTCGAAATTGATGACAGTTTTGGATAGAATGGCCCACAGATCCTATATGATATTCACACATTTGATCTGAGTCAGTTCACTTGATGGACTTTCGATTCCAACGATGCGGCTGAATCATCTTGGCCTTGGTTAGAACCTCGAATATTAGGCTCATCGGAGTCCTAACCTTTCCACGTGTCTTTTATGCAACATTTCCTTCCAACTTCAGCTACACTAACTGATCCTCCACTATGACTGGGTAGGGTTAGCATTGATACTTGGTTCCACTTCCTTGGAAAAGTCAACCTCCCTGATTTGACCAAATCTTGCACCTTATATTTCAAGCCGTGCAATTTTCCGTTGAATGACCCGGGTTTCCACCATGATAGTCACATCGAGCACTGGGGTCATACCATCTTGGAAAAGGTGGTCTCATTGGATCCATGTAAAGAGGTGCGAGCATGTGGCCTTTTACCAGTTGTGGGAATAAGTCTGTGTATGCATGGGGATAGGATCGATAGGAGGTCCTTTCAGTATTTCTTCGGGGAGGCCTTTGGTTAACAATTGGGCTACTGTTTGGTTGGTAAGGTTGGGCGTAGGCGTGGTGTATAGTAAGGTGCTGGAGGACGAAAATCTGGGCGAAAGTTGGTGGCTGTAATGGGCTTTGGTAAGGAGCAGGAGAGACATTATTTGAGGCCGGGGAATAGGGTTGGTAATATGGGTAAGGTTGAGGCTGTGGTCGAAATCGAGGTGGGGAAGGTGCATATCCCCTATACCGGGGTGTTGTATGGGTGACTGCTTGGGTTTCAACCTCTTTCTTCTTGGACACTCCACCCTTCTTTGAATCACTACCTTCCAACTTCCCACTCTAATTGCATTTTCGATTATTTCACCGGTGATGACCATGTCAGCAAAATTCTTTGTTGCGTTCCCTATCATACGTTCATAATAGGGGGCCTTCAGAGTATTAACAAAGAGCACTGTAATCTCCTTCTCAGTCAAGGCGGCTGGACTTGCGCAGCCGAATCTCTCCATCGTTGAGCATACTCCTTGAAGCTTTCATTGGCCTTCTTTTCGATATTTTGCAGAGATAACCTATCTGGGGCCATATCTGTGACATGCTTGTACTGCGCAATAAATGCTCTAGCTAAGTCACTCCAATTGTGGATGCGTGTACGATCTAGCTGCACATACCACCTAGCGGCGGACCCTGTGAGGCTATCTTGGAACACATGCACCAACAGCTTGTCGTCATGATTATAAGCGGCCATTTTGCGACAATACATTGTCACATGAGTAATGGGGCACTTGGTCCCATCGTCTTCTCGAACTCAGGAGTTTTGAACTTAGGAGGGATTACCACATCCGGAACTAAGCACAATCCCATTGCATCCACTGATCCGTAGAAATCACTACCCTCGATGGCCCGTAACCTTTCTTCTATAATGCTAAATTTCTTAGAGTCGGAATCACCTTTAACTTCCGACACGCTACCCCTTAATTTCTCTTGCTCTCTTGGATCATCTAAGTCAGGGACTTGAATTGGATCCGCAGGTCTTGCCCTTGAGTAGGAGGTATAGGCACTGTGATATGAGGTTGTGCTGAGGCGCTCGGTGCTCCCGGATACACGTAAGCGTAGCTGCCCATAGGCTGTGGAGGAGGTGGAGGTGGAGGTATGCCTTGTGAGGATTGGACATAAGGTGGAGGTATGCCTTGTGAGGTTTGGGCATGAAATGGGGTAAACCCTGGAGGGTATTGGGGATCATCATCTTCTCGGGGTTGATCTGTCCCTGGGTTAGGTGTTTCTCTAGCCACTTCTTTCTCTCGGTTCATCCTTGTCATCATTTCCATTAAAGCGGCTAACTGCCCTCGGATTTCTTCTTGCGCTTTCTCCATCCTATCCATCCTATTTCCATGTTCTTCCTCCATTGCTCTTGAGCGTGACCGGGTATTGTATGAGTGTTTGGGAATTTGGGCTGGAATCTTGAATGTTGAAGTACCCTTGAATCTTGATTACCACAATAAGAAACTAATTACTACATGATGCAATCTTTGAAATATTACGTTTTATTTAAACTATATGAAGGAGTGAATGAATGTGATGTTAGATGAATGAATGTGATGTTAAATGATACTTTAAGGGATATTTAAGCCATAACAATTTCAACAAAAAGGAACTTTCATTCATTAAAAAGTCACTTGTTACATTCCGATCATATTCTGATTAAATCCATAAAACGACTAACTTGCTGATATTGATCCCTAGCCTCGTCTAAAAAGTTCAGCAGCCTTTGCCCATATTTTTCTGTCGGAAGGATTTCTTGTCTCAGAGCTTCAGCTTTATCAACCATTTCCCTTGCCTTTGTCACGGCCTTGCAAACTTGAGTGGCCAGTGCTCTATATATTGCTGTCTCCCAGATTTTCCACTCTCCACGTCATGCTTGCATCCTGTGCCATGTCATATCCATAACTCCAGTTGTTTTCACTTTGTTCCCAATCTTCTATTATCACTTTGATGTGGTTCTTAGTTCTTGTAGCTGTTCCTCTAACATCTGAACCTTTTGTTGCAATGTAGCTTTTTCATCATCTACCTCCACTTGCTTTCCTTTTTTCAATTTCTCTTTTAGTTCCTCATTCTCCTTTTGGTATTGATTCAACTTTGTTGCACTTGCTGAATACATGCTTTCCCATTTTTGCCGCTCCCGAGACAGATAGGCAACTTCTTCTTCACTTTTCTTTGCTTTGTGTGCCCAATGTTCGGCTCTTTTGTGCAAGTCTTCTAATTCCCTTTTCCTTTCATTTGAAGTTTGCATAATCCTTAACTCCAACCCTCATTTCAGATCTCAACTTCTTGTTCTCTAGGTGCAGACTTCTGAGGTCCTTGTTGGTGACATTGTGTTCTTGTTGGACTTTCTTGAGCTTGGCTTCTCGCATTTCCGCGTCATACCTGAGCTGTTCCATCTCTTTTCGAAGCCTCAAATTCTCTTGTCTCCACCTTTCCTCCTCTATCTTATATTGCTACCTAGCAATCTCAACCTCAGATATTTCTAGTTCCGGTTCAAGAGGCATGTTGCATTCTTTTGGGAGAAAGACTACCTCCCTTACTTGTTTTGTCCTCCACACCAAGTATTCCGGGGTAGCCTTATCAGAGAGAGGTCCAAGATTGACTCTTCGGGTTTGTTTCCATGATCGAACGGCTTGCTCAACTTTCTTCATTGCCTTGGATTCACCATAAGAAAATTCCATATCACTGAGCCCGTGTGTCGGAGGAATGAATTGTTTTGCCCCAAATTGTCGTAGTACCATAAGCGGCGCGTAGCTCACTATTCCCCATGGTCCCAAAAGTTGTACCCACGACTCTTCTCCACATCGATATAGGATGGGTACATGAGGCATCCACGGTGCCATCCACACTACTTGATTTTCCCCGAGTCTTTGCAGAAGATCGGCCCATTCTTCTTTGCTCTTCGGTTTCGGCCACTTGCTGTTGCAGAACTCTCTGATCGGGGCACGGTGATGGATGAATGTTCTCTTGAACGCTTTTTCTTTGCACTTGAAATGGCTCTTCACCCAAACATGAAGTAACTGTATACATCCCACAAATCGACCTTCTTCATTTCGCCTACAATGATTCAAAAATCTAAAAGTTTCAGCTAGAATAGCAGGCGATGGATTTCCATTGTTCTCGATTTGCTCAAAAAGATCTATTACAGCTATTTCAATGTGTCCTAATACCTTTGGGAAGATAACCAAACCATAGACTGCCAAAGCAAAAACTGTCAACCCTTGCTCGTCATTAATGTGACTTTTGATGAATTCATGAAGAAAATCCCACGGCACACAGATGTTGGACCCTTTATGCTTCACCTGGAGATCTACATCCTGCGGTCTGACTCCCAAAAGCTTAGCTAGCTTCTTACGAAATCCGGACTTTGGCTTCCGAACGTATATCTTATCCGGACTTTTCAAATCTATTCCCAACAAAACGGAGTATTCTTCGACCGTAGGTGTTAAATCCAACCCATTGAAAGAAAAGCACCTGTGAGAAGGATCCCAAAACTGTATGGCTGCTCTAATCATAGGTTCTTCAACTTTCACAGCAATCAAGGATTCTATTTGGCCATATTTCTCCCGGAAATCCTTCTTCCCCTCCTCACTGATTTGATTCCATAAATTGGCTAAGTCTATTAGGTTGTTTTGTTTCAAATTCAAATTCACCTCTTGCGGTAGTGGGGACACAAAATCTCCAGTCAAACAATCTCCTTTCACTTGCTGAACTCTTTCGGACCATATTTGCACTTCTCTATAGGAATCACACGGAACATTCACGGACGATGAACAAGCCAACCTTTCTATGGATTCTGTGAAAAATTCCTCGTTGAAGAGAGCCATGGCTAAAAACACCCCTTATGTGACTATGTGATGCAAGGTGATTTATGCAAAAGAAAACAGGAAAACAAATATGGATTAGTATGTGTATAAAACATATAAACAAAGAAATAAAAGCAGATAAAATGCTTATTTATGCCCTATCAAAGGTCACTCTCAAAAAGGTAGGAATGGCTCTATCCTAGGTTGGTCTCCTCACAACACACTATATGCTTGTTTGAGGTATCACCCATCTAACAGGTTCCCAAACCATTCTCTACTGTCGTCCACACTGGACTAGTAAGGAACAGATTTGAGTGGGAGTATTTCGCTTGCCATTGCGGAAGTGATTACCTCACGAGAGCATAGGTACTTTACTCCCTCCTAAGGAGGACAGAGCTCGGGTATAGAGCTCATGTTATGCCAATGCATTTATGTATGTAAAATGAATGAGCATATATTATACTTTATTCACAATATCTTCACACACAAAGAATGTAATGAATCAAAAGTTCAAAAATGAATGAAAGGATTATTATTTTTGGTTTTAAAGAAATTTGAAAAACTAGACTTAAATGTTAACCAAGACTATCAAATTAAAATTTAAGACACCACATGGTTAATTAATGGCTTGACCCTCTTAGCGTCCCCAGTGGAGTCGCCAAGCTGTAGTAACGGCTTCGCGCTCGACGATTTTGAAAACACTTTAAAAACAAAGGGAGTCGCCACCAATCTTTTTTGACTAGGTGTGATTGGCCACCTAAAATATTTATCTTATTAATAAAATCTCAAAAATTAGTCAAGTTTTATTAAAAAGACAATTTGGGTCTGCGAAAACAAAAATCGGGTTCGGGGGTACGGTTACGTGTGAGGAAGGATTAGCACCCTCACAACGCCCGTTAGAAAACGGTACCATCCTAACTACGTGGTATCTTTTGATTTTAATAACAGAGTCTTGGTTTAACACTAATTTGCTTATTTGGAAAACTCGTGTATTGGCTTAAAAATTGCTATTACATGTATGTTTAAAAACTTCCTTTGAAAATTAACATGGACCCCATTTATTGAAAAATTAAATCAAATATTCCAATACTTTTGGCAACATTTGAAATAATTCTCCTCACCTAGAGATTTCTAAAGAATCACTACTTGTGACTTCTATAGAATCCCATCCTCGGTGGGACCCACATTATTTGCATATTTGATCGAAGATTAACATTTATATTAAAATAAGTTTTATTTTGAAAATAACATGAATCCATTTTATTGAAAAATTAAAGCAAATATCCCAATACTTTTGGCAACATTTGAAATAATTCTCCTTGTCGTAACGGCTTCGCGCTCGACGATTTTCGAAAAAAGACGTTTAAAAAACCAAAAATGGGAGTCGCCACCAATCTTTTTTGTCTAGGTGTGATTGGCCACCTGAAAACGTTTATCTTTTCAACAAAATTTCAAAATTAATTAAGTTTTATTAAAAGATAATCTTTTGGTCTGCGAAACAAAAATTGGGTTCGGGGGTACGGTTACGCGTGGGGAAGGATTAGCACCCCCACGACGCCCGTTAAAAAACGGTACCATAATGATCATGTGTTATACTTTTTGTTTTAATAAAATGTTCTTAATTTAATATTTAAAATTAATTCCTTTTTTATTCCAACCTTTTTATTCAAAATCATTTTTTATTTGCAAATTTATTTTGTTTTACTTTATTTTTCGAAAGTAAATGTGAACCTTTTTGTATTGAATAATTAAATCAAATACTCCAATACTTTTGACAGCATTTGAAATAATTTTCCTCACTTAGAGATTTCTTAAGAATCACTACTTGTGACTTCTACAGAATCTCATCCTCGGAAGATTCACACTTATTTGGAAATTAAATGGATGCATATGATGCAAACAAATAATATATGATGCAAATGAATTTTTTTATTTCAAATTTCATTATTTATTTGTTTATTTATTTATATTTATGTGTTTCTAACAAAAACTTATTCATTTTCATTTTTAGTAAAAATTTAAATTATCGAAAAACTGTACTAAATATTCCAATACTTTTAGCAACATTTAGTACAACTCTTCTCACCTAGGGATCAGCTAGGAATCACTACTTGTGACTTCCGTAGCATCCCATCATCGGATTTTCATTTTAATTTAAATTTTATTATTTATTTTATTTTTCTATTTTCTTTTTAGAAAAAATTATTTATTTTTATGTTTATCAAAAAATTAAATTATTGAAAAATCATACTAAATATTCCAATACTTTTGGCAACATTTAGTACAACTCTTCTCACCTAGGGATCAGCTAGGGAATCACTACTTGTGACTTCCATAACATCCCATCATCCGAAGAATTCCATTTATGTTAAAATTAATGTTTATGCGTATGATACCAACATATAGTAGATGATGCAAGTGGAATTATAAAAAGAACTTTATATTTTGATTTTTATTAATGAAACTCTTATTATTGAAGAATTTAACTAAATATCCCAATACTCTGGTAACATTTAGCTAATTCCTCTCACCTAGGGATCAGTCAAGAAATCACTACTTGTGAGTTTCATGACATCCCATCATCGGAAGAATTCCATTTATTTTAAAATTAATGTTTAGATTTATTATCTTGATTCTTTCCGTCATTCCTTTTTATTAAAATTCTATTATTACTTGTTTAATTAATTTAACTATCATTCTTTACTTTTGGAAACTTTACCATGATTAATTTTTATTATTTTTTATTTATGTAATTCTAAAAATCCCCTTTTGTTTATTTCTCTCAATTGTTTTTATTACCTCTTTTGTTTTTATTAATTTTTACTTAATTAATATTTCTTTTAAACAATCTTTATTTGTCAAAACTCTTTATTTTATATATATAATTATTCATTCATCTTATTATTAATTAATTTTTTTCCTTTTTTTTAAAAAGATAAATAAATAAATAAGCATGAAATTGGATATTGAGGAATAATACCGAATATCCCAATACTCTGGTGACATTCGATATAATTCCCCTCACCTAAAGTTTTTCGAAGAATCGCTACTTGCGAGTTCGACGAAGACTTATCATCGGGATTTCTTACTTACTTTATTTTAATTTTATCGATTTATTATTTTTATGTGTCTTTTTCATTATCATGGTTATATATATTTTTAAATAAAATAAAAAAACAAAAAGTAAACAAATAAATACAAAAATAAGCATGAAATCGAATATTGAGAAATAATATCGAATATCCCAATACTCTGGTAACATTCGATATAATTCCCCTCACCTGAAGTTTTTCGAAGAATCGCTACTTGCGAGTTCAACGAAGACTTATCATCGGGATTTCTTACTTATTTTATTTTAATTTTGTTTTGGTATTTTTACTTTTATTTTTTAGCTTCTTAAAATATTCTTTTATGGTAAATTGTTTAATGATAAAAAGAAAATTATATAAAAATATTTTATATCTATTTACCCATTTTGTACATCTACGTACATTTTAGAATTATATAGATTTCCTAACTTCCTAAGAAGATTTTTATATTAAAAATATTATTATATGTATAAATGAAAATATATAATTATGTACTTTATATACCTATTTTATGTATTTTTATTTATACATCTACATATATATTATATTTCTATATCTATTTTATACACTTTATACATATTTGTTTTACATCTTGAACTATATATATATATATATATATGTGTATATATATATATATATATACACATTATATATTATATATATATATATATATACATATATATATATATTAATATATACCTTTTATGTACATAAAATTTATATTTTAAAACTATGCTTTTTTACATATTTTACACTTTCTTTTAAAACTATATGTTTATTTTATTTTTATATATTATATTATTCCACTTATTTATTTATTATTTATTTATTATTATTTTTTTTGCCATGATAATGCATTTAAAGAACACCTAAAACAAATTAATTCATAAAACAAATAAATAAAATGAAAAAGAAATATACCCAACAGTCTAAAAATGGGCCCAAAATCGAGCCCAAGCAGCAGAGGCCCAAGTCTGTTAAGGGAGACGGGCCGAAGCGGGTCGGCGCGCGGGTCGGGCGCGGTGCACGGGTCGCGAGCGGGTCGGCACGCGGATTGCGGAAGCGGGTTGCGCGGACTTCGGGTCGGGTTAGGGGCGACGCACGGGTCCTCTGGCTCAAAATGCACCATTTTGACCGCTTATAAAAGATCCCATTTTTTTTCTTCTTTCATTTGCAACGGATCTTCCCAAAAAAAAAAGTTCAGAAAACCCCAAAATCCTCTCGGCCCTCCTTCCCTGGGGCGATTTCCGGCCGCCGTTCGTCGCCGTGCGCCGCCGTGTGCCGGTCGCCGGTGATACCCCGAAACCCTAAAAATGCTTCCGTTGCCTCCCTCTCTTCAAATCCGACCTCCCTTCCTTTCAAAAGTTCCTCTAACCTCCCGGATCTGACAAACCGAAACCGTTCTCCCCTTGTTTATTTTTTTTTTGTGTTTGTTTTCGCCTCTGGTTGGATCTTATTGTGGTAGTGGTTGCGATGTTGTTGTTGTTTTTGTTTTGCAGGTATTAGGTCTAGATCTCAGATCTGGGATCCGGGGTCCTCGGATTCTAGGGTTTCCAGATCTGGGTTGGGGTTCATCGGGATCTAGGGTTTTTTGGTGGTGGTGATGGTTAAGGTAATGATGAGGGGTTGGTGAGGGTGATGAGTGGTTGTGATTTCGGTGGTGGTGATGGTGGTCTCGGGTGATGGCTAGGTGATGGTAGCTTAGGGTTTCGATCTGTCTCCTCCGAAAAAAAAAATGAAAAAAATTCAAAAGAATCTGGTCCTCTTAAACTGGTTCCGGATCAACCTTTGATCCAGAGGGTTAGAACCGATTTAGGTTCTTTCGATTGTTTTACAGTCCTCAAGGCAGAGTCAGGATGGGATTGATCTGGGGAAGGTGATTTTTGGAGACACCCGAGACCTAGGGAGACGGGTGGAGGACGCCGGCGTTCGGGAGTGTAACCGGTGATGGACTAGCATTAAATGTGTGATTGTAATATATTAGAAATAATAATAAAACATATATATATATAAATTATTAATAAAAAGGTTAATAATAATAATAATAATAATAATAAAAACAAATAAAATAAGTAAAATAAAATAAAATAAAACAAATAATATAAATAATAAGAATAAAAATAAATTAAGAACTAAAAAATAATAATAATAATAATAAATAAAACGAGAATAAAGATAAAAATAGAAATGAAGATAATAATAATGAAACACACATATAGAATAATGATAATAAAAACAAATTAAGAATTTAAGATTAACAATGATAATGATAATAATAATAAAAAACAAATAAAAAATGAAACACACATATAATAATAATAATAATAATAATAATAATAATAATAATAATAATAATAATAATAATAATAATAAAAGAAAAGATAAATAATAATAATAATAATAATAATAAATAATAAAAATAAAACACATGTGATAAAATAATAAAAAAAAGTAAAAATAAAATAAAATAAAAAAACAATAACAATAATAACATACATAACAACACAATAAAAACAAAAACAAAAACAATTATATATAAAATAATAAAAAGGACAATAATAAAAAAAATAATAAAAACAAATAGATAAAAATAAAATACTGATAATAATAAAAATAAATTTACTCATTTTAATGGGTCTTGAAGCCCAATGTTTTATTTTGGATTTTGAAAGTCCAATTGAGTTTAGAACTATCAATTTGGACAAAATTTGGTGTCTACAGTTGCCCCTCTTTGCTCATTGCTGGGTATCAGGAATAGAGCAAAGACAATAGACAACAATTTTGTCCAACTCAATACCTAGTCCTTCTCCTTTTCTCTCTCTTTTTGTTTTTCTTCTTTCTTCTTTTTCCTTTTTTCTTTTTCTTCTTCTTTTTTTTCTTCTTCTTCTTTTTTGGTATTTTTCTTACAACAGAGGTAGCGAAATTTTAAAATTCTTTCTGGAAATGTGCTCCTCTTGCAGCAGAGGCGATGAAACTTTAAATTCTTCCTGGGAATGTGATCCTCTTGCAGCAGAGGCGATGAAACTTTAAATTTTTCCTGGGAATGTGCTCCTCTTGCAGCAGAGGCGATGAAACTTTAAATTTTCCTGAAATTGTGCTCCTCTTGCAGCAGAGGCGATGAAACTTTAAATTCTTTTTCTGGAAATGTGCTCCTCTTGCAGCAGAGGCGATGAAACTTTAAATTTTTTTTCTTCTTGCTGAAACATTTTTTCTTCTTCTTCTTCTTCTTTTTTCTCCTTTTCTTACTTTTTCTCCTCTCTTTTTTTTTTGGTCCCTTTGCCTGTTTTTTTTTCTTTTTTTTTTGCTCTCTTTTTTTGTTTGAATTCTCATAATATGAATGAAATGCAAATGCATGTATTGACAAAGTCATGCAATTCCTATTGTGGTAATCAAATTCTCAGGACTGCCCTTTTTGTGTCCTTTGATCTTTTCACTCGTATTTCACAAAACAGTTGTCACCAGTTTCGAATCAAAGTTGGTTCGCAACATATGTTCGTCACAATTTTTCAAATTTCTTTGTTTCATTCCCTTATTTCTCTCTTTCCCTCCTTTCTCTTCTTTTTCTTCTTCTTCCTCTTTTTTCTTTAATAATGTTAGCAGGTAGATTATCATTTTAATCCTCATCTTCCTTTCAATTTTGTTAACAAACTCAATGCATTCTTGCACTTTATCGGTTGGTTATGGAGTGACCAAAAGGACAACAAAATTTAGAAGAATCGCATTTATTATTGGGCTGACAAGAGACAATGACAGCAAAAGTACAGTTGGGTAGCGAATGCCACAAGGGTCAAATGGTAAATTTCAAAACAAATAATGAATGTCTAGATCCTTCACGAATCAAACCGGTGCTTTCTTTGGAAAAAACTAATCCGTTGATGCCCCCTGTCACATTGAGTTCATCCGGCTAATGCCTTGCCCCACACGATTTCAATCTCCAGGTGTTGATCCTTTCTGTATCTAAGCCGCCATTTAGGTTTTCAACTTAGATCTCCCCCTTTAATCCAACTGCCCTTTTTGGGTTTTCAGTTTGAATCCTCCTTTCATTTTCCTTTTCTTTTTTTGTTTTTGTTTTTGTTTTTTTATTTTTTCTTTTTTGTTTGTTTTTTTTTTGTTTGTTTTTGTTTTTGTTTTTGTTTTTTTTTTCTCTCTTTTTTTTTTCAAGCATAGTATTTCTTCACAGAATCGGAGTTTATCGGGTTAGGCAGATCATTCCCATCCATCTCTGTCAAGATCAATGCTCCGCCTGAGAACGCTCTTTTCACCACATAAGGTCCTTCCCAATTTGGTGTCCATTTGCCCCGATTATCGTGGTGATTTGGGAGGATCTTTTTCAACACCAATTCCCTTCACGGAAATGCCTGGGTCGAACCTTTTTATCATGGGCTCGCATCATTCTTTCTGGTACATCTGACCGTGACATAGTGCTGTAAGCCTTTTCTCTTCTATGAGATTCAATTGTTCAAAGCGATTTCGAACCCATTCAGCTCGTCCAAGTTTAATTCCATTAGACCTTAGGGAGGGGATCTCTACTCAACGGGCAGCACTGCTTCCATGCCGTAAACCAAAGAAAAGGAGTTGCCCCAGTAGAAGTGCGTACTGACGTTCTATAAGCATGCAAGCAAAGGGTAGCTTCTCGTGCCAGTCTTGTATGTGCTGGTCATCTTTCCCACAATCCTCTTAATATTCTTGTTGGCAGCCTCAACGGCTCCATTCATCTTCGGGCGATACGGGGCTGAGTTGTGATGCTTGATTTTGAACTGTGCACATACTTCCTTCATCATGTCATTGTTCAAGTTGAGGGCATTGTCTGATATGATCCTTTCTGGAGCCCGTACCGACATATTATCTCTTTCTTTAGGAACTTACAAACAGTGGACTTGGTCACATTCGCATAAGAGGCAGCTTCAACCCATTTTGTAAAGTAGTCTATCATCACAAAAATGAATCTGTGCCCATTTGATGCCTTGGGAGAGATGGGTCCGATCACATCCATTCCCCACATAGAAAAAGCCACGGTGGTGCCATGACGTTCAGTGATGTCGGGGGACTTGATCTTGTCAGCATAGATTTGACACTTGTGGCATTTTCTAGCATAATCTATGCAATCTCTTTCTAGTGTGGTCCAGTAATAGCCTGCCCTCATAATTTGTCTAGCCATGAAATGACCATTTGCATGTGCCCCACAAGTTCCGTTATGTACTTCTTCAAGAATCTTTCTGGCTTCGGACGCATTTACACATCTCAACAACATCTGATCTCGACCTCTTTTGTACAAAATGTCTCCATCAACAAGGAATCCCATTGCTAATCTTCTAAGGATCTTTTTGTCATTCTCCGATGCATGCTCTGGGTATTGTCGATTCTTAAGGTATTGCATGATGTCATAATACCAAGGTTGTCCATCGCTTCCTCTTCAATACTAGCACAGTGGACTGGAGAATCTCTCATGCGCAGTTTGATTGGTGAAACATTTGCTTCCGTCTTCATTTTAAACATCGCAGCTAGTGTTGCCAAGGCATCGGCAACCTGGTTTTCTTCTCGAGATAAATGCTGGAAGGTGATATCTTCAAATTGTTGTACCAGGTCAGCTATGTACTTCTGATACTGAACTAGCTTCTGATCCCTTGTTTCCCATTCACCTCGTAACTGATAAATAACCAGTGCTGAGTCTCCATAAACTTCCAAGTTCTTGATTCCCCTCTCGATTGCAGCTTCTAAGCCCATTGTACAAGCTTCGTATTCAGCCATGTTATTGGTGCAATTGAAATTTAATCTAGCTGTGGACGGGTAATACTTTCCATTTGGAGATATTAACACTGCCCCGATTCCATGTCCTAAGGCGTTGGAGGCGCCATCAAAGAACATTTTCCATGGTTTGCCGCCGGGCTCTTCTTTCTCTGCTTGAAAGACAGACATTATATCTTCATCTGGAAAATCTAGCTTGATGGGCTCATATTCGTCGGTAGCACGATCTGCGAGGAAGTCGGCTATTGCCCCACCTTTGACTGCTTTTCGAGACACGTACACGATGTCATATTGAAAGCATTACTTGCCATCTAGCTAGTCTGCCTGACAATGATGGTTTCTCAAAGATGTACTTGAGGGGATCCAGCCTAGCTATCAACCAAGTCGAATGATACAACATATACTGCCTCAATCTACGAGCAACCCAAGCCAATGCGCAACACATTTTTTCTATTGTAGTGTACTTGGCCTCGTAATCAGTGAACTTCTTGCTCAAGTAGTAGATAGCCGTTCTTTCTTGCCCGTATCATCATGTTGGCCCAGTACGTATCCCATAGAGTGTTCATTGACAGTCATGTAGCAACAAGGGTCTTCCAGCCGTCGGCGGTACTAGAACAGGTGGATTTGACAAGTACCTTTTCACCTTTTCAAAAGCCTCTTGGCATGCCTCATTCCATTCTTCCGGATCTCGTTTCCGAAGCAACTTAAAAATGGGATCGCATTTAAGCGTAAGTTGCGAGATAAAACGAGAAATATAGTTCAATCTTCCCAAAAAGACTCTTACTTCTTTCTGTGTGCGTGGAGGCGACAGATTTTGTATCGCGCTGATTTTATCCGGGTCCACTTCAATTCCCTTTTCGCTGACTACAAACCCCAACAACTTCCCTGATTTAACGCCAAAAGTGCATTTGGCGGGGTTCAACTTGAGCTGAAACTTTCGTAGTTTCGAACAGCTTTCGAAGGTTGGCTACATGATCCTCTTCTCCTCGGGACTTGGCAATCATGTCATCCACATACACCTCTATCTCCTTATGCATCATGTCATGAAAGAGGTTACCATCGCCCTTTGGTAGGTGGCCCCGGCATTCTTTAAACCGAAAGGCATAACTTTGTAGCAAAATGTGCCCCAAACTGTCACAAAAGTGGTTTTCTCCATGTCATCCTCGGCCATTTTAATTTGATTGTAGCCTGAAAAACCATCCATGAACGAAAACATGTAGTGTTGGGCTGTATTATCCACCAAGGTATCGATATGAGGCAATGGGAAATTATCTTTAGGGCTAGCTCTGTTTAAGTCCCGATAATCCACACACATTCTCACTTTCCCATCCTTTTTCGGTACTGGTACTATGTTAGCCACCCATTCCGGATACTTGGCTACCTTTAAGAACCCTGCATCGAATTGCTTTTTTACTTCTTCCTTCACCTTTAGCAACATCTCGGGCTTCATGCGCCTAAGCTTCTGTTGCACTGGCTTACATTCTATTTTCAAAGGTAGATGGTGCTCCACAACATCAGTGTTTAACCCGGGCATGTCCTGATAGGACCAAGCAAAAACGTCCACGTATTCACGAAGCAATTCCTCTAGTCTCTGCCTTTCAACCAATGGAAGTGCTGTGCCTACTTTGACTTCTTTGACGTTCTCATCATCCCCTAGGTTGACCATATCAATTACCTCTTTGTGGGGTTCAATTGGTTTTTTCTCTTGCTCAATCATTTTCAATAGATCTGGAGACAAAGCATCATCGTCTGAATCTACATTGTTATCGAGTTCACCAACGTGCATAGAATTTTCAAAATCAAACCCCGGATAGTTGTTAAGGTTATCTTCACATTCATTATTCATTTTCCTGAAAAAAGTAAAAAATTTGACAGATATGGTTGGTTTTTTATACCAATGATAGTAACTGAATAGAAAGAACAGTTATGGAATGATGAGGGGTGAAAAGAAAGTACTCAAAATGCACTGAACTTGTTAATTTATTGAAATGATGATGAAGATCAAGTTTACAAAAAAAATCTTCTAGAGCTCTCTAGACCGAGATGTTGATAATCTACCTCACTACATTACAAAAGAAAAAAAAACAAAAAGATAGAAGGTATCCTTTCAACAATTCAGCCTTTCAGTTCTGTTTCCCACAACATAATCATTCTTAAAACAAAAGTGGCCATTCCTCCATGCACCCTTTTAGACTAGGAATCCGCGTGAGAATCCTTTCATCAATAACACAGGTCTCGCTTCCACTGCCTCTAATGAATCGGGGTGATAGCATCCGCCAAACCGAAATGTATCATAGAGGTACGAGATCACCATCCTCTCCGATTCTTCTTCATATCCTCGGAGGCGGGCTATTCTTTTCTTCCTTCTCTCTTCCAGAATCCTCTTTCTCTCTAAACCAGTGGCCTTGTATCCGAGGCCAAATTTGTCTTTGTTCTCCACAATCTTCACAGGTTTCCTCGGTCCTTGAAGATTTTTCCCCAAACCTTTCCCGACACGCCAGCCCTTTTGCAATGTCTGTTTAACAACCATCTTGGCAGCTGTTGACAACCGAGGGGTGGGTATTCTTGATCCTTCTCCTACATAGGTTGCGTTCACGATTTCGAAGGCTCTGAAAGAACACTCCAATGCTTCCTCGGCTGCCTCAATGTAGGGCACAGATAATGGCTTGGTGATCACGAGGTCTTCTTCTCCGGAGACAGAAATTTGTTTATCCCGACAACAAACTTCACTTTCTGATGCAATGACGAAGGAACAGCACCCGCCGTGTGGATCCATGGTCTCCCCAGTAAGAAACTGTATGACGGCGAGATATCCATTACCTGAAACTGAACGCTGAAAGTAACCGGTCCAATTTCAATCGGAATTTCAATATCGCCGACTACATCCCTTCTAGAACCATCAAAGGCCCTCACAACCATGTTACTCGGCTGTATGTATGACAGGTCAACGGGCATCTTTTTTAGCGTGGCCATAGGCATGACGTTGATCCACGAGCCGTTGTCAATCAAAACCTTGGCGATTGTGTGACCCTTGCAGCTTGTGGTGATATTCAAGGCCTTAATACTCCCTCGCCCTTCTGGCGGAATTTCGTCATCACTGAAAGATATGAAATTTGCCGCTGTGATATTTCCCGCCAACTGGTCCATACGGTCGACCGGAATATCATGAGGCACATAGGATTGATTCAACACCTTCATTAAGGCGTTCCGATGCGATTCTGAATTTAGCAGCAGAGATAATAGTGAAATTCGAGCAGGCATCTTGTTCAATTGCTCGACCACATTATATTCACTGTGTTTAATCAACTTAAGAACTCCTTTGCATCGTCCTCTGATATTGGCTTTTGCAATTTCCTCCTTGGTCCTTGGAAAACGAGGCTGTTCCTCTTCTTTCTCCGCCTGATTATCTTCCTCTTTCTCCTTTCCTTTCCCCTTTCGGGCCCTATCTAACATCTCCGGAGTATAGCACCTCCCACTCCGCGTAATTCCTCCTACCCCACTAATGTTTGCATTATCGGGCATATCCGACTTATCTGAGCTCGCATTGCCTGACCCTCCAATCACTGCTTCGAACTCATACTTCCAGGGGACAGCCTTATTGTTTTTGTAAGGGAAAGAGCTCGGAACTTTGATTGTCATGGTCGGAGGAGTGACAAAGCTAGATTCCTTTTTCGTGGGGCTGGGCTTCTCCTTGTAAAACACGGTCATTGGTTTTCCCCATGGATAATCATTTTCTGAAGGTTCACTTGAAGCAGTACTCACTACACCCTCCTCCTCCTCCGTATAGAATTCAATCAAAGATGAATCCATCATTGATTGGACCATGTGTCGAAAGTGGGGACAATTTTGGACAGAGTGACCCACGTGTCCCATATGATATTTACAAGTCTGGCTTGAACTGAATTCATCTTGACAGACATCCGAGCCCAACGGTAGAGGTTGAATCATCTTGACTTTGGTTAAGACATCGAATACTAAACTCATTGGAGTCTTAACCTCTTCCACGTGTCTTTTTACGCAACACTTCCCCCGAACTTCAGTTGCACTGACTGATCCTCCACTGTGGCTGGGCAGTGGGTTAGCGTTGATACTGGGCTCCACCTCCTTGGAAAAAGTTAACCTTCCTGACTTGACCAAATCTTGCACCTTATATTTCAAAGCCGTGCAATTCTCCGTAGAATGACCCGGGTTTCCACCGTGATAGTCACATCGAGCACTGGGGTCATACCATCTTGGAAAAGGTGGTTTCATTGGCTCCATGTAAAGAGGTGCGAGCATGTGTCCTTTCACCAATTGTGGGAATAGGTCTGTATAGGACATAGGAATGGGGTCAATGGGAGGCCTTTCAACATTTCTTCGGGGAGGCCTTTGGTTAGCAGTTGGGTTACTGTTTGGCTGGTAAGGCTGGGCGTAGGTGTTGGTGTATAGTACGGTGTGGAGGACGAAAATTGGCCGAAAAGTTGTGGTTGTGATGGGCTTTGGTATGGAGCAGGAGAGACATTGTTTGAGGTCGGGAAATAGGATTGGTAATATTGGTAAGGTTGAGATGGTGGTCGAAAACGAGGTGGGTAAGGTGCATATCCCCTATATCGAGGTGTCGTATGGGTGACTGCTTGGGTTTCAGCCTCTTTCTTCTTGGATAACCCACCTTTCTTTGAATCACTGCCTTCCAACTTCCCGCTCTTGATCGCGCTTTCTATTATTTCTCCCGTGATAACCATGTCCGCAAAATTCTTTGTTGCATTCCCTATCATACGTTCATAATAGGGGTCTCAGAGTGTTTACAAACATCACCGTAATCTCCTTTTCGGTTAGAGGTGGCTGGACTTGGGATGCAATGTCCCTCCAACGTTGAGCGTATTCCTTGAAGCTTTCATTGGCCCTTTTTTCTATATTTTGCAGAGACAACCTGTCTGGGGCCATATCCATTACATGTTTGTACTGAGCAATAAACGCCCTAGCAAGATCATTCCAGTTGTGAATGCGAGTACGATCTAGCTGCACATACCACCTAGCAGCTGACCCAGTGAGGCTGTCTTGAAATACATGTATTAACAACTTATCGTCGTGATTATAGGCAGCCATCTTGCGACAATACATGGTCACGTGGGTAATTGGGCACTTGGTCCCATCGTACTTCTCGAACTCAGGGGTTTTAAATTTAGGAGGGATCACCACATCTGGAACCAAACACAATCCCATTGCGTCCACAGACCCATAGAAATCACTGCCCTCAATGGCCCGTAACCTCTCTTCTATGATGTTTAATTTTTTTGAGTCTGAATCGCCTTTTACCTCCGATGCACTTCCTCTTAGTTTTTCCTGTTCCCTTGGATCGTCTAAGTCAGGGACTTGAATTGGATCCGCGGGTCTTGTACCTTGAGCAGAGGGTATAGGTATTGTGATATGAGGTTGCGCAGAGGCGCTTGGTGCACCTGGATACATGTACGCATAGCCACCCACGGGCTGTGGAGGAGGTGGAGGTGGAGGGATGCCTTGTGAGGATTGAGCATAAGGCGGGGGTATGCCTTGCGAGGATTGGGCATGAAGTGGGGTAAATCCTGGAGGGTATTGGGGATTGTCATCTTCCTGGGGCTGATCGGTACTTTGGTTAGGGGTTTCTTTAGCCACTTCTTTCTCCCGATTCATCCTTGTCATCATCTCCATTAGAGCGGCTAACTGCCCTCGTATTTCTTCTTGTGCTTTCTCCATTCTATCCATCCTATTACCATGTTCTTCCTCCATTGCTCTTGAACGCGACCGGGTGTTGTACGAGTGTTTAGGAATTCGGGCTGAAATCTTGAATGTTGGAGCAATCCTTGAATCTTTGATTACCACAATAAGGAATTAATTACTACATGATGCAACTTTGATATATTATGTTTTATTTAAACTATATGAAGGAATGAATGCGATGTTAGATGAATGTGATGCTAAATGATTAATACTTTGAGGGGTATTTAAGTCATAGCAATTTCGACAAAAAGGAACTTTCATTCATTCAAATAGTCATTTCGTTACATTCCGATCATATTTCGATTAAATCCATAAAAACGACTAACTTGCTGATATTGATCCTTAGCCTCATCTAAAAAGTTCAGCAGCCTTTGCCCGTACTTTTCTGTTGGGAGGATTCTTGTCTTAGAGCTTCAGCTTTATCAACCATCTCTCTTGCCTTTGTCACGGCCTTGCAAACTTGAGTGGCCATATGCTCTATGTATTGTTGTCTCCCGAGGCTTCCCACTCTCCACGTCATGCTTGCATCTTGTGCCAAGTCATATCCATATCTCCAATTGTTCTCACTTTGTTCCCAATCTTCTATTATTACTTTAATGTGGTTCTTGTGTTCCTGTAGCTGTTCCTCTAACACCTGAACCTTTTGTTGCAATGTAGCTTTTTCACTATCTATCTCGACTTGCTTTCCTTTTTTCAACTTCTCCTTTAGGTCCTCATTTTCTTTCTTACATTGGGCTAACTTCTTCGCACTTGCTGAGTACATGCCTTCCCAATTTTGTCGTTCTTGGGACAAATAGACAATTTCTTCCTCACTCTTCTTCGCTTTGTGCGCCCAGTGTTCTGCCCTTTTGTGCAAGTCCTCTAATTCCCTTTTCCTTTCACTCGAAGTCTGCATAATTCCTCCAACCCTCATTTCAGATCTCAATTTCTTATTTTCTTGGTGCAGATTTCTGAGATCCTTGCTGGTGACATTGTGTTCTTGTTGGACTTTCTTGAGCTTGGCTTCTCTCATTTCCGCCTCGTACTTGAGCTGTTCCATCTCTCTTCGAAGCCTCAAATTCTCTTGCTTCCACCTTTCCTCTTCTATCTTGAATTGTTGTCTGGCGATCTCGGCCTCGGATATTCCTATTTCCGGTTCTAAAGGCACGCTGCATTCTCTAAGGAGAAAAACTACCTCCCTCACTTGCTTTGTCCTCCATACCAAGTATTATGGGGTAGCTTTATCAGAGAGGGGCCCAAGGTTGATTCTCCGTGCTTGCTTCCATGACCGAACCACTTGCTCTCCTTTTTTCATTGCTTTTGGCTCACCATAAGAAAATTCCAAATCACTAAGCCCATGCGTTAGTGGAATGAACTGTTTAGCCCCGAACTGTCTTAGTACCATAAGTGGCGCGTAGCTTATCACTCCCCATGGTCCTAGAAGTTGCACCCACGATTCTTCTCCGCATCGATATAAGACCGGTACATGCGGCATCCAAGGTGTCATCCATACAACCTGTTTTTCTCCGAGTCTCTGCAGCAAATCCACCCATTCTTCCTTGCTTTTCGGTTTCGGCCATTTACTGTTGCAGAACTCTTTAACTGGAGCACGATGATGTAGGAAAGTTCTCTTAAAGGCCTTTTCCACACACTTGAAATGACTTTTAGCCCAAACATGCAGTAGCTGTGCACATCCCACAAATCGCCCCTCTCCGTTCCTCCGATAATAATTCAATGACCTGAAGGTTTCTGCTAGTATGGCAGGAGCTGGATTCCCATTATTCTCGATTTGCTCAAAAAAGTCGATCACTGCTACTTCAATGTGCCCTAACACCTTAGGGAAGATAATCAAACCATAGATTGCTAAAGCAAAAGCCGCCAATCCTTGCTGGTCACTAAGATGTCCCTTGATAAATGCATGAAGAAAATCCCAGGGCATACAAACATTGGATCCCTTCTCCTTTTTATGAGAGTCTATGTCTTCCGGTCTGACTCCCATAAGTTTGGCTAGCTTTTTGCGGTATCCGGATTTTGGCTTTCGGACATAGATTTTATCCGGACTTTTCAGGTCAATACTTAACAGGACCGAGTACTCCTCTATTGTGGGTGTCAAGTCCATTCCATTGAAAGAGAAGCACCTATGGGAGGGATCCCAAAACTGAATAGCAGCTCTGATCAGTGGTTCTTCGACTTTTACAGCAATCAAAGACTCTATTTGGCCATATTTTTCATGGAAATCCTTCTTCCCCTCTTCACTAATTTGATCCCATAAGTTGGCTAAATCTATTAAATTATTTTGTTGGAAGTTTAGATTCACTTCTTGTGGGAGTGAGGACATGAAATTCCCAGTCAAGCAATCTCCTTTCACTTGTTGAACCTTTTCAGACCAAATTTGTACCTCCCGGTAGGAATCACATGGAACGTTCGCAGACGACGAACAAGCTAGCCTTTCTATGGATTCAGTGAAAAATTCCTCGTTGAAAAGAGCCATGGTTAAAATACCCCCTTATGTGACTATGTGATGCAAGAGGATTCATGCAAAAAGAACGGAAAAACAAATACAAATCAGTATGTGTATAAACAATATAAACATTGAAATAAAAGCAGATAACGGATGTGATGCACATTTATGTCCTATCAAAGGTCATTCTCGTAAAAGGGAAGGAATGGCTCTATCCTAGGCTGGTCTCCTTGCAACATACTATATGCTGGTTTAAGGTTTCACATATCTACAAGGTTCCCAAATCATTCCATACTGTCGTCCACACTGGACTAGTAAGGAACAGATCTGAGTAGGAGTATTTCACTTGCCATTGCGGAGGTGATTACCTCACGAGAGCATAGCTACTTTACCCCCTCCTAAGGAGGACGGAACCCGGGTGTAGGGCTCATGTTATGCCAATGCACTTATGTATGCAACAATAAATGAGTATATGTCCTACTTTATTTATTCAACAGCAATCTCATACACAAAGAATGTAATGAATCAAATTATCAAAATGAATGAAATGAAGTTCTTATTTTTTTGTTTATTTTTAAGTTCTATGTGGAATTTATTTTTATTAATATTTCTATTTTTATTTCATTTTTTTTAAAAGAAAATTAAATTTAACTGCCAATCAAGACTATCAAATTAAAATTTAAGATACCATATGGTTATTCAATGGTTTGACCCTCTTAGCGTCCCCAGTGGAGTCGCCAAGCTGTCGTAACGGCTTCGCGCTCGACGATTTTCGAAAAAAGACGTTTAAAAAAACAAAAATGGGAGTCGCCACCAATCTTTTTTGTCTAGGTGTCATTGGCCACCTGAAAACGTTTATCTTTTCAACAAAATTTCAAAATTAATTAAGTTTTATTAAAAGATAATCTTTTGGTCTGCGAAACAAAAATTGGGTTCGGGGGTACGGTTACGCGTGGGGAAGGATTAGCACCCCCACGACGCCCGTTAAAAAACGGTACCATAATGATCATGTGTTATACTTTTTGTTTTAATAAAATGTTCTTAATTTAATATTTAAAATTAATTCCTTTTTTATTCCAACCTTTTTATTCAAAATCATTTTTTATTTGCAAATTTATTTTGTTTTACTTTATTTTTCGAAAGTAAATGTGAACCTTTTTGTATTGAATAATTAAATCAAATACTCCAATACTTTTGGCAGCATTTGAAATAATTTTCCTCACCTAGAGATTTCTTAAGAATCACTACTTGTGACTTCTACAGAATCTCATCCTCGGAAGATTCACACTTATTTGGAAATTAAATGGATGCATATGATGCAAACAAATAATATATGATGCAAATGAATTTTTTTATTTCAAATTTCATTATTTATTTGTTTATTTATTTATATTTATGTGTTTCTAACAAAAACTTATTCATTTTCATTTTTAGTAAAAATTTAAATTATCGAAAAACTGTACTAAATATTCCAATACTTTTAGCAACATTTAGTACAACTCTTCTCACCTAGGGATCAGCTAGGAATCACTACTTGTGACTTCCGTAGCATCCCATCATCGGATTTTCATTTTAATTTAAATTTTATTATTTATTTTATTTTTCTATTTTCTTTTTAGAAAAAATTATTTATTTTTATGTTTATCAAAAAATTAAATTATTGAAAAATCATACTAAATATTCCAATACTTTTGGCAACATTTAGTACAACTCTTCTCACCTAGGGATCAGCTAGGGAATCACTACTTGTAACTTCCATAACATCCCATCATCGGAAGAATTCCATTTATGTTAAAATTAATGTTTATGCGTATGATGCCAACATATAGTAGATGATGCAAGTGGAATTATAAAAAGAACTTTATATTTTGATTTTTATTAATGAAACTCTTATTATTGCAGAATTTAACTAAATATCCCAATACTCTGGTAACATTTAGCTAATTCCTCTCACCTAGGGATCAGTCAAAAAATCACTACTTGTGAGTTTCATGACATCCCATCATCGGAAGAATTCCATTTATTTTAAAATTAATGTTTAGATTTATTATCTTGATTCTTTCCGTCATTCCTTTTTATTAAAATTCTATTATTACTTGTTTAATTAATTTAACTATCATTCTTTACTTTTGGAAACTTTACCATGATTAATTTTTATTATTTTTTATTTATGTAATTCTAAAAATCCCCTTTTGTTTATTTCTCTCAATTGTTTTTATTACCTCTTTTGTTTTTATTAATTTTTACTTAATTAATATTTCTTTTAAACAATCTTTATTTGTCAAAACTCTTTATTTTATATATATAATTATTCATTCATCTTATTATTAATTAATTTTTTTCCTTTTTTTTAAAAGATAAATAAATAAATAAGCATGAAATTGGATATTGAGGAATAATACCGAATATCCCAATACTCTGGTGACATTCGATATAATTCCCCTCACCTAAAGTTTTTCGAAGAATCGCTACTTGCGAGTTCGACGAAGACTTATCATCGGGATTTCTTACTTACTTTATTTTAATTTTATCGATTTATTATTTTTATGTGTCTTTTTCATTATCATGGTTATATATATTTTTAAATAAAATAAAAAAACAAAAAGTAAACAAATAAATACAAAAATAAGCATGAAATCGAATATTGAGAAATAATATCGAATATCCCAATACTCTGGTAACATTCGATATAATTCCCCTCACCTGAAGTTTTTCGAAGAATCGCTACTTGCGAGTTCAACGAAGACTTATCATCGGGATTTCTTACTTATTTTATTTTAATTTTGTTTTGGTATTTTTACTTTTATTTTTTAGCTTCTTAAAATATTCTTTTATGGTAAATTGTTTAATGATAAAAAGAAAATTATATAAAAATATTTTATATCTATTTACCCATTTTGTACATCCTACGTACATTTTAGAATTATATAGATTTCCTAACTTCCTAAGAAGATTTTTATATTAAAAATATTATTATATGTATAAATGAAAATATATAATTATGTACTTTATATACCTATTTTATGTATTTTTATTTATACATCTACATATATATTATATTTCTATATCTATTTTATACACTTTATACATATTTGTTTTACATCTTGAACTATATATATATATATATATATATATATGTATATGTATATATATATATATGTGTGTGTGTGTGTGTGTGTGTGTATATATATATATATATATATATATATTAATATATACCTTTTATGTACATAAAATTTATATATTTTAAAACTATGCTTTTTTACATATTTTACACTTTCTTTTAAAACTATATGTTTATTTTATTTTTATATATTATATTATTCCACTTATTTATTTATTATTTATTTATTATTATTTTTTTTTGCCATGATAATGCATTTAAAGAACACCTAAAACAAATTAATTCATAAAACAAATAAATAAAATGAAAAAGAAATATACCCAACAGTCCAAAAATGGGCCCAAAATCGAGCCCAAGCAGCAGAGGCCCAAGTCTGTTAAGGGAGACGGGCCGAAGCGGGTCGGGCGCGGTGCGCGGGTCGCGAGCGGGTCGGCACGCGGATCGCGGAAGCGGGTTGCGCGGACTTCGGGTCGGGTTAGGGGCGACGCACGGGTCCTCTGGCTCAAAACGCACCGTTTTGACCGCTTATAAAAGATCCCATTTTTTTTCTTCTTTCATTTGCAACGGATCTTCCCAAAAAAAAAGTTCAGAAAACCCCAAAATCCTCTCGGCCCTCCTTCCCTGGGGCGATTTCCGGCCGCCGTTCGTCGCCGTGCGCCGCCGTGTGCCGGTCGCCGGTGATACCCCGAAACCCTAAAAATGCTTCCGTTGCCTCCCTCTCTTCAAATCCGACCTCCCTTCCTTTCAAAAGTTCCTCTAACCTCCCGGATCTGACAAACCGAAACCGTTCTCCCCTTGTTTATTATTTTTTTTTTGTGTTTGTTTTCGCCTCTGGTTGGATCTTATTGTGGTAGTGGTTGCGATGTTGTTGTTGTTTTTGTTTTGCAGGTATTAGGTCTAGATCTCAGATCTGGGATCCGGGGTCCTCGGATTCTAGGGTTTCCAGATCTGGGTTGGGGTTCATCGGGATCTAGGGTTTTTTGGTGGTGGTGATGGTTAAGGTAATGATGAGGGGTTGGTGAGGGTGATGAGTGGTTGTGATTTCGGTGGTGGTGATGGTGGTCTCGGGTGATGGCTAGGTGATGGTAGCTTAGGGTTTCGGTCTGTCTCCTCCGAAAAAAAAAATGAAAAAAATTCAAAAGAATCTGGTCCTCTTAAACTGGTTCCGGATCAACCTTTGATCCAGAGGGTTAGAACCGATTTAGGTTCTTTCGATTGTTTTACAGTCCTCAAGGCAGAGTCAGGATGGGATTGATCTGGGGAAGGTGATTTTTGGAGACACCCGAGACCTAGGGAGACGGGTGGAGGACGCCGGCGTTCGGGAGTGTAACCGGTGATGGACTAGCATTAAATGTGTGATTGTAATATATTAGAAATAATAATAAAACATATATATATATATAAAAAAATTATTAATAAAAAGGTTAATAATAATAATAATAATAAAAACAAATAAAATAAGTAAAATAAAATAAAATAAAACAAATAATATAAATAATATATATAATAAGAATAAAAATAAATTAAGAACTAAAAATTAATAATAATAATAATAATAAATAAAACGAGAATAAAGATAAAAATAGAAATGAAGATAATAATAATGAAACACACATATAGAATAATGATAATAAAAACAAATTAAGAATTTAAGATTAACAATGATAATGATAATAATAATAAAAACAAATAAAAAATGAAATACACATATAATAATAATAATAATAATAATAATAATAATAATAATAATAATATAATAATAATAATAATAATAATAATAATAAAAGAAAAGAAAAGATAAATAATAATAATAATAATAATAATAATAATAATAAATAATAAAAATAAAACACATGTGATAAAATAATAAAAAAAAGTAAAAATAAAATAAAATAAAAAAACAATAACAATAATAACATACATAACAACACAATAAAAACAAAAACAAAAACAATTATATATAAAATAATAAAAAGGACAATAATAAAAAAAATAATAAAAACAAATAGATAAAAATAAAATACTGATAATAATAGAAATAAATTTACTCATTTTAATGGGTCTTGAAGCCCAATGTTTTATTTTGGATTTTGAAAGTCCAATTGAGTTTAGAACTATCAATTTGGACAAAATTTGGTGTCTACACTCCTCACCTAGAGATTTCTAAAGAATCACTACTTGTGACTTCTATAGAATCTCATCCTCGGTGGATTCACATTTTTTGTGTAATTGAATAAAAGGTTATTATATATTTTAAAATAAGTTTTATTTTGAAAATAAACATGAACCCCTTTTATTGAAGAATTAAATCAAATATTCCAATACTTTTGGCAACATTTGAAATAATTCTCCTCACCTAGAGATTTCTAAAGAATCACTACTTGTGACTTCTATAGAATCTCATCCTCGGTGGATTCACATTTTTAAATTCGCGTGAATGCATGTGACGTAAACAGGTAATAAATGATGCGCATGCATGTCTACTTAATGTATTTATCATTTCTTTGTTTTTTATATTATTTGTTTTTTTTTATTTTTGAAAGAATGAAAATTCGTGTATTGAAAAATCCTACTAAATATTCCAATACTTTTGGCAACATCTACTAGGACTCTTCTCACCTAGGGATCAGTTAGGAATCACTACTTGTGACTTCCGTAACATCCCATCATCGGGAAACTCCATTCTTTAATACTAACATTGAAGCATATGATGCAAACATATAATATATAATGCATATAGATTTTTACTTTCCTATTTAACATGTTCATTGTTTATCTTCATTTTGTTATTTTACATTTTTTATTTTGTTATTTTTGTTGATCTTATTATTTTTTATTTTTATTATCAAATATTTTTGAGATAAAAGCTTATTTATTGAAAAACCACACTAAATATTCCAATACTTTTGGCAACATTTAGTGGAATTTCTCTTACCTAAGGATCAGTTAGGAATCACTACTTGTGACTTCCGTAACATCCCATCATCGGACATTAGCTTTTACCTCTTATAAATTATTTTATCTCCATTAATTCTTGTCTTTATTTATTTAGATTTATTAACCTAATCCCTTTTGTTATCATATTTTATTAAAATCCTATTACCATTTATTTGTTTAATTTAATCACTTTTGAAACTTTATTATTATTATTAATTTTTATTGGTTTATTTTGTGTTCATATATTTCTAAAATCCCTTTTATCTTTTATTAATTTTTCCCACCTATCTCCATTACTTCTTTTGTTTTTATTAATTTTCATTTAATTAGTATTTTTTCTAAATATTCTTTATTACCAAATATATTATTATATATTTTTAAAATAAACACGAATTTGAATCTTGAGAAATTGAACCGAATATCCCAATACTTTTGGCGACATTCGATAAATTCCTCTCACCTAGAGATATTCGAAGAATCACTACTTGTGACTTCTACGATATCTCATCATCGGGCATTCATGCTTACTTCATTTATTTGTTTTATTTTTGTATTTTTGTTTTATTTTTAGCTTCTTAAAATATTCTTTTATGGTAGATTGTTTAATAATAAAAAGAAAATTATATATATGAAAAAAGGAAAAAAAATTAAATATTTATATCTATTTACACATTTTATATATCCTATGTACATTTTAGAATTATATAGATTTCCTAACTTCCTAAAAAGATTTTTATATTAAAAAAAATTTATTATATGTATAAAAGAAACTATATAATCATATGGTTATATGTATTTTATATTCCTATTTTATGTACTTTATATATGTAATATATTTTTTATATTCCTATTTTATGTACTTTATATATATATATGTTGATATACATTTTTTGTTATAAATGTTTATATATAATTTAAACCAAATATTTCCTATATTTATTTACTTATTTGCATATTTATTTATTTTTTAAACTATATATTTCCTATAGTTATTTACATATTTTATTTATTTATTTGTACATATCAAAACTATGTATTTAAGATTAATTCCACAATTAAATTTAAAGTTATTGAATCTTAAAGAATTTCATATACAAATAACTATTCACATTTTTTATACAAATATATTAAAACATAAAACAACATATTTAACAGAAATAATGAATAAATATTAAATAAATATTAATAAATGTTAAATGAAAGGAAAAAAATATACCAACGGATTGGGCTTGGAACCCAAAACAAAAGCCTTCCAATCGGGCCCAAAAATCAGGCCTCAGCCCAAGCCCACGCCTGCTAAGGGGAGCAGACCGAAGCGGGTCGGATTGCGGAACCGGGTCGGGTCAGGGGTCGCACGCGAGGGTGGGAACCGAGCGTGCGGAGCGGGTCGCGCGGATCCGGGTCGGGTCAGGGGCGGCACGCGGATCCTCCAGCCCTCAAAACGCTGCGTTTTGATCTCCTATAAAAGCCCCCTTTTTTTGGCCTCTCCTCATTTCCACCGGCTTTTGCAAAAAAGAAATCCAAAAAACCTTCAAAAATCCTCTCAACCTCCCGCCTCTTTCCTCCTCCGGGCGATTGCCGGCCGCCGTGCGCCGCCGTACGCCGGTCGCCGGTGGTCTTCCAGACACACCAAAAACACTCCCCTCGTCTCCCTCTCCTCGGATCCGGCCTCCGTTTAACCAAAAAAAACTCCTATCCTCACAAATCTGACCTTAACTGAAGGCCTTTTTGTGTGTTTTTTGTTTCTTTTTGTGGTTTTCGGTTGATGGCTTGGTTGTAGTTTTGTTGTTTTTCTTTTTGTTTTTGTTGCAGGTATTAGGATTTAGATCTTAGATCTAGGGTTCTGGGAGTCTCGGTTATGAGATCTAGGGTTTCGGGTTTTTCGGGATCTAGGGTTTGTTGTGGATTTGGTGGTGATGTTTGGGGCTTCGGTGGTGATGATGGTGGTTCGATGGCCTTTGAGGGTTCTATTGTAGTTCGATTTAGGGTCTGAGGCAGTGGTGGTTTCGGGTGATGATTTCAGTGAAGGTATAGGGTTAGTCTCTGGTGATTCTGAGTTGGAGGAGAGAAAAAAAAAGGCTCCGGATTAAGGGTAGCAATGGTTCCTAGTTTTTTTTTTCTCTTTTTTTTTAGGGTTTGAGTGATTAATTGCTTATAGGGTGAGGGAATTACAGTGTGGGTGGTGGCTGGTGGTGAGAAGATGGGTTAGCAGAGGGGTGGTTGGCTCGGTGAGGATGGTGGTGGTGGCAGGAAGGGGTGTCAGGAAATGGTGAGGGGGTGGTGGCTGTGGTAGGAAGGGGTGTCAGGAACTGGTGCCGTGCACGGCACCAGTTCTGTCCCTTCCCCCCCCCCCCCCCCCCCTTTTTTTTTAATATTAATAATAATAAACAAAATCAAAATAATTAATTAAAAAAATGAAAATAATAAAAATGAGAAGAAAAATAAAAAATAAAATAAAATAAAAAAATAAAATAAAATAAAATAATAAAATAAATAAATAAAATAGAATGAAAAATAAAAAATAACAATAAAAATTAGGTGTCTACATGGTTTGTTTGCTTATGTTCTCGAACAAGCTCGTTTGATGTTCGTTTAAAACTTGTTTGTTTAATAAATCATTTAGTATTCATTTACTGTTCAATAGTAATAAATTTTTAAATTACATATTTACTTATAGATTATTTTAATATGTAATTATTAAAATTACATATTTGTGTAGAATTTTTTAGATTGACATCATATATATTAGAGTGAATACAATTTGTTTGTGTAAATTTTTTTGTTTAGTGTTCATGAACACTTTCGTTTAATGTTCATGAACACGTATTTGTGAACATATTCGTTTAATATTCATGAACATGTGTTCGTAAATATGTTCGTTAACATTCGAGAACAAGCTTAAGGAACATAAACATGAACACAAACAGTGTTAAAAAATAAATGAACGAACATGAACATAATAATGTCCGTACATGTTCGGTTTGTTTACACCCCTAGAAGTCAGGGGAAATGTACTCATTCTGATCAAAAAGTCAATTTGTTTTTCACGAGGCCATTGATAACTAATTAATCTTGCACAAGATTTCTGATACCTACCTAAATCCAACTCAAAGTTGGCTATCATAAGTATCATCTTTAATACCGTTCCAAAATGTTTGAGCAAATTTTACAAATGCTAGGGAAGGAGATTCAAGATCAAAGCAATAACACATTGCTTGCTTAGCTGAAGTTAGGTCATTGCAGTATATGTCACAATCAAGCATCAGAATATAAGGAGAATTACTTGTCACCGTCGACACCCGAAGCTGGCAATGGCAGTAACACAACCTTTATTTTGTTAGCAGAATAATACTTATACTTGAAGATGAGAATTAGAGAGAATATATAGTGTCATTACAAGGACATTGAGGGCTCCAACCTTGAAATTATGATGATGTGAAGGCCTTTTCTCACGAGAAACATAAACAAGGAAAGGCATTTTAACTTGATCTTGCTAAATTTCCTCATTCGGATAGTCTTGTATAACCTACAATAAAATTGGTCATAACATTAACCATATTATATTATTTTTGCAATGTACATTTATTTTCTTTGTTTTGATAAATTCAATTGTTAAAGTGATGTTATCCCATATTTATTAAGTATTGAATCTTTTATAGTGTTATGTCATTTCATTTATTGCCCACTGAAATTTGGTTCACATCACAGTTAATATTGTTTATCAGTTACTCAAATGAGAATAGATAGAATAAAACTTAGATGAAAGAAATTTGTTATAATTTAACTTGCTATAAAATACTTTTTTTTTGTATAATCAGAGGTATTTTCATCCATTTTACAATCTGAGACTATTTCTGTTCAGGTCGATAATGATAAACAGTAAACCTCTCCCAACAATGATGACTTCAAGATTCGAAACATGATTAAATGCTTGAGAAAAAATCCACTTCCACTTCCAATCACTTGTTGGTAACTTACTATAAAATACTAACTTGTTTGCTCTCATATCTTTGAGATCTGTATAGATATATCTAGAAATTAAATTATCTCTCTTCTTATAATTTGATTATAGATTTTTTTTTGTGAAAAGACAAAAAAATCAAAGAAAAAAACATTGAGGTCAGTCAAAGGCATCTTTTTTGAAGGATTTAATCAATGAAAAAGGTGATTTGTTTCCTATGAAATGAGAAATTAATCAATAATGTGGCGACGAGTAGAGACCTCAATCACGGAAGGATGATCCACACTATGGTTAATGGCAGTAGCTGTTTTTGCCATCTTGCAATGTTCTTCTCGAACTCTCCTTACCCTTTTCTTGAATATCTCACACTTATCCTGAAATAAAATAAAATCACCTCATAATTATCAATTATGTTTAACCATAAGCGACACATTAACATTAAAGAGAAAGAATTAATGTCCAATACATTTTTAGTGGAGTTTTTTTTTTTATTTCATAAGCAGGGCTAAGATGATTATACATGTCCTTTAAAAATATTAAGAAAATAAAAAATAAATGAAATAAAACATGTATCATTATTTTAACCTAGCTTATAAAATCAAAAAATAATAAAAAAAACTTTACTGACGGTGTATTGTGTAATTACTGAAAGAAAAATATGAGATATAGTAATAATAGTAGTAGTAATAGTAGTAGTCATCAAAATATCGTCATCTTTTAATTCAGAACACTTAGAGTTGCCATGGTCATCTTGGCATCTTGAAAAATATGAATAAGGGTAGCAAGTCTTGATATCTTATTTCCTACAAAATGGAAGCCACGACCTTGCAAAGCTACAAGCCTCCTTCATACCATGCAAAGTTACAGCAGAACCACCATTGTCCGAAAAATACACATGAAGGTTCTTCGGTGGATAATCAAGTGCTATAGCTAATATCACAGTGTTCATAACCTCCACAATCGGCTGCTTGTTTGGATTTGCATTGCAAATAAACACATCAATAGGTGGAAGTTTATCATCACATGGCAATCTCTCTGGAAATATTGTCCTAGAAATAAGATGCCAACTAAAAGCTTGCGCAAGAAGCCTGCTGAAATAGAGAAGCAATTCAGAATCAACAATTAGAAGCCACGAAACTGTGGGTATGGTTTTGCCTCTGGTTTCTTGGAAAAAGAAAGAAACCCTATAATATATCAAGAGAGCTATGGCTATCGAATGGAGGATTGTGTGTGATCTATTGATGATTATGAATAAGTTGTTGACATGGCAAAGATGGAGAGGAAGAGAGTTGTCCATGGAAATTCTTATATTGCTTGCTGCTTGATTTGCTTTAGCTTAAGACACTACAGGATTAAGTGCCAGTAAAAGACAATCAACTGCCGGTAAAAATGTTACTGGCGGTCAACTAACAGCCGGCTAGGTGAATGCTGGTGAAGGTCTGCTGGCGGTGATGTGCTCCAGTGCCGGTAAAGGCTTCACAAATTATGACATGACTTTTCCCGGCGCTTTTAAATGCTTTTAAAAATAAAAGGTTTTTATCGGCACTTTAAAGTGCCGGGAAAAGTCCTATTTGAAATTTAAATATTTTATATTTATTGAACTTTATTTTAAATTTATAAGTTTTTACCAACACTTAAGTCTTATTTGAAATTTAAAATTCTTATATTTATTAAATTTTATGTTAAATTTAAAAGTTTGATTAATTCTTTATGTTAATGTTATTGTTCATTGATAGTATAATAAAATGATTTTAATTCTTAATTCAAATTTTTTTAATGCAAGTTAATAAATTGTTAATGCAATTTTTTGTTAATAAATAATTGTTAATGCATGAATAGTATATATAAAGGCATTGGCAGCATGTCTTATTTGGTAACTCAATTAATTCATGTCGATTGCACTAATAAAAAGAGAAAGTTCCTAAGAATTATTTGCACTTAACACTCACATGCATTAACAATTTCCTAAGAATTGTGAATTTCATTTGTTCAAAGTTCAATTCAAAGTGCTTATAACCAAAAAGTTATCAAAATACCAATTATCATCCTTAAAGTAACAATTAACTTCACAAAGTAACCAATAATGTCCTTAAGAACCAATCACAACAGCCACAAAGTTTTCTAAACTTCTTAGAAGTCTAATACAAGTATAAAATTTCTAGCTGAATTATTGTATACCGATTATCTTTAGAGCTTCCATCTTCACTTAAGTATTTGCACATAGTGACCCAAACGAACTGGATGCATCTGAAACCTACAATAAGAGAAGATGAAACCTATTAACTGTTATCACCATCCTTTATTCACAAAAGTAGCAGCAACAACAGATTTGAAATCAGAAACAAGTGAAATGGACAAGGGGAGTATACATTGTGGCATGGTGTAGCCAAACTCCAACATGGAAGTAACGATTTGTACTCATCTTTAACAATGAACATGACCCAAATAGAAAGGCAAGTAAACTAGAATTATGCTGATATAAAACAAACATATATAAACAAATGTGGTTTTTACTTGTCTGCTGCCAACTGCAAGGGAAGCTGAGCTGATGTCCATGCTTGGCACATGTGGAAATCTCCTTTGCATGGCATTCACAAATTTAACTAGCTCAACATTAACCTTTTTAAGTGTTGCTAATGTCGCCTCAAGTTCATCCACCTTAGAAACTTTTTCTTCTAGCCCAGATACTCTAGCTGCTTTTTCCTTCAAGATGGAAACTTTATTAGTCATAGCATCTAGTTTCTCTTGTAGCTTGAGAACTTCATCTTTATCATTCATTGCTCAGAAGTGACGGGAAGACAAACCCCATATCTCCGTGGGTGTAGGGCCCAATCCCAATCCCCATACATGACCAAGATGCTCCTTCTCCATCACTTCAACAAAAACCTCATTGACGGAAGAAGTTGATGCTCGCGATTGCTCCAAGTTGCTAGAATGTTGGGATAGCACCTCTTTTAACTTCTCCTATAAAACACTCAACCAGAACGACCATTAAGCAATACATAAAAAAATAAAAGTTGATGTAATCACTACCCTGATAAAGAGAGCAAAAGTTGTAAGAAATTGTTTTTGATAATAGGTAATGCAAATTAATAAAAAAAAAAAAGCTGATGTAAAAAATAGTTTGTGCTTTATTTTTCTCAAACAACATCTTTTATGAAACCCCAACAAGAGGGACAAGCAGAACAGTCATTGCCCAACAACATTTCAGATTCACTCAAAAAAACAACCACTGCATTCTTTATGCTTCATGCAGGTCAAATATCGACATCTCTCGTGCAACAAGCCAACAACTCCAAAACTATCCACTTGACCATTTAAGATAACCAAAAATGCCAAACACAGAGCAATCCAAAT
This sequence comes from Heritiera littoralis, assembly GCA_031772115.1. Classification (NCBI taxonomy): domain Eukaryota; kingdom Viridiplantae; phylum Streptophyta; class Magnoliopsida; order Malvales; family Malvaceae; genus Heritiera; species Heritiera littoralis. The sequence goes on along the minus strand of JAPDPK010000039.1, from coordinate 56,787 downwards.
AAGCAATCATCAACAGAAATCCCAATAGCAAAATAAACAGAACAAAAAACACCAAAATAATTCCATGAATCCTACCAGCAAATCAAATATACACTCATAGGACACCAAACTTAACACTTTTAAACTCAACACTTTTATTCATTCCTCTCTTTCATAGCTCAATCAGTTGACCCACATAGCACTCAACACTTTTATCTATAGGTGAAAGCTTGTTTTTGGTAGAGGGATAAGAGAATTTAGAAATCCTAAGTGTATTTTGAATAAACCTTAACATCTTTCTTTATCGAGATTATTTCGAAAGGTGTGATCTTTGATTTGAAAGTAACAACCATTCAATTGTGTTGTTTCATTTCAACAAACTCATCTTTTAGAGTGATCACAACTTATCAAATTCAATGGTTATAACTTTTAACAATTTAGAAGTGAAAGAACATACTTTGAATGAAATTGCACCTCTTTAAATAATACTAAGCGTTTCGGTGCATTTTACACTAGAGCAGTCGGTTGCCTTGAAGGGTAATTAACTACTCTTTATTTTCTAGAGAGGGTAATCAGATGCCCAAAAATGGCATCCAACTGCCTTTGTTATTTTCCTAGTCAAAACATGAGCAAGCATCGGAGCCAATTGCCCTAGTTAAATAAAATTTAAGCATAATATAACCTACCTTTAACAAAGAAATTTGAATAAAAGGAAATCTATTGTATATTGGAAAAGAAAAAGAAACAACACTTTAAACATTTTCTAGATTATGGTAAAAAAGAAACTTTTTCTAAATCAAAAGATAATAACGATCAGTTGATTAGAACATCACTTAAAATATAGCAATTTATTAGAAGAGTGACGAATAATATCGATTATCCTTTTCAATAATTGAGCTTACAAAAGCAGCATGCAGTCGCCTAAAATCTAAATACCAAAGAAATTAATCATGGTTTTGTTCTAATGTCATTTAACACAAAATGACAAATCCAAAAGACAAGATAATCACTAAAAACACAGCAAATAACAAAGTAACTGATGATGGAATTTTGACCTTGTCCTTCCTGATTATCATACTGCATAATTTGTGATTAATATGTAAAATGAGAGAAAGATTTGCCCAACCATCTTTTTCCAATGATCTCCATTGTCCAAGACCATAATTCTAAGAACACCTCCAACAACTGATGAAGTGTTCACTAGAATTACTATAGCTAATGGAGCAAGAAACATTGTTACCGCTTGGAAATCAAATTTTCCCATCTCATATAGCATAAATTGTTCAACATCAATAACTTTATTGGTAGGCAAGAAACTAGCTTCCCTCATGCCAAGCTTATTTAGAATAGCATCTAAGCTTCCATAGGAATAACTCATGACACATTTTATCATCCATATCCTCCATTCATTTTTCCATGTTCGAATTTGTCCTTCAAATACCAAGATCTCAAATAACTTTTGAAAGAGTAGATATAAAAATGAACAAAAAGAGGCTGAAATTCGGATCTGAAACTTGTGAAACCAAACATAAAGATTAATAATGATTAAAAACAAGTGCAATTAAAGATAAATTTATCATTGTACTGCTTGTCAACATTATTTTATCATTATATTTTATTATATTTTGTTTTATAAATTTCTAGACATGGTTAATGAAACTAATAAAATTTTATCATTTCCTTTAACCAAATATTTCATAAAATATTTTAAATGCATTACATTTGTCATAAAATCATGGATATTGAAGGTATTGTGATAAAATTTCTTGAAATTAAAATATGACGAAAAAAATTTGAATTTTGATACTCTTGACAAATTTGATTTTAATATCAAAATCTATAAAACAATGAGTTATAACACTTGTCATTTAAAAGAATTAAATACCTTTCAAGCTTTCTCACTTTACCTCTGGGTACAAAGGAATGCCATTCAATAGATAGAGTTGAGGGATAAGAGCAAAGCCCCAAAGAGGCAGGCTAGAAAGAAGAGGAAGAAATGCAAATTGTGTATAACACATGAGCTAAAGCCAAGACATCCTTAGAGATCCATAAATGAGAGGGCAAAACCTAGAGATAGCAGCTTGAAGAAGTCCAAATGTCCATCTTGTCCATTGAACTAATATGTCATTCAAATTTGTGGTAAAAGTTCCCAAGAATTGTGGCATTGGTGGATTAAGATAGATAGATTTCCAGCCTTTGCAATGTAAAGTAAATCCTGTGAAGTAATCTTCCACTACACAAAAATACATAAAACTAACATGCAAAGATGAGGTTGATTACTGTATGATATTCTTGTGTCACAAATCACGATAATAATAAAAAAAATCTTGTTAATATACTTACCTTTATACCCCATGTTGTTTGATTTTCATAGGAGTAAGAGGTTAAAACTTTCATCTCTTCCATAAACAGGCTTGAAGATTCCCCACCATTGGATAAAGTTGGGTGCAGTAGTTGTTTTTGCCATCTTGCAATGTTGTTCTCGAACTCTCCTTACTCTTTCCTTGAACATCTTATACTTATCCTGAAATAAAACAAAATCACCTCATAAATTATGTTTAACCATAAGCGACACATTAACATAAAAGAGAGGATTAATATCCATTACATTTTCAGTGAAGTTTTTTATTCAGTAAGAGGTTAAGATAATTATACATGTCCTTTAAAAATATTAAAAAAATAATAAATAAATAAAATAAAGCATGTATCATTATTAATTTTAATCTAGTTTGTAGAATCAAAAAAAAAACTTTACTAACGATGTATTGCACAATTATCCAAAGTGAAATATGAGATATAGTAATGGTAGTAGTAGTCAAATTACCGCCATCTTTTGCTTCTCTGCCTTGAATTCAGAACACTTAGAGTCGCCATGGTCATCTTGGCATCTTGAAAAATATGAATCAGGGCAGCAAGTCTTGATATCATATTTCCTACAAAATGGAAGCCACGACCTTGCAAAGCTACAAGCCTCCTTCATACCACACAAAGTTACAGCAGAACCACCACCGTCCAAAAGATACACGAGAAGCTTCTCTGGTGGATAATCAAGCGCCATAGCTGATATCACAGTGTTCATAACCTCCATAGTCGGCCCCTTGTTTGGATCTGTAGTGCAAATAACACATCACACCACTAAAAATTGAGTCTTTAGCAACCATGATTTGCAACGACCAACAATGTCGTTATAAAATGTAATTATATTTGCAACGACTTTTCAAAATCGTTGTTTATTTGATTTTTTTTATATTTTAGGCAACGATATTTTTTATAGTTGCGAATTTATATCAAATTAACAATGACTAAAAAAAGTCGTTATGATATGTTATTATGTTAACAACAACTTTTCATTATCGTTGCCTTAAAAGATTTTAAAATATTTTATGCAACGACTAAAAAAAATGTCACGATATATGTCATATTCGTAATGACAAAAATGTCTTTTTAGAAACTTATCAAATGTTCAACAATTTTCACTGTTATTGTTAAATTAAAATTTTCTTAACATTTAATTGCTACGAAATCTCATGGTTAATATTTTTTTTCTCATAGTATTAAAAAAATTATTATTTTTATTATTTCCAAAGTATCAACTTTGTTAAAACATGATGATATAACTTATTTATCAGATTTCAATTTTCAATCAATGGCATCGCTTATGCTCTGGTTCTTCATATCATTCTACAGCACATATCAACAGTCTTGAATTAAGAGGAAAAGAAATGCATAAAGAATAAATTTTCAAACCTTGCTTTCAGAGTCAGAAGCCTAATCCATTTTCCATTGCTATGTTGCGTTTAAATTCATTGATAGCCCAATACTAAAACCAATATGGTATCTTACACTCTAATAAAAATAAAAAAAAATGGAATTGAGAAATGAAAGTTTATCTCTTTATGAAATTTAGGAAACGAATATGCTTTCCTCAAAGTTGCAATTTGATAAATTTAAATGAGTTTTTTTAATACAATCAAGAGTTATCCTACATTTATGAAATTCTAATTTATTTTAATATGTAAAATTATTAAAAGTTAAAAAATCAACACTTTATCAATGAATCACATAATTATTAACAAAAATTTTTAAATTTTATCTTTTAAAAAAACATGTAATAATATTTTTCATTTTTGAAATTTAAATATTTTATGGATAATAAATAAAAAGTAATCTAAATATAAAATGATTAACATTATTTTATATTTGTATTTTAAGTTTCGAAGTTGAAAAAGTTTAGATTCATTTCTTTCTCCCAAAAATACAATTCTTTTAGAAAATATATGAGATAATTTTTTTAAGGATTATCATCTGGGATTAATTATCTATCTCTCTTTAAATATTTAAAAAGAAAATAATTTTTATGTATTGTATAATATATATTCCTTACCTGTCCAAAGCACACGGTTGTTTAAATAATAATTTGTACCTGCGTTTGGGTGTTTAAGCCCTAATTCTTTTTCTGCTCTTTATTTTTCCTACGCCGTTCCCTGTTTTCTTCGTCTACTATTTCACTCATCTTCCCAGTTTTGCATCATAAAGCTACTCCTTTCAGCTCCTTACAATTCTATTGTTTGAACTATATCTAGCCACCATCACTTCAAATCCATCTCCGCCCTCCCGATCTTTTCTCTTGTCTGTTTAGTTCTTGTCTGTCTAGTTCGTGTTAGTAAGAATGCAAAACATCAGCTTCAGAGGCGGCCAAAGTTTAAAAGAGGGTCGTTGCGCCTCCTGGAATTGCTTTCTACTCTAATTGCTCGCCTTCCATGCAACTCCCTGACGGTGGAGGTAGTGGACGCGTGAGGAATTTGATGGCAAGATCTCCATCTTCAACTGGGGTTTTGATGGTTGATGGGGTTTCTGTTCTTATTGTGGTTGTCGAGGCGCTGATGCTAGTGGAGATGGCGACAGTTAACAGTCTTTTGTATGGTGCAAAGTGATAGTAATGTGGCACGATCTGCCATTATACTTGGATGGTTAGATTTGGTTAGTGTCTTCATTGCCCACCTCTCAAGGTATTTAATCTTCATCGCTTGCTATTTTAACTTAGCCTGCTATACTCTTACGATTAGGAAATTTAGATGCGATGAATCTTTGTCTTTTTGGTCCTGATATGCCTTATTTGAATATTGACTGATTTGTTTAGTTTTTAAATTACAGGTTGCTTAGACTCAGGCTTTGTGAACAGATATCTCAAGGAGTAAACGTTAGCCTCTTTGTAACATGCCCTACCATGAATCTGTGTGTGTGAAAGCTTAGAACTGATTTTGCTCTGAAAAAACTACATATGTGGAACTTTTATTATTTTTTCAACATTAATAGATCATCTTTCTTTTATTAAGTCATTATTCTCATTGTTTCTCTCTCACTCTCTCATATTTTTTATTTTAAATTACTTTTGCAAATGATACATTTTTTTACCATGGCATTAGGAGGACAGGGCTACCTTAATTTTATGGGAAATGTGGTAAACATTGTGACTCAACATTGCGGCTCAATATTGTAGCTCAACAGTACATCAGCGGATATTAGAGAAAATTTCAAGTCTAGGAAAGTAAGCAGGTTTTGAGATGAAGATCTGCCAAAGCCCTTTAAGTCATAAAGATATTAGAAAATAAAGGGGTGATTGGCTTCATTTGATACAAGGGTTTATTGGCTATCCGCTAAAGTAGACATAGTGCTCTAGATTTTTTCTATTTTTTCTATTCATGAAATTATATTGAATTCTAAATTTCATTAATAATAAAATATTTAAATTATCAGTTTTCTTATAATTTATTACTTGTAATTATAATAATATTGTAATGAAAAAAATTATTTGCAACAATAATATTAATTATTTATTTTTTTTATATTGTAAAATAAATTAGTAACTATAAAAATTTGTTCATAAAAAAACAAATTAGAAACCATAAAAATATGGTTTCACAATTATAATCATTCTAAAACAAATTAGAAACGACAAAAAAGTTGTTTCCCAATGATTTTCTAGTAACGACTATAGTAATTGTGAATAAAATTAAAAACAACAAAATTGTGTTTCGTATTTTTTTGTAGCAATGACAATAATCATTACAAAACTAACTAGTGCAACAATAAAAAAATTATTGTCAAAAGCAATTGCAACCAAATATATTCTGTTGCTAAAAAAAATATAGACAAAATATTAAGTCGTTGTTAAAATAAATAATTAATTAGTAACGAAAAAAAGTTGTTGCAATAAATACATTTTTGCAATGACTTATTATTCGATGAAAGTTGTTGCTTATATTTTTAGTAATGGAATTATATGCAATGACTAAAAGTCGTTATAAAAAAGCTTTAACAACAACAAATACTTATTTTGCAACGACTTTAAGTGTTGCAAAAGACCCATTTTCACGTATTGATCAATACGTAGAAGTTTATAATCACATGGCAATCTCTCTGGAAATACCGTCCTAGAAACAGGACGCCAACTAAAAGCTTGCGCAAGGAGCCAGCCGAAAGAGAGAAGCAATTCGGAAGCAAAGATTAGAAGCCACGGAAGTGTGGGTATGGTTCTCCTTCTGGTTTCTTGGAAAAAGAAAGAAACCTTGTAGTATATCAAGAAAGCTATACCTATCGAATGGAGGATTGTGTGTGATCTATTGATGATTACGAAGAAGTTGTTGACATATCCATAGGTTGTGGCTCAGTTTGCAATGTAAGTTAAGTTTGTGGGAAGAGTTTTCGGGTTCGACTACCACTAAACATATCTTTGGAGAGGAGTGAAGAGCCTTAACTGTGATTAAACCCTGAATAGGATTAGTCTCAGACTATTAAAACGAATGAAAATATCTGTAGTTTATACCAAAAAAATGAAAAAGTTGTTGACATGGCAAAGATGGAGAGGATGAGAGTTGTCCATGGCAATTCTAATATGCTTGCTGCTTGATTTGCTTTAGCACAAGAATCATATAAATAGACATCAATCGCTACTTGGCTAGAGTCGTCTCTATGATAATAATTGAAAATGCGAGATGGTTGTACATATTGGAGAGTAGAGGTGCTTATTGGGCCGGGTTGGCCCGACCCGGTTCGAAACCGGATCGGGCCAATCCGGCTCAATATTCGAACCGGTACAGTATCGGTTCGAAACAGGCCCAGCCCAGTATGTTACTGGGCTAGGCCGGTTTTAAATATTTAACGGGCCCGGCCCATTAAGGATGGGGCCCACTAAGAGCCCGGCCCAAAACCGGACCGGTTCGAACCGGTCCGGTTAAAAAAAAAATTAAAAAAATTATTTTGACTGCAGTTGCACTGCAATGCAACTACAGTCTGTAGAGGCAAGTCACAAACTTGCCTTTGCAAATGGCCGTTGCCATCAATCCTTTTTTTTTATTTTATTTTTGTTTTGTTGTTGTTGTTGTTATTATATTATTATTATTATTATTATTATTATTATTACATACCAAATTAATTAATGTTATACTTATCTATGTTTAAAATAAATAAATATTTAAAATACAAAATGAATTAATATTTTAAAAACATATTAAATAAATGAATAAATAAATAAATGAATAAATATTAAGTAAAAGATATTTCAAATATAATAAATTATTTTAAATGCAAAATGAATATAATAAATGAATATAAATAAAGATATGCAAAATGAATATAATAATAATATCCATAATATCATTATTTGTATTTTGAATCAAATATCATTTTATCATAATATTATATTCATAATATAACTTTAATTTATTATAATAATAATTTTATTAGATAATTTTATAATAGTTTATTTTTACATTATTGTTACATTAATTAAATAAATTATAATATAACTTTATAATAAATTATTGTTAAATTAAACTATTAACATTATTTATTATAAAAATAAATTTATTAGATTAAATTATTAAAATATATTAATATATATTAAAATAAATTAATATAAATTTTTAAAAATAAAAATTTTAAAAAGCAAAAAAAAAATGGACCGAACCGGTTTAAACCGATGCGGTCCGGTTTTGAGGCGAACCGGTCCAACGAACCAGGCCGGTTCGCCTCTTATAAAAGATAGAACCGGTCCGGACCGGACCGGTTTACTACCGATTTGGACCAGTTCTATTTTAGTTAGGGCCGGAACCAGTGAAAACCGGCTCGGTTCGGCCCGTAACCAGCTCTGTTGGAGAGGTTGATAGGGAATTTAATTTGTTTATGCATTTTTTAAAAATATTATAAATTCATCCAACAACACGTGGCATAGATATCAACGAAAAAAATTAAACGAGTCCATCAACTTTTCCTTGTGTGCTGAGCAATCCTCCATGTAAATGTAAGGTTGAAATGAGAAATTCTATCCGATTAATCCCTGTGGACAGAATAGCTGAATTAAAAAAATCTATAACCTATAAAAAAAAAAGAATCCAGTTAACATAATTTTGACATGTATCCTTTGTTTTTCTGCTTTTTTTATTTGAGTTGGCTTGATAATTATTTTTTTAAACGAATCAAACTAAAAAAATTAAATGAGTCCATCAATTTTTGCTTTTGTGCTCAGCAGACATCCTCCATGTAAATGTGAGGTTAAAATGAGAAATTCCATCCGATTAATGGCTGTGGACTGTAAGGTTAAAATGAGAAATTCCATCCGATTAATGGCTGTGGACAGAATAGCTGAATTAAAAAATCTTTAACCTATAATAAAAAAAAATCCCATTAACAAAATTTTGACATAGACCCTTTGTTTTTTTTTCCTTTTTTTTAATTGGCTTGGTAATTATTTTTTATATCTTTTTACAATTTTTATATTATTTTGGTTTGATAAAAAGCAATTGCATTGTATGAGTTAAAATACTAGTAGATATAAAAGCTATCCTTTAATAAGTAAGTGGCTGTCACATGACACTTTATTAATCATTATCTTAAAGGCAATTTTTTTTATTTTTTAAATTTATAATTAGTTTTAATTTTTCTTAAAATTAAAATATTAAAAATAAATTTAGCCATGAAATAGTTTTTAGTTTCATATGTGATATTTTTTTAATTGAAATAAAAATATCTATTTTTAATTTTTTTAATGTTAAAATACTAAATATGCGAAAAATATGAACTTACTATGAAGATAAAAGAGAGACAATGAAAAGTTCAAACAAAAAAATTTGAAAAGAATTAAATCAAATATTTACAATTTTTTCGTTTATAAATACTTTTTTTCAAAGTTAAAATAAAAAAAAAGAAGCAAAAGATATAAAGAGTGGAGAGAGAACAAAATTTAAATTTCAAAGAATTTTTTTAAGGAGCTAAACTAAATATTCATGTAAAAAAAATAAATATTCAAAAATTTGGTTTGCAAAAATTCAAATAAAATACTAAAAACATTACAAATAATATAAAAATTAAAAAAATGATAAAAGTACAATATCAAAAAAATTAAAAATTTCAAAAAAAATTAAAACTTAAACATAAATAAGCACAAAAAAATTAAAAAAAAATCTACGAATCAAAGCTTTTATAAAAAATTTCTTTAAATATGAAAATAGAAGGCTATAAAAAAAGAAATAAAGTAAAAAATAAATAATTTCAATATTAAATACTTAGCGACTATTATAAATAAAAATAAAAAATAGTAATAGGGATTAGTCTAATATGATTTTGTATTAAAAAAACGAATTAGTGTCAAATTGAATAAAAATTTAAATATTTTATAAGTTTTTTTTTATTTTGATCTATTTAATTTTTTAACTTTGTGTTAAAAATTTATTTTATTTTTTATAAAAATAAAAATAAATAAGATGATTAATTAATAAATTAAATATTATCATTTTCATTTAATAAATCAATATCTTGACCTATTAAAAATAATTATCTTGATTTTTATTTTAAAAATAACTATCTTGATTTATTATTATTTTTAATACTATTGATAATATATATAATTTTTACGGAAAAAAGCCCCCACACGAAGCAAGGGTTGTTCTAGTATATTTTTAAAAGCAAATCTATAAAAAAAAATAAAATAAAATCTTGAATCTTGGCGTAGCCACGTTGATTGCTAGTGAATTTATCATTTTGCCCATTTTTCGTCTGGCATCTTGGCTGTTTTGTTGTGTAAATTGCTATTTTTTAAAAATTTGTTTAGGTGGACGATGTGATTAGTTTCGATAAAATTAAAAAATAAAATAATTATTAAAGAGATATATTTTTTAATAAATTAGTTAAAAAAAAATGAAAGAGGGTAATTTAAGCTTCAAAATTTTTTATCTTTTTGTGCTTTTAATCGCACCGACCCCCGCACCATTGCCCTCTGCGGTTCAATCATTTTGCTTGAGGTTGTGGATGTTAGATAATATCCGTTACCCTCTTTCGATTTTCGTGTCCTTTAGCTGCCCCTAACGGTTGTTGGGAATTTTTTTTTCCGAACAAAAAAAAAAGGGAATATTTTTTTTTTTACATCCAAATGTGGAATTTAGCACTGCTACAGTCTGTGGACGCCAATTTCTTTCACATGGGGCCCATCATCGAACTGACAAATTTAATTACTGGTCAGTATGGGACTTGAATGTTGGTCTTTCGAATGCATCTCAAGCTTTTTGCTTTTATTTTTTCCCTTTTTTTCTTAGGTTCTATGTAAGGGCGTAATTGAGTTGAGTCGAAACGATATAGTATCAAGCTTGATCTTGGTTTAATTAGAAAATTCAAGGTTCGAAACTTGATCCATCTCGATCAAACTTCGTTTTTGAAGTTCAAGCTCCACTCAATATGTTTTATTTGTCAATTTTTAACTATATATTGTAATGATAAAATAGTAAGTTAATAATAAAAATTAAAAATATATATTAAAAAAGTTCGATGAGGCTCGCGAGCTACTCGAGCCGAATATTAAGAATATCGAACTTGACTAGACTCATTATTGAAGTAGTTTGAGTCCGAGCTCGACTCGAAAATAAATAAATCAAACTCGAGTAATCATCGAGTCGAGCTCAAGTAACTCACAAATAACTTAACTCATTTACACCCTTAATTCCATTCTTCCTTCCTAAGGTTAAAGACATAAATCTTCTTCCCCACACTTCTCTGCCCCTTGCTGCCATTTCCCACTGTTGACCAAGGAGACATTATTGTGTACTTGCTTTGGCTATTGTTGTCCCTTCATCTCGATTATGCAAAGCTAATTTAAATCACATACTACTTTTGCAGTATTACGAGTTAAAGAGTTAGTTTAAATCACATACTGCTTTTCTCTTAACATGGATAATTTAACAACTAATGCAACGATCGAGATGCTAAATCCAAGATATCTAAAACAATCTTTGTTCCTTTCCAATTTGAGTTCCTGCATTGCAAATTTCTTCTATTGCAAGTTCAAAGTCACTATCTAGAATGATAATATCAAAACCAAAATCTTGTGCAATTCCAAAATCAAATACAATCACTCTTATTATAACTATAAATGGTCATAATAACGTGGAGCATAAAGAAAATACAATAAAGTAATTATACTACTATTAGTAAAATCATATTAGTAAATAAAAAAACCCTGAAATTTAGGTTCTCAGAGTTAGATTTAAATTTTTTACCAAGCCGTTGAAGATTCGCTTTGATGGGAGGGGTGGGTAAGGAAGAAGGGCATTCAAAGAAGGGGCTGTGCATGAGGGGGTGCTGTGTGACCATGCGTGAGGAAGGGGGGGTCGTAACAAATACAGCATTGACAAAGATAGAAGGGGTTATGCGATTGTGCACAAGGAAGAGATGCTGGTGCCGTGCCATCGGAGCTGAAAGGGTGCACAAATCTAGGTACAAAGTGAGGAAGAGGGCATTCAAAGAGATAGAGGGGGCCGTAAGATCGTGCCCGAAGAAGAGAGGCCTGGTGCAAGTGTTAGAGTATGCCTTACAATCAATTGGATTTGAATTAAGTAATTTTAAAAGGCCCAAAAGACTTAATTTAGTTGGACTAAGGCTAAAGCCCTTTTAGGGTTTTGTTAAGAGGTACTATAAAAACAACGTTAAGTCTAAAAAGTTAAACAAAATATTTTCGATAGCCACTCTGCCTCTTGGAGCTAGCACTCTAAAAAAACAATTCCCTTCCTCCTCCCTTTGCTTCTGATCACATCTTGTCTCAGGCAAAGGTCGTGTGGATACCTTTAGAAGGCTTCTCTTAGCTAGGAGTCTTGAGTTAACGATAAATTGAGGGCTATCGTGGGCTGTCATATTCAAAAGTTGAACATTCCTACATGAGTCACACCAAAAGTTTAGATTCTATCCCGAAAATAATCTTGTCACATGATCCTGGTGATTTTGGTTTTGTTGTTTTTCTGATTCGCTGCTTATTTTCGTGTATGACATGATAAATCAAGACAACAAAACCTTAAAGTGGTATCCGAGCCAATGTGCAAACGGCTTTCAGGATAGCGAATTTGATTCGCGGTGATGCTGTTTTATTATAAGTTGTTACAGATTTGATTTTAATTTTCAAAATTCGTTTAGACAACCTAAAATAATTGTAAGACAATTATAGATTTAAATAAACCATGTAGGGATTTGTTGAATTAAAAGTTACATGTTAGAATTCTTTTCAAACTTATAATTAAAATGTTGTCAAAATTGTTTGGCACAAACCTTGCACACTTTTATATAATATAATTGATATTAGAGCAGTTGTCAAAATTGTTTTGACAAAAAAACCTGTAAGCAACCTTGTAGTTAACACCCTTGTAAAAAAAATTAATACTTGTTTTATTTTATTTAAAATGTATTTTAATTAAAATAAATTAGGATAAAAGTTATCCTAATAAGAGTTTTAAATTAAATATATTTTAAAGAAAGATATTTTTTAAAATAAAATTGGACAAGTGTTATCCAATGGGTTTTGAAATTTTAATAAGATTAAAGTTTCAAAGACGTTATCTTGATAAAATTTTGTTTTAAAATATTTTCTATCTTAAATTGGATAAGAGTTATCCAATGGTTTTGAGATTTTAATGAGATTAAAATTTCAATTAAGCTCAAATTGAATTTTGAGAATTAAAATTAAATTAAAACAGCCCTTGATACTCATAATTAATTAAAATTTGATTAATTAAAATTAGAATTTAATTAGGAAGCATGCAAATTAATATGTGATATTGCTATGTATGCTTGATGCTTGATTCATGTGTGATATGGATGGTTGCATGGTGCATGGTTATGGGCCTAGGTTTACATAGGTTGTAATTTATTTAAATAAATTTAAATTAGGCCTGCAAGCCTTGATTTATTTGTAATGTATTTATGTAATAGTTACATAGATAAATTAGGATTATCTTGTAAAATGTACAACATTTGAAGCTAAGATGGTGCGGAGCCAAGGTGAATCGAGGTGATGCTTGAAGGGAAACTGAGGAGAAGGCATTTAGAAAAACAATGTATCCCTAGGTTCTTTTGTAATAGAAAGGCCATAACCATGTCACATTTTATTTTATGCTTTTACTTATATATGTTGATATATATGTTAGAAAAGCATGCTAGGTGAGATGGTAAAATTAAATTAAAAATCCCTCAAAATAAATATTAAGTCAAAGATAACAAATAAAGATGCCTTCCAATACGATGCATGTAAAAGAGACTTTGTTCGGTATTGTGCTACTTTGGCTCAGTCAAGGCCATACCTACCTTAGGAATTCACATTTCATGAGATAACAGTTATCTCCAAGTGTATTGGGTCAGACTTAACTAAATCAAATTATGACATTGGCTCAGTCAAACCTAATAAGATTTAGTGCATGTTTGGTGTATGGAATAAGGATAGGATAAGATAAAATAATATTATGGATAGGAAAAGATTAGATGATAACATCCTATCTTATGTTTGGTGTGTACAAGGATTAAGCATAAGATAGGATGATTTTTTATCCTTTACCATGTTTGTTATGTGCAAAATTAAAATTAGGATAGGATTATATTTTTTTTATTAGACAAAATTTAAGGATAAAATAGAAAATTCATTAATAAAAAATTTTGAAACATATCCTATCCTATGGATTAAAAATAATCCTTCACTTTTCTAAAGGGTTAAGTTATCCTCTTGGTATAGGATGACTTATCCTCTCACTAATCTTATCCTTTTACTTAAATGAATAACAAACATGGGATAGGATGATAATCATCCTATCCTTTAAATAATCCCTTGTGCCAAACATGCACTTAGAGTCATAGGTTGGGTTTTAACCCATATGATGAGTTAGAACAAGAGTTGTTCACCCAATTATCCAGGAGTTGCATGAGATGCCATTCATAAGAGTTGTCTACCTAAATAATCTCATTGGACACATTAGCTAAGCTAAAGTCATAATGGGATCAAATATGGATCCTAGCCTATTAGGAAGTCTAGGCGAAAAGGCTTCCCGAGTTGATAGTGAGGGTTATTAGCTTGAGGAAAATAGTGGGAGCAATTCATTTAATTAAAAAACCATAATTAAATGATTTTAATCACAATGTTACTTACTTGCATATTTTATGATTGTAGAATTATCATGACAAACAACAATTTATCCCTTCATTCTATCCTTGAGAAGGATAACAAGTTGGTTGGGGCAAACTTCTTAGACTGGTACAGAAATTTGAGGATAGTCCTCACTTAAGAAAAGAAGTTATATGTTCTGAGCATGCGATCCTTGCTCAACCCCGACAGAATGCTTCCACTACTGATAAGCAAGCTTATCAAAAGCATTTGGATGATGCCATTGACGTGCAGTGCCTAATGTTAGCTTCCATGAGTTCTGAACTCCAGAAGCAACATGAGAATATGAAACCGTTTGATATGATCGAACATCTTAAGGAAATGTTCCAAGAGTAAGCACGGCATGAACGTTATGAGGTGTCTAAGGTACTCTTCCAGAGCAAGATGGCTGAGGGAGCTTCGGTGCACACTCATGTACTTAATATGATTAGGTACATTGAGAGGCTGGAAGCACTGGGCTTCACCATGCATAAAGAGTTGTCAATTGATCTCATCCTCCAATCCTTAAATGATAGCTATAGTTCGTTTGTGTTGCACTACAACATGAACAGTATGGATAAGACACTAGTAGAATTGCTCAACATGTTGAGAACTGCTGAGCAGGACTTGAAGAAGTCAAGGCCTACTTCTATTATGCTGATTGACAAGACCAAATCCAAAGGCAAAGGCAAGCCTAAGGGTAAGCCCAAGCCCAAGGGTAACAAGAAGGAAAAGGCTAAGAAGCTTAAGCCATCTAGTGAAGTTGCTAAGACAGGAAAGTGCTTCCATTGCAGTAAGACTGGTCATTGGAAGCGAAATTGCACTATGTACCTTAAGGAGCTAAAGAAAAAGAAAGGAAGTGAAACATCCACCTCAGGTATATATGTGATTGAGACAAATCCATCTACTTCTTCATCTTGGGTATTAGATACTGCATGTGGTTCTCACATTTGCATGAATGTGCAAGGACTAACAAGGAGTAAAAAACTTTCCAAGGGTGAGGTAGTCCTACGAGTTGGAAATGGAGCAACGATTGCTGCATTAGCTGTAGGAACATTTAATTTATTGTTGCCTTCGAGCCTAATTCTAGAACTTGATAATTGTTATTATGATCAAGTAATTACAAATAATATTATTTTTGTTTCTTGTTTGGACAAGAAAGGTTTTTCTTTTAAAATAGGCTTAATAGCCAAATATGTCTCCAACGTTTAGGGTAAAATGGAATTAAGACCTTAGCGTTCCATTGCGTGAAAATAAGGCCATAAAGTTCTATTTTCAGCAAATAAAACCTAAACGTTAAAAAATAATAGAATTATGTATACAGTCGTTAAATCACTCAAACTTCCATTATTTATGCACAGTTGACACATGACATAGATGCTGACAGGGATAATTTGCCACGTGGATCGTTGACATGGCCTCGCCCATCTCACCAGGCTGTCAACGAGCATCCCCTAGGCGTCTCGTGCCCCAGGTTTACCTTGAAAACGTGATGTAGGCAGTTGCCCAACATGCACTAACGTATTTGTCCGCTTTGGGCGGTCACCCCTAACGGCTTTTGTCTCAAGGTGCCTGAAGCACCTTACAAGACATTTATCACCTTGAGAGCGTTTTATTGTCAAGGCCTCACCCGTCTCACTAGGCGTCAACGAGCACCCCTTAGGTGCCCCGTGCCCAAGTTTACCTTGACAACGTGATGCAGGCAGTCGCCCAACACTCGCTACGTATTGTCCACTTTGGGCGATCGCCCCCCTCGCGCAGGCTTTGTCTCAAGGTGCCTGAAGCACCTTTACAGGACATTTATCACCTTGAGTGTGTTTTCATTGTCAAAGCCTCGCCCGTCTCACCAGGCCTCCGGCCAGCATCCCCTAGGCGCCTCGCGTGCCAGGTTTACCTTGACAACGTGAGGTGGCGGTTGCCTAACACTCACTACATATTGTCTGCTTTGGGTGGTTGCCCCCTAACGGCTTTGTCTTGGGTTCGAATTGAAACGTGCTTAAGGTGATAAATGTCCTGTAAGGTACTTGAGGCACCTTGAGACAAAGACATGAGGGGCGACCGCCTAAAGTAGACAATACTTTAGTGAGTGTTGGGTGACTGCCTACCTCACATTGTCAAGGTAAACCTGGGGCGTGGGGCACCTAAGGGATGCTCGCCGACGGCCAGGTGAGATGGGCGAGGCCATGTCAGCGATCCACGTGGCAAAATTATCCCTGTCAGCATCCATGTCATGCGTCAACTGTGCATAAATAACGAAAGTTTGAGTGATTTAACGGCTATATACATAATTCTATTATTTTTTAACGTTTAGGTTTTATTTGCTAAAAATAGAACTTTATGGCCTTATTTCCACACAATTGAACATTGAATTCTTAATTCCATTTTACCCTAAACGTTGGGGACATATTTGGCTATTAAGCCTTTAAAATAATGAATAATAGTTGTTCAATTTACTTTAATGATATTTTCTATGGCAATGCTTCCATTATGAATGGATTGTATGTTCTAGACTTAGATAATCACATATACAGTGTTGATTCTAAGAGGTCAAAGGGTAATGAGATTAACCCTACATTCCTCTGGCATTGTAGACTTGGTCACATAAACGAGAAACGCATATCTGAGCTCCACAAAGATGGACACTTAGATTCATTTGATTTTGAATCATATGATGTATGCGAATTTTGTTTGCTTGGTAAAATGACCAAGACCCCTTTTACAGGAACAAGTGAAAGGGCTAGTGGTTTATTAGAGCTCATACATATAGATGTATGGGGCCAATTAACCATATAGACTAGATGAGGGTTCCAATACTTCATCACATTTACTGATGACTACAGTAGATATGGCTATATATATTTAATGAGACCTAAGTTAGAATCCTTTGAAAGTTCAAAGAATTCAAGAATGAAGTACAAAACCAGCTAGGCAAGAATATCAAGACACTTCGATCAGATTGTTGTAGAGAGTATTTGAGCCTAGAATTTACAGATCATCTAAAAGAGTGTGGAATAGTTCCACAACTCACTCCACATGGTACACCTGAATGGAACGGTGTATCTAAGAGGAGGAATCAGACCTTGTTAGACATGGTTCGATCCATGATGAGTCTGTCTGACCTCCTTGTCTCCTTTTGGAGTTATGCTTTAGAGACAGTAGCATTCACACTGAATCGTGTTCCTACTAAGTTGTTGAAAAGACACCACATGAGATGTGGACAGAAAAAAGCCTAATCTGTCTTTTCTAAAGATTTAAGGTTGTGAGGCTTATGTCAAAAGACAAGTCTCAGATAAATTAAGACCCAAATCTGATAAATGCATATTTGTGGGGTATCCTAAGGAGATAAAAGGATACTATTTCTATAATCCCATAAAGCACAAAGTATTTGTGGCTTAGTATGGTGTCTTTCTAGAAAAGGACTTCCTTTTTAGAAGAACTAGTGGGAAAAAAATAAAGCTTGAAGAGGTTCAAGAACCATAAAATGTCACTGAACCTTTAGTGGAATAGGAGCAAGTCCCACAAGATGTTGTGAAATAGGAAATAGCTCCAGAAACATAAGGCTCATGTAGGTCTAGTAGGATACGTCGAGAGCTTGAGAAGCTTAACCTTCTCACCACTCAACGCGATAACGTATTGCTCATGGATAATGATGAGCCTACCACCCAAGAAGAAGCAATTACGGGCCCAGATTCTGAGAAATGGCTTGAAGCCATGAAATCCAATATGGACTCCATGTATACAAACCAAGTATAGACCTTGGTTGATCCACCTGAAAGGGTAAAACTCGAAGGGTGCAAGTGGGTCTTTAAAAAGAAGATTGACATAGATGGTAACATGCATACCTATAAAGGCCGATTGTGGCCAAAGGTTTCAAGCAAAGGCATGGTATAGACTATGATGAAACCTTTTCACCAGTTGCAATGCTCAAGTCCATTCGGATTTTGCTTGCTATCATACCATGATTATGAGCTATGGCAGATGGATGTTAAAATCACGTTCCTCAATGGAAACTTGTCGGAAGATGTGTATATGACACAATCTTATATGACACAATCTGACGGTTTTATCACTCCTGGGAATGCCAACAAGGTATGCAAGCTTCTCGGAGCTGGAACATTCATTTTGATGAGACAGTAAAAGAGTTTGGCTTCATTAAGAACGAAGATGAACCTTGTGTTTACAAAGGTTTGTGGGAGTGTTGTCATATTAGTGCTATATATGGGTGACATATTACTCATAGGAAATGACATTCCTACCTTATAATCTGGCTATATGTTTTGCCTGAATGA
Organism: Heritiera littoralis; assembly: GCA_031772115.1. Classification (NCBI taxonomy): domain Eukaryota; kingdom Viridiplantae; phylum Streptophyta; class Magnoliopsida; order Malvales; family Malvaceae; genus Heritiera; species Heritiera littoralis. Next base: position 38,076 of record JAPDPK010000039.1, on the reverse strand, counting down.
TGGTGCTGTAAAGTTGGAAGTGTTCTAAACAAGAGACAGTGGCCAATTCTACAATAGAGGCTGAGTATTTAGCGATATTAGATGCAACTAAGGAAGTTGTTCGGAACAAAAAGTTCATTATAGAACTTGGATGATCCCTAGCATTGCTAATCCAGTGGCACTCTATTGTGACAACAATGGAGCCATTGTACAAGCTAAGAAACCTTGGTCTCACCAGTGGTTCGAACAAATACTCAGGCCTTTCCATGATCAATTGGTTATAGTACAAGTGGGAGAATGTTAGTGTATGTGCTATGAGCCAATCCGATTTGGACTTATATTACACTTAAGCCATTGTGATTATTTATGTTATTTAGTAATACATGGAATTTATTTATCATTATTGACTATATTTAATTTGATCAAGTCATAATTAAATGATAAAGTCCCTAGAATAGTGGATTCGTATAAAAGGAATCAAAGTAGTGACTTTGATAATGAGATCCTTATGATGCAAATAATACTATTCTTAAATATCCTTAGTCGTAGTATCACTAAGAAGGGACATTAGTGATATGGTAAGACTAACATGTGTTAGATTCTTTTGGGTGACTGATCTTATAAGTCATGGATATGGCGATATCCAGATCAACACATGGGTGATCATTGTGAATGAATACACTAGATTGACCCATTTTGAGAACTCTATGTGGATTGTTACATTGAGTGTCATTAGATGTTCTCAAATGGCAATGGTATATGTGATCCTTAGACTTGAGATCACCATGGTATTCTATGTGTGGATTGGTGTACTTTGATGCTGGTAAACGTAGCTCAATGAGGGTTGCAAGTAAGACAGTAATTGGGTACATTAGAATCACATGAGGGTTGTGAGTGATCAAGATAGGATTCGTCCCTCTTGGTAACAAGAGTCTATATTTTAAGGCCTCTCAATAGAGATTAATGATTGAAAATCTGTGGCCACAGTACAAATGAGATTTAAGATGAGATCTTGAATTCATTTGATTAAATCATTTATCTTGAGATTGAGAAACAATGTAGTTAAACTTTAATAGAGACGACACGTTCCATACTCTATGTTCAACTGAGATATTAGGTGACGAAAGGATCGGATTATACGGTAATTGCTCATTGAAAGGTTGTCATCAACTTACAGACATTTTCATTACTTGGGTAGCCATAATGCATTACTAAATGCCAATCTTGGCTTGTGATTTATGAATGAGATTTGAATCACCGCCAACGTAATGAAAACCTAAAAGGTCACACACAATAAGAGTATGACAAAAACAAGGTAATTGGAGTTGGATTCATGCGATGAATCCTAGTACAAGTAGGATTCCTAGGTAAGACTAGAATCCTGTTTCAACTAGAATTCAGGATTTAATTAATAGTAATTTTAGCCTGAGATTACCAAAGGGTATTTTGGTTTTTTCAATTATAATGAGATTATAATTATGAATTATTAATTTAATAATTCATGGGCAGACCAAATTATTAATCCAAATGCATAACCAATTGGTTGTAGCGCAAGTGAGAGATTGTTAGAGTATGCCCTACAATCAATTGGATTTCGATTAAATAATTTTAAAAGGCCCAAAACACCCAATGTAGTTGGACTGAGGCTAAAGCCTTTTAGGTTTTGTTAAGAGGCATTATAGAAACAACATTAAGTCTAAAAAGTTAGACAGAATATTTTTGACAGCCACTCTACCTCTTGGAGCTAGCATTCTCATAAAACAATTCCCTTCCTCCTCCCTTTGCTTCTAATCACATCTTGTCTCAGGCAAAGGTCTTGTTTTGCATCCTACTCGTGTGGATACCGTTAGAGGGCTTCTCTCAGCTAGGAGTCTTGAGTTAACGATAAATCGAGGGCTATTCGTGGGATGCCATATTCAAAAGTTGAACATTCCTACACGAGTCACACCAAAAGGTTAGATTCTATCCCGAAAACAATCTTGTTGCATGATCCTGGTGATTTTGGTTTTGTTGTTTTTCTAATCTGCTGCTTATTTTCGTATATGACATGATAAACTGAGACAACAAAACCTTACAGCAAGGACGCCAAAGGTGAGAAGGTGCATCAAATTTGGCGAACCGAATTTGGGGCTATGTCTGGGTCTGGGTAGGTAAAGGATGTGGCAAGTTATGTTAGGACTTAGTAGAAAATGTTGAAGATGGATAAAAGAAGTGAAAAGTGAGAGAATGTATTAGGATTTCTAGTAGCTAGGGTGTAGTGTAAATTTTTAATTTTATATTAAAATAATAAATTAAAAAAAAAGCTGAATAAGGTTTGGGGGTTATTCAAGTCGCGTATTTTAATACTCGGACTCAACTTGCTCAATAGCTCAAGGTTGAACTTGGTTTGACAAAAATGGAGTCAAGTTTGTGTTTCTTTTCAAGTCAAATTCGTGTCACTTGACTTCCATTTCCCAAGTGCTTCAATGCTTCTCCTTTTTGCTCCGTTTCAAGAATCTTTCAATCATGGGATAGCTAAGAACCATGATAAATGAGGAGAGATAAATCTGTACAAACATCTCTTCACATTTTTTCTCTAAGATAACCCTCCTTAATCCACCAATGAAGCATACCACGTTCAATATAACCAGGACTGACAATGGAACCATGAACATTGTAGCCCCTTGGAAGTCAAATTCACCATTTTCGTATTTTCAAGCTTTTCTTTGTCTACTGCTTTATTTGTGAGCCTGAAAGTAGTTTTCTTCAGTCCCAACCATTTCATCAAGAGGTCTAGGCATCCAAATAAGCAGCCAGAAACTAATTTTATCACCTAAATTCTTCGTTCATTCCACCATATCAATATGGTGCCTCCATCAGATAAGACCTCATGTAACTGCTGCCCCAATGCAGATAGATAAACGGTTAGAAAGACCACGAACCACGAGCTAAAAACCTGAGATAAAAAATTAGACATGAAAAGTAGTACTCTTGTTATAATCCATTGCGGCAGATAATAGCTAGAAAAGATATGCCAAACTCCAGAAGTCAGATTGCTGTAGTATAATACTAGTTGTTATGTTATTGATACATAGTTAGAATCTAAAAGCTCAGCCAGGTTTACAGTGCATTTGATTTCTGTCAAGAACTACAGTGATTTTTGCAAGCCACATGAGCTATTCCTTGGGCCCCTTTTGGAAAATCCCCTGTTGAGATCATATTCATATCATTTACTTAGGTGACTGCCAAAATTCGAATGAAAGTGTAACGGTATAAGAGGTAATACCAGATATAATTTGCTTTGCCAAAACAATTATTAAGTACTCTTTTAACATTAAAAGGAACAGATAAAAAGGTTTAATTACGGACCTTACATTGTGGTACAAGGGAATGCCATACAAGAATCACAATTGGGGAACCATATATTAGGAATCCAATGGCAAAAAGGGGTTGGAAAACAAAATATCCATAGCGCATGCTTTAAAGAATGGACATCCGTGAGATGTAGGAAAATTAATACAGATAAATACACTCAGGATTTCATGTTCAATCATCAAGAAAAGATTAATACGGAAGTGTACCTGAATCCATTGGAATTGATATCTTGAGGTTAGAGTCTTCCATGTCTAAACTTTAGAGAGAATATGTATCTCACTCAACGATGGGATTTGTTGTGAGAATTATGTTATGTTTAGACTGGGGACCATATCCTATTTATACTTGAAGTATATTTTATTTTATTTTGGCCCATCATGAAAATAAAATAAAATATTGGGTCTCTACACATTGCAAAGCCCATGCTAATTGAGATGTCCTAAAGTCTAATAACTTAAACTTTATTTGATCACTATTAAGTGGACTAAATGGATAGCTTGTAATGTGCAATTAATTGATATATGTAGGCCTACTAAATAATTTCCCAACAATCTCCCACTTGGGCCACATATGTCACTTGATAATTGTACATTTTAAAATAACTTTAAGAGCTCTAAACATGCTATCATCACAAGGCAACATCTCTAAACAATCTGGTCCATCAATCATACTAACATAGGATCAGAGCAATCTTCGTTACATATATTCTGTAACTAGACCCATCAATGGTCACATATATTAATATAATCAATGACATAGATCAAGTATGGATGTGTAGCTTGGAAATTACATGCAAGTGATCCCTTAAACATGTCTATTTCCAACTGGTCCACGTGATCCCTTAAACATGTCTATTTCCAACTGGTCCTACTTTCAAAACTTTATGCTCAACTGCAATTTGAAAGAATAATACTTTATTTCAGAGTTTCAGTAATAACAACAATACTTTATTCTAATCAGAAAAATGTCTCAATAACAAATGAATATAAATGAAACAAACTCCCACTATACAAGCATATCATCAAAGTGAACCACACTCATACGAGCTATATGCTCATGAAACACCTTAGGTGGTACACCCTTAGTAAGCGGATCCGCAATCATGGAGTTCGTATTGATATATTCAATAGATATCTGAAGACTCTGAACTCTCTCCTTAACAACAAGAAACTTGATGTCAATGTGCTTTGACTTTGACGAGCTTATGTTGTTCTTAAAGTATAATTCTGCGGCTTTATTATCACAATAAATCTTCAATGGCCTCTCAATGCCATCGTCAACGCATAGCCTTGTGATAAAATTCTGCAACCATATTGCCTGGTTCGATCCTTCATAGCAAGCTATAAACTCTGCTTCCATGGTAGAAGAAGTTATGAGTGACTGCTTTACACTCTTCCAAGACACAACTCCTCCAACTAACATGAAAACATAACCAGAAGTGGATCTTCTGCTATCAAGGCAACCAGCAAAATCGGAGTCTGAATACCTAACGATCTCTAAATGATCTGACCTCCGATATGTGAGCATGTAATCTTTAGTTCTCTGTAAATACCTCATAACCCTCTTTATTGCTTTCCAATGATCCATTCCAGGGTTACTTAAATATCTGCCAAGCATTCCAACTATGTACGCAATATCCGGACGCGTACGAACTTGAGCATACATAAGACTCCTACTGCTGAAGCATAGGGAATCTTCTGCATCTCTTCCTTTTCAACATTATTTCTTGGGCATTGAAGCAAATTGAATTTATCACCCTTAGCAATGGGCGTGTCTCCTGAACACAATTTTTCATGTCAAATCTGTTAAGCACCTTATGATATAAGCCTTTTGTGATAAGCCAAGTAGTATTCCTCGAGAACGATCTCGATGGATCTGTATGCCCAACACAAAAGATGCATGCCCAAGATCTTTCATCTCAAATTTATTTGAAAGAAATCTCTTGGTTTCATGCAATAAGCCTATATCGCTACTTGTAAGCAAGATATCATTGACATATAACACCAAAAGAATAAACTTGCTCCTACTAATCTTGTGATAAATACATTGATCAACAATGTTCTCTTTAAAATCAAAAGAGGTGATCACTTGATCAAATTTCCAATACCATTGACGGGATGCTTGCTTTAAACATAGATGGATTTCTTTAATTTGCCCACCAAATGTTTCGATTCATCCGACACGAAATTTTTTTATTGCTCCATATAAATTGTTTCTTCAATGTCACCATTGAAAAACACTGTCTTTACATCCATCTGATGTAGCTCTAAATCATAATGAGCTACCAGTGCCATAATGATTCTAAAAGAGTCTTTCGATGAAACTAGAGAGAAAGTCTCTTTATAATCAACGCCTTCCTTTTGAGTGAAACCTTTGGCAACTAGACACATTTTATATCTTTCGATATTGCCTTTCGAATTCCTCTTGGTTTTGAAAATCCATTTACAACCAATCGGTTTCGCTTCTTTAGGCAATTTGACAAGATCCCAAACGTCATTATCCTCCATTGATTTCATCTCATCTTTCATGGCCTCAATCCATTTATGAGAGTGAACACCTTGTTTGGCTTCACTAAAAGATTTTGGATCATCTTCTAGTCCTATATCAAACTCGTGTTCTTGGAGATAAACGATATAATCATCTGGAATCGCCGATCTCCTCTCTCTCGAGGATCTCCTTAATGGCACTTCCAATTGAGATTGTTGTTGCTCTTCAATATGATTAGGTGGTAACCCAGGGGTGTCTTGATAGTCCGGATTTGCATCTTGAATAATGTCAAACATAATTGTCTGATCATTCTCAATTGCAACTGTAGGAACTGTAACATGTTCTTCCTCAAAGACAAAATTCCTGAGTTTGGCACCCTCATCATATTCAACATCCTCAATAAAACTTAGCATTCCCTGTTTCAAAAAAAGATCTATTTGAGGGATCATAAACTTGAAACCCCTCGATCTTTCTAAGTATTCAACAAAGTAGCAGCTTATTGTTCTTGAGTCCAATTTCCTTTCGTTAGGCTTGTATGGCCTAGCCTCAGTTGGACAACCCCAAATATGTAAGTGCCTAATACTAGGTTTCTTTCCTGTCCATAATTCATATGGGGTTTTAGCTACTGCTTTGCTTGAAACTCGATTAAGAATGTACATTACAGTCTATAAGGCTTCTCCCCAAAATGAGTTTGGCAAAGAAGAATGACTAATCATACTTCTAACCATATCCTTTAGGGTTCGATTTCGTCTCTCAGCTACACCATTTTGACTTGGAGTCTCTGGCATGGTGTATTGAGGAACGATGCCACATTCTGCTAAATACTTTGCAAAAAGGCCTGGACGTTGTTCACCTGATCCGTCGTATCTACCGTAATATTCACCTCCACGGTTACATTTAACGGCTTTAATTTTCCTACCAAGTTGATTTTCAACTTCAGCTTCATAGGTTTTGAAAATGTCCAATGCCGAGACTTCTCATGAATCAAGTATAGGTACTCATAACGAGAATAATCGTCTATGAAAGTAATAAAATACTGTTGACCATTCCAAGAAGCTGTAGGGAATGGACCACAAATATCAGTATGAATTAATCCAAGATGTTTAAACTCCTGTTAGCACCATTTTCTTGATATTTGTTTGTTTTCCCTAATACGTTCAACACAGATTTTGAAATCTGAAAAATCAAGGGAATCAAGAATTCCTTCTAACACAAGCCTCTTTATTCTTTGTTCAGAAATAAGTGCTAAACGCTTGTGCCATAACATGAAAGAATTCTCATTAATTAATTTGCGCTTTGTAACACAATTATTTATATGCAAGGATTCATTAATGAGTGAGGCATGAAGATCCAATTTATATAGATTATCAACTAAAGAACCTGTGCCAATAAGATTTGAATACTGAAAAAGACTAAATTTTCCATTTCCAAATGAACAAGAATATCCTGATTTGTCCAAAGAAGAAATAGAAATCAAATTTCGTCTAAATGGCGGTACATAAAAAGTCTCTTTCAAATCTAAATAGCAACCAGATTCTAACTTTAATCTAAATAAACAAACAGCCTCAACAAGAGCTCTTTCGCCATTTCCTATGTAAATAAATCTTTCAGCATCAGTTGGCTTTCTGCTCCGTAGACAACCCTGCATAGTCACACTTATGAGAGTAGTTGCACCTGTATCTATCCACCAAGTGTGATTGGATACTAAAGCCAAATTAACTTCAGAACAAACAAAGTTGAGAAGTTTACCCTTTTTGGCAAGCCATTCAGCATACTTGGAACAATCCTTCTTCACATAACCAGCTTTACGGCAAAAGAAACAAGTGATCACCTTATCTTGTTTCTGTTGCCCCTTAGGCTGTGAAGTTTCAGTATTTGCAGTGCCTTTTCCCGTGTTCCTTTTTCTCTTTTTGTTGGCAACAATGTCATTGGAAGAAGATGCTAAGTGAGCACTTTCTATTTTCTCTTGTTTCAACCTCTCTTCCTCTTGCACACACTGAGCAATGAGCTCATTAAGAGTCAATTTCTCCTTTTGAGTGTTATAACTTATTTTAAAAGGACTGAATTGTGCAGGAAGAGATATTAAGACCAAGTGCACGAGAATGTCCTCAGACAACTCTAACTTTAGTGCCTTTAGTCTTGTAACAAGATTAGACATTTCCATAATATATTCCCTTATGTTTCCTTTACCGCTATACCGCACTAAAACAAGCTGTAGCCCCAGTTAATGGCCATCTCGATTGTTTTGAGAGCAGCCATCGCTTCTGAAAATAGGGCTTCCTGAATTCGCTGGAGTTTGACCATTGCTGCATGCAAAACTCGACCATCCTGATCTTTGATTATGATGCTAGCTCCCCCTTTGCAACACCTTTCATTAAAAGCACCATCAAAATTAGCTTTGACATATCCTTGTGGTGGTGGTTTCCATCGAACGAGAGTGTTGTATTGGTTCTCCTCTTTTGTCTAACCTGGGTTTCTTTGTATTCCTCAAACAGCGTATTTGCCTTTGAGATAATGGCCTCCATTGGCTCCTTTTTCTGCTGTTTTACTTCCTTATTTCGTGCACACCATAGCACCCATATTAATATTAAGAAGGATTCAAACTTGGCACTACCCATAATTTGATATGCAGCTTCAAACCAGTCCACCATTCTTTCAAAAGAATCTAGCAAGAGTTCTCAGGATATTACTTCTTGCCAATATACTGTCTGACACATCACAGAACCTAAGTGCATGCATTTCAGTTTCCGTATATTGATTACATCTCAAACAAAGCGGGTCCCCTTTATCGATCCTCTGTTTAATGTTACTTGCAGTAGGTAGTATTCCATGACGTGCTCTCCATGCAAATAGTTTAACTTTTGGTGGAATATCAGCTTCCCATAGTGACTTCCAAATTCTTCTGTGCGGTCCCAACCCCAATTTCTTGTTAAGCTACATTCTATAACCATTGCGAACTGTGTATTCTCCGGATTTATTGTGATGCCAAACTAGCTTGTCTTCTGTCGGAAAACAAGACAATGGAATTCCACTAATAATATCAGCTTCATCTCGGTTGAACTCTTCCCCGATTAACTGCATGTTCCAGGCTACTTCCTCAAGAATTGTAAGATCACTCACCGTTGATGTCAGTGGTAATGTCTTTGTTTCAGAGTTAACTGTGAGGTCTCCATTCTTGACCAACCAATTGTCACCCCAAATCTTGACTTTTGTTCCATTCCCAATTCTCCACCGAGTGCCCTCTTTTAGCAAGTTTTTAATTTGCCTTATACTCCTCCATGTTAGGGACGGCTGTGACCCTAACCTTGCCTAAAAAAAGCTTCCCTTTGGGAAATACTTTGCTTTAAAGACCCTTGAACTTAAAGAATTAGAATTTTTTAACAATCTCCACCCCTGTTTCATCAACATCACCTTATTGAACATGAGTAGTTCTCTAAAACCCAATCCACCCATCACTTTAGGCATACACATATTCTTCCAGGCTAGCCAGTGTATTCCCTTACCTGTGGTGTTCTTCCTCCACCAATATTTGTTCATTATTCCCGTTAACTCTCTAATCAAGGATTTTGGTAAGAAGAAGCAGTGCATGGCATACATCAGTGTACTTGTAACACAGATTTGACAACCACCTCCTTTCCTCCTTGAGACAGAAACCTTCCAGCCTAGCTCTGAACTTTTGTTGTCACATTGTCCTTCATGTTTCGAAATGCAACTTTCTTACCTCTCCCAATCATCATTGGCAGCACCAAGTATTTCTTCAGATTGCTCGTCACTTGAATGCCAAATATCTGTTGTATACTTTCTTTCTGCCCATGATCAATATTTGGGCTAAAGAATAAAGATGATTTATTGAAGTTGACTTCATGTCTTGAGCTTTCTGCATATATCATGAGCATGTTCTTCACCTTCTCTGCCTCATCTTTGGTTGCTCTGGTGAACAACAAACTGTCATCAACAAAGAATAGGTGATTCACTCTAGGACCGTGCTTGCTGGCTTGAACTCTTTTGATCTCTCCATTCCTTTGCGCACTTTTGAGTAGAGTCGATAGACCTTTTGTACAAAAAAGAAATAGGTAGGGTGACAAAGGGTCCCCCTGCCTGTCCCCCTGCCTAAGGCCTCTTCTTGGACAAAAGCTATTTGTTACACAGCCATTAAGAATAACAGATGAAGAAACAGTAGTTACACATTTCTTGATTAAGGATACCCATTTCCCATGAAATCCCACTTTTCTTATTATTGCCTCTAGAAAAGGAAACTCTACCTATCATAGGATTTACTCATGTCAAGCTTAAGTGCAAAGCAACTATTTCTCCCTTTTTTCGTTAATTTAATGGTGTGTACAAGTTCATAGGCAGTAAGAATATTATATGTGATCAAGCGTCCCAAAACAAAAGCGCTTTGATTCTCACTTATGCAATGTTTCAAAATGTGTTTCATTCTATTGACTAGGACCTTCGCAATGATTTTATACAGTACATTGCACAGACTAATTGGTCTAAAGTGAGACATGCTCTTTGGGTTTTTGGTTTGGGAATAAGAACAATATTTGTTTGGTTTATTTCACTAATATCACCCTGACCATTAAGAATTTGAAGACAATAGGAGGTGATATCAGAACCTATGACATGCTAATAAGTTTGATAAAAGAGAGCAGGCATACCATTAGGGCCAGGTGCTTTGGTTGGATGCATTTGTTTTAAGGCCGACTCTATCTCTTCAGGTCTGAACTCTGCAAGGAGGTGTTGATTCATCTCATCTGTGACGCTGGTCTCCACATTCTCTAAAATTAAGCTGTGAACATGTGATGTGTGGGTTTCAAACAACTCTTGAAAATAACTAACTGTTATGTTTTGCATATCATCCTCCCCTTCACACCACGTTCCCATTTTATCCTCCAGCCCCATTATTTTGTTTCTTCTCCTCCTGCTAGTTGCTTGAGCATGGAAAAAGGCAGTGTTTTTGTCACCCTCCGTAGCCAATTGTTTCTTGCTCGTTGATACCAGTAAAGTTCTTCTTTCTCATACAACTCGTTCAGCTCCTTTCTAATCTCTTTTTCCTCTTCCAAAATTCTATCATCTGATGTAGCATTTTGTACCCAAACCAACCTATCTTGTAGCTTGTTTATTCTATGTCTCAGCCCCCTATTATGTTCTCTATTCCACTTAGATAGTGTTGTGTTAACCCTCATCATCTTGTCTGCAACGTGGCCCGTTGTTTTCTTTTGCCATTCATCTATCACCACTTCATTACATTCTTCTTCACGGGTCCACCATGCCTCAAAAAATATCCTTCTTTTTGTTGACCTCCTTATAACACGTGAATAGCTTTCTGTGGTATCTAAAAATACTGGGCAATGATCAGACTTTGAGATGACCACATGTTCTACTTGAGTTCCTGGATAGTTATCAATCCATTCCTTAGTTGCACAAAATCTATCTATTCTTCACCTTACTAAGTCCCTTACTCCTCTACCATTCGACCATGTGTACCATGTCCCCTTATATCCCAAATCCACTAGATTACAATCAGCCAAAGCTTCACGAAATGCATCTATTTGAGCCTGTGGTGTTAATGCCCTTCCACTCTTTTCATCATCACTAAGTATCTCGTTGAAGTCACCAAAGCATACCCATGGAAATGATGACGCCATCCCTAAATGCCGAAGCAAAGTCCATGAGTCCATTTTTTTACTTGTTTCAGGCTCCCCATAGAAACCAGTAACCTTCTGAATAAGTCTGTCATCTTCCATTAAATTCATGTCAATATGATTCCTCGAATAGCTCAGGAAACATAAATCAACATCTTCACTCCACATCATAGCAAGCCCTCCACTCTTACCCTCACTGTCAACCACAAAACAATTTGTCATTCCACAACGTCGTTTAACTCTGTCAAATTCTTGCGATGAGGACTTTATTTCACAGAGAAAAACTACATCGGGATCTTTATTTTGATGAGCTTTGATAGAGCTCGAATTGCACATGGGTTCCCCAGCCCACGGCAGTTCCAACTTAACAGCTTCATTGCTTCCAGTCTCGCTGGTGTGTTCATTTCCAACTTATTTGTTTTAGTCTTCTTAGAAATCACCTCCACCTTGATTAAATAAACAACTTCATTCTCATCCCGTGCACGTCTGCCCAGCTCACCCCCCACATTGCTAGTTTGTGACATTTGACATTGTCGGGCAAGCTTTTTCCACTTTAGACATTTCTTGGCACTTCTGCATGTCTCATGCTCATCAATACCCACGTGCATCTGTGCCTTCTTAGTGTTATGTGTTTCACAAATGGTAATTCCCACTCCAGAGGCTAGATCCTTATTGCTTGTCTCCTTTATTACCTCTCCATTAATTCGTGTTTGATTTCTTTCCTTACTCTCCACTTGCGCATTGATTCCAAACACCAAAATATTGCTGCCAATCCCGAAATCACATCATTCTTATTGTCGTTGGTATCTTCATTTCCCAAAATAAGGAAGTTTTAACTATCCTGAGATTGCTCCTTTTCATTATTATTTTCCTTTAGTTTTATTCTTTCCATATTTGCAGTAATCCCATTCTTGTCTGCCATGGTTGCCGTTCTCAGTCAACCGCTTTCGGACTCTTTCTTTCTCTGTAAGGATCCTTCCAAAATTTTCCCCTGCTCATCAAACTAGAGCACATTCACTGTACTTTGTTGCATAAATCGACCGCCTTTTTTCTTTATTGGAGAAGCTTGTAACCACTCACCAACCTGCTTTGTTTCCTCTGTATTGCGCTCTACATCATCTTCATTCAACTCACAATCTGCTTCTGCATGGCCCAATCTTCCACAACCATAGTAGTATAATGGGAGTCTCTCATACTTGATTATACACCTGCTGTTACCTCCTCCAACCTCTTTCTTTAGTAGTAGTACCGTTTTCAATGGCTTCGCTACATCCAACTCCACTCTCATTCTGATGAATCTACTCCAACCTCCACCTATTGTGCTCATATCTAACCCCGTATCTTCCCTAATCGACTTCCAAGTTTTTGAGCTACCTCTTTGGTATACCACCTGAGTGGTAGATCATATATTCTAATCTAAAAGAGAGTAGTATTAGAATAAGAGTTAGATAATTATTAAAATAAGATAAAAATAAAGAGATTCACCTAGGCTAGGATATGGGTACTACTTGTGTATATAAAAGAAGGGGAGCTCGACCAAAGAGAAAAGAGAGGGGACGAACAAAAAAAGAATAAAGCCTTTTCAACTCGGCATCCTTGCACTGCAACACGCCACCCTCATCAATGTCTTCATCATCAGTCGCCCAAAGCTTGCTGCTTGCTGTCGTCTTCCTCTGTTCCTATTCGAGTTGAGCCTCTTCTGCATCTCATAAGCTTCCCGTTTTACGCCATTTCCGATCTCCACTACAACTGCTCTGTGCCTGTGTCCTTGCTGCCAGCATTGAACCAAATCTCTAGTTTTGCTCATCATCGCTGCTGCATCGATTGCTTCCCCGATTTCTTGCTGCTGCTATATCGCTTTACTCCACTGACTGCATGCCTCTTGCTGCTGTTTACTGGCCAGCTGCTTGCGTTGTAGCCCGATCACCACCGCTACTGTCCTGTCATTTCTCCCTGTTACATCTTCATCGTATCACTCTGCCGACGTTTGAGCATAACTGTTTGCTGCTTGGAACTTGAGGACAGAACCAAAGACGGCTATTAGTGGAAGTTGCAAAAACAAGAGACAAGAAAGAAAGAAGAAAGTAGGAAAATAAAGGAAAGTAAAAACGTATTTTTAATTTGTATCATTAATTAGGCATTAACTACTTAGGTGATATTTGATTAAGTAAACTAAAACTTAAAAAATCCAAATTGGCAAGATTTTAAAACGTAATTTGTATAATTCGACTTAATTTGTAGTAGATATTTTGTTTAATATATTTTTTAAGATTAATTAATTTAATTAACATAATAAGATTAAGATAACAGACTTGACTTAATTTAAACTTTTGAATTAATTAATTGTGGGTTTATTTACATGACTTGTATAAGATGATTTAATTTGATTTTTCATGATTTAATTACTTTGATAATATTTGATTAATATATATATATATATATATATATTGAATAAATAATTTGTATGTTGATATGATTTGTTTAGTTTAATTTGTGCAATTTATTTTAGAATGTAATTAGTGAATTTAGTTTAGAATATATGATAAATAAACTGCAATTTAGCATGATAGAAATAAAATAAATATGAATTAGATAAAATATAAATAAAGATAAGATAGAATGAATTTTAATAAAATACTAGAGATGAATTGGGTTATGAAGAGGATGAAACTTCCTCAAAGTCAATTGGTACTACTTAAGGATGATTGATGGAATACTTAAGGAGGAATTTTCAAGAAAACATAATTCATGTTCATTTTAAGGATATAATAATAATAAAAAAATAATAAAGAATATAAAATAATATGATAATAAGGTAATAAAATAATAATTTTAAATAAAAGAAGAAAATGTGACATATGCTGATGATAAAATTCTAAAAAAGTCAATTGGAACTCCTTAGAATTTCTAGGTGAGAGGATTCTTTTTAAGTTGAGCTAGATTGATAGGATATGTAAAAAGAATTTTCAATAACCGATATGTCATGTTTATTTCCAAGATATAAAATAATAAAATTTGGAAAAAGAAAATAAAATAAGATAAGAAATAAAATGACAGGAATTTTATAAATAAGATTAAAAATTATTTAAAGATAGGAATTTCATAATATATTTAATTAATTCAACGACGGAGCCTCTTCAAGCAAGTCAATTGATACTACTTAAATACTCCTGAGGTGAGGGGATTTACTTATTGTCTAAACCAGATTGATGGAAGGATTTTAAGTAAATTTCCAATATTTTAAGTATATTGAAATTAACTCAAATTAAAGTAAACTTAGAATGACCTACAATAGTTGGTACCATTATAAGATCGGTGTTGTGGGGGTGCCAATCTTTTCCCACACGTAAACGTACTCCCGAACCTAAATTCTTTGAACGTAGACCATGCCTAATCTTTAGACAAGACTAGGTGACCAATCACATCTTAGGTTAGAATGGTTGGTGGTGACTCGTTGAATTTAAGTCTAGCGGGTTAGGTTAGGACTTGACACGTTACGACAGTGGCGACTCCCTTCCATTCCTAATAATTTAAGTCGAGCAATCAAGTCCCCGAACATAGATGTTACGACAGCTTGGCGACTCCACTAGGGACTTTGAGAGTCAGGCCATAAATTAATCTTGTGTTTTCTTAGGTCATGATATGGTATTCTTAATCTAATATCTAGTTCTTATGCATTGTATTGTTTTGCTACAATTATGTTTTTTGTTTATTGTGTTCATTGACGATATTACGTTTCATTGCTTTCATATTATTGCTTGAATGAATGGGGGGCATATGGGGTGAAGTGGTGTAATTACCAAACCGCGTCCCTTGAATGTTATGCAAGTATTGGCATATCAGTCTATTCCTGAGCCTACCCTTTAGAGGATGTAAAGTACCTACGCTTTCATGAGGTGTAAGCCTCCGCAATGGCTAGCGATATACTTCCACATAGATTGACCTCTGTTCAGCCATCCAAATTGGGGGTATCTCATTGATCCAAATCAAATGCTAGCAAAATTTGGAAGTATTTCGGCACCTTCAAAATTAATATGTCATAATCAAGATAGAATTTTGTGATGATATTGTCCGTGGTTCCCCGAGTTTCAGGTCATGCTTTATGAACTTCACTTTCATGAAATTTGTTCTCACGTCCCACTTTTCTTTTTGCATGTAGGAGTCTTTTGTTACGTAGTGATTGTTGATCAAAGAATTCATGATTTCTTTCATGGAAAATCCACGACTCCCAATAGTGCCTTCAACTCAACACATTCCTCCCAGAGATCTTAAAGAAATGTTAGAACAACTCAAACAAATTGAAGGGGATTGTTTACCCCTAAATTTTCAGTCAACTTTCCCTGAGAAACTTCATCTAGACCTTTGACAAAATGACGTTGCTGAAATAGCTGGCCTTTGGGGATTATTTGATGAGTCCCAACAACAACTCTTTCAGCAGAATTTTGGGGATATGGCATTACTAATCCCACTCAGCATAGACAAAAAGCTCCTCAAAGCCAATCAGACGCTAGCGAAATTTCGAAGTATTTCGGCACCTTCAAAATTAATACATCATAATTAAGAGAGAATTTTTTATGATATTGTCCGTGGTTGCCCGGGTTTCGGGTCATGCTTTATGAACTTCACTTTCATGAAATTTGTTCTCACGTCCCACTTTTCTTTTTGCATGCAGGAGTCTTTTGTTACGTAGTGATTATTGATTAAGGAATTCATGATTTTTTCCATGGAAAATCCACTGCTCCCAATAGTGCCTTAAACTCAACACATTCCTCCCAGAGATCTTAAAAAAATGTTAGAGCAACTCCAATGAATTGAAGGGAATTATTTACCCCCATATTTTTAGTCAACTTTTCCTAAGAAACTTCATCTAGACCTTCAACAAAATGACGTTGCTGAAATAGCTAGCCTCTGGGGATTATTTGATAAGTCCCAATAACAACTCTTTCAGCAGAATTTTAGGGATGTGGCATTATTAATCCCACTCAGCACAACAATCTCCTTAGAGCCATGATCCAGTTTTAGGACCCTTCGTATCGGTGCTTCATGTTTAACGGAGGTGACATGGTACCTACTATCAAAGAATACGAAGCTCTCCATCAAAATGACTTTGCAAAGTTCAATAAGATCTATTGGAAAAATAAAGCAGGATACCGCAAGAAGCTTGCTAATATGCTAGATTTACCCATAGCTAAAATAGATAAAATACTCAAGTAGAAAGGAGACAACATTTGTATGCCCTGGGATTTCTTGCGGATTTCATATATTTCCATTTAGGAAGTAAAAAAAGGCTAGCAACATTCGCATTAACAGTATTTGGCATGGTTGTTTTCCCAAAAGTCTTACGGTCGGTAGACGTTGCTTTGGTAGATTTTGTTGACCAAGTGAGCCATCAAGTTAACCCTGTTCCTACCATCTTAGCTAAAACTATCCGAACTCTCAACTTTTGCCATCGACAAGGGAAAGGTTGTTTCACTGGATGTGCACAATTATTCTGTGTTTGGATGAAAAGTCATTTACAATGCATAGAAGGAAAATTCAACATGGCTCATCTTTGTGCAAAAATCCCTTTACAAGAGTTCTGCGAAAACAAACAATGTATTGTCAAAAGTAAAAATGAATGGATTTCGATCTTAAGAGAGATGTCAAGTTCTGAAATTGTGTGGGTAACACTTTGGATGCCTGGATTTTCGATACTATTTGGCTGTGGTGGTCAACCCTAGGTCCTTCTGTTCGAATTGTGGGGTGTAGTTTCTTATTCTCCCATCATGGTTATAAGGCAGTATGGTTATGAGCAATACATTCCTACCACTTATGGTTTGGATAAGGTAGAATTCTCTTTCACTAATTACGGCACCTTGAGGAAGGCTAAAGAAATTACCAAAGCCTAGAAGTATCCCTCTAGAATGAAAAAGGGAGTATATTTGGATTGCATTTCTCCCGAATATTTGGCCTGGCGTTAGAAAAAAGGCAAGAATGTGGTGTTTCCTACAGGTAGACAACTAGATCCAATAACTTTCCTAGCTCTAGAGGAAGGGTCTACTAGCAGCAATACACAACTATTTCAAGAAAGAGATGAGTTAGCAAATGACAATGAGAAGCTCCATCGTGAAATGGAAGTCATGAAAGAAGAGTTGGAGTGGATGGGTCAAGCAAATCGAGCTCTTCAAAATGAGGTCAGGCAATCCCAAATGACATCACAAAAATGGCAAGGAGAATATTATGTTACTTTACAAGAGGGCAATGCCCTTCGAGAAAACGCATTCCAATTGTCTCAAATGTTGGAATCTCAGACAACAATGTGATAACCGCAAATTTCTGAATCTTTATATTACTTATTCAAAAATTTAATTTTTAATGCGAAAGATAAATTAAAGTAAATAAAGGAATTATTTACAAGACGAAATATTGTGGAAATTCCGAAAATGGAGGAAGTGATGGAATTGGGAAATTCAAGTAAAAGAAATTAAGTTGGAAATAAAATAAGGAATAGAAAAATTTAATTTGGATAAATGGAAATCCAAATTAAATAAGAAAATGAAGAAGAAAATATATATATTGTACATACAATATATTGTATTATTTCATTATATAAATATATATAAATGTTATTCTATTTTAAAGTATATATGTATACATAATATATATTAGATATATATTTGTAATATATAATATATATACATATTTTTGTATATAATACATATATATAGTACTATACTATATATAAAAATTATATATAGTATAATATGTATATAATAAAATTAAAACAGAAAAAAGAAGAAGAAGAAACAGAATCGGGAACTCCCGATTCTGCCTCCCGCGTGGAAGCCGGCCACATTCGGCCGGCCGATCGAGGGTGAAACGAAGGAGTCGAGACCATCGCCGGCGAGGGAAGAAGAGGAAGAAATCAACCGGGGCGAAAAGGAAAAAGAAAACGAAACAGAAACCGGCGGAAAAAGCGAAGAGAAAAGAGGAAGGAAACGACGGTGCCGGCCAGTCCAGGCACTGCCACCCTAACGTCGACCTCAGCGGAGGCGAGAGGAAGGTGGAGAAGCCACCGGCGGTGAAGGAAAACGGCGGAGGAAGGACGAACGGAGGAGGAGAAGACGCCGACCTAAACCGAGTAGATCCACCGCCGTGCTGCCGATCCAGGCTGAACGGAGACAACCAGTAGGTTCGCCGTGCCGTCGGCCAGCTGAGGAGCGGCCGAACCGCCGGAGAACCGGCCACCGGAGAAGAACCGACGATGAGGGGATCTGACCGGTTTGAACCGGTCCGGCCAGGAAAAGGAAAAGAGGAAAAAGAGAAAAGAAAAAGGAAAAAGAAAAAGAAAAGAAAGAAAAGAAAAGAAAAGAGAAAAAAAAAGAGAAATTTTCGGCATTCAAGAATTTCGAAAATTACGGGAAATCTCGGGAATTATGGGAACCGGTAAGAAATCTCGAAAAATGTTAAATTATTTAAATAATTTATTTATTTAAATAATTATGGAAAAATTCTAAATTTTAGAATTTAATTTCCAGAAAATTTCTCGATGACCGAGCCGATGGAATCGGGCGAGGTGAACACAGGTGCGACCTTCGAGAGGCAGTCGCCGACCCGAAACAGGTAAGGGAGACATGTGACGCCTGTAAGGATATTCGGCCACATGTTTTAAATTATGCATTTAATTTATAAATGCAATTGACAATGATTAGTTTTGAAATTTGTGGTGATTTATCGGTTTCAAATTGTGGTGAAATACCAGTTGAGAAATATAAACTGTATTTTCTGTGCAGGAGGCTAGCTAAATCGGCAGCTGTTATACTGCCGAAAAATTATCGAATAATTACTAAAATTTACCGAAAATCATAATAAATGATTTGATTTTACGTGAAACGATTTTTGGGTACGAAAATCGAGAAATTAAGTAAATTTTATAAAACATGAATATAATGATAATTGATTTTAAAATATTCATGTTTTCGTGAATGGTAAAAAGGAAATCACCGAAATTTCATCCTGTAGGTGATATTTCACGTGAAACGAGAAGAAAATGAAAAAGAGACTGAAGTGAATATTTTTATAAATATTCTTAAATATTCACTGGATTTCATATAAAATCTTTATAGTTTTAATTATGGAATAATTAATTATGAAAATTTCATAAAGGTTAAAAAATGATGAACAATTATGTTTTCGAGACTAGAGGTCTCTACACGTGTTTTTAGAAGAAAACATGGTGATGGGAATTTAAAGTTAGAAAATAAATATTTTGTTTTCATAAATTATAAAAATAATCTATTTGAATTCCGATAATTATAAAACCATGTTTTCGATTAAATGCACGGAAAAGCATACATATGTGTTTTATGGTGGAAAAAGGACAGTTTTGCCCTTCTATATTTTCAGTGATGATTTTGCAAACTATCTTCATCGCAATTTATAAAGAAATGTTTGAAGCATGAATTTCGTTCCGAAATTAATTCCCATAGTCTTTTGATAATTAGCTAAACGAACCTTATGATTTCTATGCATATTTTTCAATAAACTTTTTATGTATGAAAGTAAATAAGCATGTTTTCCGAAACAGTGATCGGAGTGGCAAACCCCTGGCTAACTTAGACCCAGGCACGTCCGGTCCTTACTATTTTGTACCAAATGTTTGATTTAAGAAGTTACATAAGTAAGATTTGAGACTAAGGCCTTCCTATAGTTTATGTTATTGCTTGTCATGCTTGCCACATTGTGCATGTTTCTATCCCTTGTGGCATATGTTTAGCCCACGTCATGCATGTTCTCCCACATTGTGCATGTTTTCATCCCTTGTGGGTATGTTGGTCCTTCGTGGTGCAATGTTCGCTGTACGACTCTGATCAGGTCTACAGCTATACCATGGCCATAGGTATTCTGTTCCCTCTTCGGAGGATGATGTTCTGTTCCCTCTTCGAAGGATGAAGTAAGTGTCATGACCCGCATACTGGCTATATGATTCTGCCTAGTCTCCATGAACTGTATGATAAGTTTTGTTAATTATGATGTTAAGTTTCTAAAGTATGATGCATGTTTAAAAAAGTATGAATTTTTGATATATGTATTAAAGAATTCATACAATGATTTAAAGTATGAAATGCATTATTATGGCATCTGTTTTCTGCATATATCGATACTATGACTATTTTAAATGCATTTCTTAGGGTTTTAGTATGATACGGTTACTAATTTGAAAAGAGAAATAAATGTTTATTCTAAAAGAATAACATAAGAATTATTTCTAAGATAGAGATAACTGAAGAAGTAATTATCCAATGATTGGATATTTACAAATCACTGTACTGTACTGTTTTTACTGTACTGAAGAGAAGAGAAGAGAAGTAAACCACTGTTTTTTTTACTGAACTGCCACGTGTTTTAAAGTATATTGAAGTGAAAAGAAACAAGTGGTTTACTCTGTGGAAAAACGAAAATTATATCGTTTTAAAAACAACGAATTTAGTATTCTCTACAGTTGCTTCTAGGTTTCGGAACAAGTATGGTATTCTAAAATACCTACCTTATTCTATCTGGATCCCTAGCCGACTGTAGTATCCTTCCTACATGTGAGCCTAGAGCCAGTTAGGAAGATTTTAAAGAAAATGAATAAAAAAAAAATTTTCAGCATATAGATAGCTGAATATCAAGTGTGACATATAACTCTCTTACTGAGCCGTGGTTTGCTCATTCCCCAATATTAACATTTCAGGTTTTGATGATTGTGAGATCCGACATTTGTGGATTATGACTACTGACTGAGATTTATGAGGTATGATCATTTATTTTCTGTATTTAGACATGTGTACAGTACTACTTACTTATAGAGTGAGATAGGGGATGTATATAATCTTAATTATTATATGAAATTGTTTAACATTAAGTGTAAAGTGAAGTATCACAGACAGTCCAACCGGATAAGTTGCGTAAAATAAGATGAAAAATGTGGTAACGAGTCGTTACAGGATTTAATGGTATCAGAGCATGGTTGGCTTGATGTCTGTGAATACTTTTGGAAGGAAAAGTGTTAAACATCCCTGGTAGTATTGTGTCGTCTGAATACATAGAGAAAATAAATGATTGTAAATTGAATAAAATAATTTAAAGGGAGTGAGAAAATATAAATTGAGAATATTAAAGAGGAAAATAGGCTCAGAAATTACCGAAAAAATGGTGATCTTATAATCTAAATGAAGGTCGGTTCGTAAGGAACAGAAATGGACTCAGAAGGGCCCCACCAGTACTTTTCTGTCCGGATCGAACTGAGACCTGAAAGTGATGATATAAAGGAAGGGAATGAAATATCATCATAAATAGACCTTAAGATCACCGATTGAAGGTATTTTGAGGAGAGAGAATATTTTTTGACCAAAAATGACCAAAATACCCCTGCCTTTGAAATTTTACCAGGAGCCAAAATAAACCAACAGAAGTTGGATTTGACTTATTTGACAGAGAAATTGATGATGTAAAGCCGAATTACAGGCAAAATAATCCAATTGTGGATTTTAGTGAACTTTTCTATCGAAATCGAATGAGATCTAAATTGCCGGTATAAGTATCAGAAAGTATACTATCAGCATATAGATGATCAGTTCATGATTCAAATGTATACTGAGGAGAAAGAAATAAATTGTCAAAATGACAAAAATGCCCCTATGTTGGGCAAAGCTCCGAATAGTGATGAAATCAAGTTAATCTTGAATCCCTTGATAGTAATGGAATTATTAATGGCATAGAGGATGTCATATGAATATAACGATCCCTAATACTGACTTCCACTTACACGTAGATTAGGGACGCGAATGGTGAGTGACCTAGTGAAAGGGCTGGGCATTCTCAAAGGGACAGTACACATATGTAAAGGCGGACGGTGGACGGGCCGGGGCCTTATATGATGCGATCCAAAGAGTGTAGTGGAATGTCATCAGATGATTGGCCCGGTTATTGACTGTAAAGGCCTGAATTAAGAGTGTATTGAATTGGATGTTTATTACGGGATCGTTGAATATTATGAAAAGTGAAATAATTACATAATATGACTGAAAAAGTGATTAGAAAACAAAACTGATGAAATCCATAGCAGTACGGTTGATTGAGGTTCTATATATTTATACTGTTTCTGAGGTATTAAATGAATAGTTAATTATGGAACCGAACTATTTGAGATATGTATTGCAACTTGATGTACTGTATGGAGTACTGTAAATGAGTGAATAATGAAATCTATTTCAAGCTTATATTGGAGAACATAGAAGAATCCGAAAAGCTTAAGAAAATAACTCGGAAAAAAAAATTTGTGAATAATGAAATTCACTTATATATAAGGATAATTGATGGAATACCAATGAATATGATTTGAGGATGAATTAAATGAAATATTACATTCCTAGTAATTTATGAGTTCTTATTAAGAACAAATAATCATCTGTATGAAATTGATGCCTTATTTAATTTAATCAGAGAAGTATAAGGAGTTTATAAGAACCAATCTCTGTACAAGGCGTCATCAGATGAAAAGTTGAAGACTGATGGTTATAAGATGATAATGATTTGAACTCGATAAAATTATCACGAGTTTCTATTGAGGTTTACGTGGTTAATGATTTGCCTTATGAGGTACATAAGCCTAAAGAATGAGGCATCCATACATGAGTAAATTGATGAAATACTGATAGAATCTAAAGTATAAATGGAAAATGAGCAGCATAGTGGTATAACCCCTCAGACTCTTAAAAACTGTAATCTATATGTTAAGATTGGCAAATAGAAGATGGGTTAGATAGTATCTCTTTCTAAGATATATGATCTCTAATGACAGAACGATATGGATCTGTCAATGATGAAGAGATAATGATTGAGATACAGAATGAACTAGGTCTAGCTAAATACTATTGCCAGTCTATAGGAGAGTTTATGGGTTAGCTGCTCTACTGACGTGACTAATAAGTAAAAGGTTAAAGTCAATGGATGAATAAACATAAAGATGATATGTAAAAGGTTAAAGGAATTTAATAGTGGAATGTTTTATCACTAAAGAAAAGTGACTGAAATGATGATAAAGGAAAGGATGAATGTGTCATAAGAGGAAAGTATATGATGAAGAGGGAGCACGAATATGAAATAGTTTCCGAATTTAAAACTAAAAGTGATTTTGTGGTTATCACATGATTATGGTTAAATGTAAGATCGAGCCAAACTCGATGGAGGAAAAGTAATCATACCCAAAGGAATAAAGAAATGATTTATATTTTTACTGCCAGTTATATAAATGGAAAAAGGATATATATATACCACCCCGAAATGATGAAAAGAGTGGATTTATATGGATAATGAGGTGATTAAATTGATAATTATAGATTCAATAATGAAGTTAAATAAGGAGAAGATTAATTATAATTTGATTTTGCCATTAATAATCTAAAGTATCAGAAGAGTATAATTTCAGGTATATTCTAAAACCTAAATGATATAGAGTATACCATAAGAATAAAAGATGTAATGATGAGATTACATGAAAAGATGATATGGAGAGAAAATAATTGTCTCCTGATTTAATTATGGTAAAAGATGGTAAATAGTAAAGTCTGCAAATGAACTACAGTAATTGGATGAAATAAATGTGAAAAAAAAAGTATTGGAGATAATAATGAAGAATCTAAAAGAAATATGATAATATGGAAGTGATTATATACTGATAGTCTAATGAAATCACTTCTCCATTATCAAACTCTTAGATTCTTTAGTGCCATAGTCGAAACATGATTATAAAATGATGAGAATGTATGTGAAGTTCCAGTGAGCACTATAGGTGATAGGAATCTCTGAGTAGCTATATGTTATGGGAAATAGCAAAAGCTCTGAGATTCCAAAATTTATAGACAGCACCGCTCCGTACATGATGTAAAAATGTTTGAGCGCAATACGAAAATGCTCGATGATATGTTGAGTGAGCGGATGCACGAGATGTGAAAGCTACTGGACCATTACATACTATTGATTTAAATCGGTAAATGATAATTATCGAAATGTATCGACTTGGCACCAAGTAAGGAAAATAGATGATGAACAGTCTGAATAATGTGTGATATGAAAAGGAGTGGAGATGGATAACTCCCAAATTGATAAGCAATTCACAGGGAGTATAAAAAAAATATGATGAGAAATGATACATAGTGAAAATGATTCCGAGGCCAATGGCATATTGGCAGTATTAATTAAAAGATGATTGAGAGGACAAGAATGATGAGTATACGAAACAGTGCCACCTTTAACCTAAGTTAAATTCGGAGGACCGAATTTCTTAAGGTGGGGAGAATGTGATAACGCAAATTTTTGAATCTTTATATTACTTATTCGAAAATTTAATTTTTAATGCGAAAGATAAATTAAAGTAAATAAAGGAATTATTTACAAGACAGAATATTGTGGAAATTCCGAAAATGGAGGAAGTGACGGAATTGGGAAATTCGAGTAAAAGAAATTAAGTTGGAAATAAAATAAGGAATAGAGGAAATTTAATTTGGATAAATGAAAATCCAAATTAAATAAGAAAATGAGGAAGAAAATTTATATATTGTACATACAATATATATTGTATTATTTCATTATATAAATATATATAAATGTTATTCTATTTTAAAGTATATATGTATACATAATATATTAGATATATATATATTTGTAATATATAATATATATACATATTTTTGTATATAATACATATATATAGTACTATACTATATATAAAATTATATATAGTATAATATGTATATATAAATTAAAACAGAAAAAAAAAGAAGAAAAAGAATGGGAACTCCCGATTTTGCCTCCCGTGTGGAAGCCGGCCACCGTCGGCCGGCCGATCGAGGGTGAAACGAGGGAGTCGAGACCATCGCCGGCGAGGGAAGAAGAGGAAGAAATCAACCGGCGACGGAAAGGAGAAAGAAAATGAAACAGAAATCGGCGGAAAAAGCGAAGAGAAAAGAGGAAGGAAACGGCGGTGCCGGCCAGTCCAGGCACCGCCACCCTAACGTCGACCTCGGCGGAGGCGAGAGGAAGGTGGAGAAGCCACCGGCGGTGAAGGAAAACGGCAGAGGAAGGACGAACGGAGGAGGAGAAGACGCCAACCTAAACCGAGTAGATCCGCCGCCGTGCCGCCGATCCAGGCTGAACGGAGACCACCAGTAGGTTCGCCGTGCCGTCGGCCAGCTGAGGAGTCGCCGAACCGCCGGAGAACCGGCCATCGGAGAAGAACCGGCGATGAGGGGATCTGACCGGTCTGAACCGGTTCGGCCAGGAAAAGGAAAAGAGGAAAAAGAGAAAAGAAAAAGGAAAAAGAAAAAGAAAAGAAAGAAAAAGAAGAGAAAAAGAAAGAAAAGAAAAGAAAAGAAAGAAAGAAAAGAAAAGAGAAAAAAAAAAGAGAAATTTTCGGCATTCGAGAATTTCGAAAATTACGGGAAATCCCGGGAATTACGGGAACCGTAAGAAATCCCGAAAAGTGTTAAATTATTTAAATAATTTATTTATTTAAATAATTATAGAAAAATTCTAAATTTTAGAATTTAATTTCCAGAAAATTTCTCGATGACCGAGCCGATGGAATCGGGCGAGGTGAACACGGGCGCGACCTTCGAGAGGCAGTCGCCGACCCGAAATAGGTAAGGGAGACATGTGCCGCCTGTAAAGATATTCGGCCACATGTTTTAAATTATGCATTTAATTTATAAATGCAATTGACAATGATTAGTTTTGAAATTTGTGGTGATTTATCGGTTTCAAATTGTGGTGAAATACCAGTTGAGAAATATAAACTGTTTTTCCGTGCAGGAGGCTAGCCAAATCGGCAGCCGTTATACTGCCGAAAAATTATTGAATAATTACTAAAATTTACCGAAAATCACCGAAAATCATAATAAATGATTTGATTTCATGTGAAACGATTTTTGGGTACGAAAATCGAGAAATTAAGTAAATTTTATAAAACATGAATATAATGATAATTGATTTTAAAATATTCATGTTTTCGTGAATGGTAAAAAGGAAATCACCGAAATTTCATCCTGTAGGTGATATTTCCCGTGAAACGAGAAGAAAATGAAAAAGAGACTGAAGTGAATATTTTTATAAATATTCTTAAATATTCACTGGATTTCATATAAAATCTTTATAGTTTTAATTATGGAAATAATTAATTATGAAAATTCCATAAAGATTAAGAAATGATGAACAATTATGTTTTCGAGACTAGAGGTCTCTACACGTGTTTTTAGAAGAAAACATGGTGATGGGAATTTAAAGTTAGAAAATAAATATTTTGTTTTGATAAATTATAAAAATAATCTATTTGAATTCCGATAATTATAAAACCATGTTTTCGATTAAATGCACGGAAAAACATACATATGTGTTTTATGGTGGAAAAAGGACAGTTTTGCCCTTTTATATTTTCAGTGATGATTTTGCAAACTATCTTCATCGCAATTTATAAAGAAATGTTTGAAGCATGAATTTCGTTCCGAAATTAATTCCCATAGTCTTTTGATAATTAGCTAAACGAACCTTATGATTTCTATGCATATTTTTCAATAAACTTTTTATGTATGAAAGTAAATAAGTATGTTTTCCGAAACAGTGATCGGAGTGGCAAACCCCTAGCTAACTTAGACCCAGGCACGTCCGGTCCTTACTATTTTGTACCAAATGTTTGATTTAAGAAGTTACATAAGTAAGTAAGATTTGAGACTAAGGCCTTCCTATAGTTTATGTTATTGCTTGTCATGCTTGCCACATTGTGCATATTTCTATCCCTTGTGGCATATGTTTAGCCCACGTCGTGCATGTTCTCGCCCACATTGTGCATGTTTTCATCCCTTGTGGGTATGTTGGTCCTTCGTGGTGCAATGTTCGCTGTACGACTCTGATCAGGTCTACAGCCTATATCATGGCCATAGGTATTCTGTTCCCTCTTCGGAGGATGATGTTCTGTTCCCTCTTCGAAGGATGAAGTAAGTGTCATGACCCGCATACTGGCTATATGATTCTGCCTAGTCTCCATGAACTGTATGATAAGTTTTGTTAATTATGATATTAAGTTTCTAAAGTATGATGCATGTTTGAAACAAGTATGAATTTTTGATATATGTATTAAAGAATTCATACAATGATTTAAAGTTTGAACTGCATTATTATGGCATTTGTTTTCTGTATATATCGATACTATAACTATTTTAAATGCATTTCTTACGGGGTTTTAGTATGATACGGTTATGATTTGAAAAGAGAAATAAATGTTTATTCTAAAAGAACAACATAAGAATTATTTCTAAGATAAAGATAATCGAAGAAGTAATTATCCAATGATTGGATATTTACAAATCACTGTACTGTACTGTTTTTACTGTACTGAAGAGAAGAGAAGAGAAATAAACCACTGTTTTTATTACTGAACTGCCAGGTGTTTTAAAGTATACTGAAGTGAAAAGAAACAAGTGGTTTACTCTGTGGAAAAACGAAAATTATATCGTTTTAAAAACAACGAATTTAGTATTCTCTACAGTTGCTTCTAGGTTCCGGAACAAGTATGGTATTCTAAAATACCTACCTTATTCTATCTGGATCCCTAGCCGACTGTAGTATCCTTCCTACATGTGAGCCTAGAGCCAGTTAGGAAGATTTTAAAGAAAATGAATAAAAAAAAATATTTTCAGCATATAGATAGCTGAATATCAAGTGTGACATATAACTCTCTTACTGAGCCGTGGTTTGCTCACTCCCCAATATTAACATTTCAGGTTTTGATGATTGTGAGATCCAACATTTGTGGATTATGACTACTGACTGAGATTTATGAGGTATGATCATTTATTTTCTGTATTTAGACATGTGTACAGTACTACTTACTTATAGAGTGAGATAGGGATGTATATAATCTTAATTATTATATGAAATTGTTTAACATTAAATGTAAAGTGAAGTATCACAGATAGCCCAACCGGATAAGTTGCGTAAAATAAGATGAAAAATGTCGTAACGGGTCGTTACAAATAATGACCCAAGCCTTGATTGATGAATGTCAGTAGTTGCAAAGGTATGCGGATGTTAGGGATTTTGGAGAAAAATCGAGGGAGGAATATCTGCTAAAGCAAGAACATCTAAGGTATCTGTTCAATCAGATTAATATGGCTGCAACTACTGCTGAAGCAATGGAAAGAAAGGTTCAGGAGATTAAGGCAGACATATGCCCTATAGGAGAAAATGAATACCACCTGCTACGTCTCCTAAAAGAGTTGGAGGACCAATACCGGTAAATCAAGAGTTTTATAGGCAAATATTAATATATATCTATGTATGCAGAAACTTTTATGTGGAAACTTTTACACTAATGTGTAACTGGGCAATTTTGTAACTGTAAGACCATCCTAAGAAGAACTCAGGAAATTTTGACATAATCAAAAACCCGACGGATCTTATTATATGGATTTCATAGAAAGAAATGTGAAATGCTATTGCAACCGAATCCATGACCAACAATCTCTACGTGACAAAATAATGTCCACGGTCATTCTTTTCTTTCTCTCCACTCATTTGTGCATCTTTACACTCATAACATGCATAGTTTCTCCAAATCAAGTTTTTTTTAACACTAATAATAAATAGAATGCATATTAGTTAAATCCTTTTTGTGGTAATAAGATCCAAAGATAGCTCACTAAGCTTCAAAGCTACCCCACTTCATCGATACAATACGAGATTATGGTTCAGAGTTATGGAGGAAGAGAAAGCAGCGAGAATTGAGATGTTAGAAAAAGGACAGGAAGAGATGAGGAAAGGACAAGAAGAAATGAGGAACCAATGGGCTGCCTTAATGGATATGATGATTAAGATCAGTAAAGGCAAAAAAATTGCAAGAAGCTTGCAATTCTAAGAGTTCGAATCGCCTTTGGAAGATATTGATCCTCAACAAATACAAAAGGCCGCCCCTTTCCACGGTCAAACTTCACAAGGAACACACATTTTGTATCCCAATAATTCTCCAGGGTGGCCTTCATTTGCAATAATGCCCACGGTTCCAAACAACATAATAACTAACCTAGAGAGCCCCAAAGAAGGTACAATGATAGAAGCCCAAGTACACAAAGGAAAAACGGATGTAGACTTTAAAAAATTAGAGTTTTTAGAAGAAAGAATGCATGCTGTAGAAGGGATGTATTTCTTCGGAACTGTCAATGCCGTAGGGCTGTGTTTGGTACCTGACGTGATCATTCCTCCTAAATTCAAGACCTTAGACTTTGAAAAGTACAATAGGACCATATGTCCAGTCACCCACATTACCATGCATTGTTGAAAAATGGCCGCTCATAGTCATGACGACAAATTATTGATGCATGTCTTTCAAGACAGCCTCATTGGCTTAACTGCCGAATGGTGTGTACAGTTTGACCGAACACGTGTCCATTCCTGGAATGATCTAGCCAGAGCTTTCATCTCTCAATATAAACATGTGGTTGACATGGCCCCAGAAAGATTTCTTTACAAAAAATGGAGAAGAAGCCCAATAAGAATTTCAAAGAATATGCCCAACGTTGGAGAGATGCTGCTGCGCAAGTTCAGCCTCCCCTAACAGAAAAAGAAACCACAATATTATTCATTAATACATTAAATTATGAAAGGATGATAGGGAATGCCACCAAAAGTTTGTAAGCATGGTAATTATTAGAGAAATCATAGAAAGTGCAATCAAAAGTGGGAAATTAGAAGGAAGTGATTCGAAAAAGATTGGTTGGCCTAGAAGGAAAGAGGCAAAAACCCAAACAATAACTTACCAAAATTCCCTATATAAAAATCGCATACCTTATACACCTCGCTCTCTCCAACCTTACCATTGCCAGACATTAATCATAACTCCCAGAATCCTTATCAAGATTCATCACAAAAACCAATATTTAACCTATCACACCCTAACTGAATCATTACCAATTGATACGACCACCCTAAAGTGGTCCACTGGTTGACCTTGAATCCCAGGAAAAAAACAATGAAAGAACCTCGATAGATTCGATTCCTGTGACTTATACAAAAATGTTCCTACAGTTGGTAAAGGGACATTTGCTGGCACCTCTGCACAAAGAACCCATGAAACCACCTTTCCTAAAGTGGTACGATCCTAATGCTCATTACGACTATCATTCTGAGAATCCAGCCACTTAACCGAAAATTGTGCTGCCTTAAAATACAAAGTCAAGAGTTAATCAAGGTAGGAAAATTATCTTTTACGAAAAATTCACAATCAAGCATAAATGTGGACTCTTTGCCAACACATAAGGATAGATTGGTCAATATGGAAAGTACAGAGATGAGAAATGCATAAAAAGAAATGTGCATGACATCAAAACCCCAATGAAACAAGCGTTTGAAGTCCTCACTGAAGCTAATTTCCTTCACCATGTGCAATTGGACCCCAATGTTCAAATAGCTAGATTCGATTCCAGTGCCACTTGTGAATATCATTCAGGGTCATTCAGGGTCAAAAGGCCATGACATTTAACACTGCACTCAATTCAAAAAAGTAGTCCAAGCCTTAGTGGATTCTTTCCTAATTGAGTTTTACTTGGAAGAAAGTCAGGATTCCGAAGATACCTTGATAAGAGATTGCAACATGGTACGAGAAGAACCTTTGGTCATCTATTATAAAGATGAGCCAGTGAAGGAAAAACTTGGCCTTGATCCTCCTACTTTAGTGATCAAAATTCCTAGTTCATTTCCTTACCAAAGCAATAAGGCTGTCCCTTGGGTGTATAATTGCAAAGCAGCAAATGAAGAATCCAATGGATCAAAGAATAGTAGCTCGATAAAAATGGACTTCGCGAATATATCTGGGGTCGGAGGAATGACTCGAAGTGGGCGATGCTACACACCAGAAATGCTAGAAAGGATTCGGAAAGGAAAAATGAAAGAAGGAGAGGAGGTTGACTTAAGTAAAGGGGATACACAAGAACAAGCCCTTCCACGTGACGACCAAGAATCAAATTACCAAAAACCTATTTCAAAAGAAGATGCAAGAGAGATCTTAAGATTGATCAAACACAGTGAATACAACATTATGGAACAATTAAATAAAGCTCCAGCAAAAATCTCGTTGCTTTCATTGTTAATAAATTCAAAGCCACACCAAAATGCACTTCTCAAAGTGCTAAATCAATCTTATGTGCCCCGTAACATATCAATTGAACATATGGATCACTTGATAGGGAACATTACTGCTGCAAATAGAATATCGTCTACAGATGATGAAATTCCACCTGAAGGGCATGGTAGCTCCAAAGCCCTTAACATTACCACCAAATGCAAAGGTCATGTGATTGCAAAAGTCTTAACTGACAACAGGTCGTCCATCAATGTCATGCCCATGGTCACATTGATGAAAATGCCTGTTGACCTTTCTCACATGTGACCTAGCAATATGACTATCAGGGCGTTTGACAGATCTAAAAGGGATGTTGAAGGAGATATCGAAATTCTGATACATATCGGACCTACTACTTTTTCTATCCAATTTCAGGTGATGGATATCACACCATCTTATAGTTTCCTACTAGGAAGACCATGGATACGTATGGCAGGTTCAGTACCATTATCCTTGCACCATAAGGTAAAATTCTTTATAGGGGACAAACAAGTTTCTGTCTCAGAGAGGAAGATTTGTTGGTTACAAAACCTTTCTCTGTCCCTTACATAGAGGCAGCCAAAGAAGTAAAAGAATGTTCTTTTCGAGCTTTTAAAGTTGTGAATGCAACTTATGTTGGAGAAGGCTCAAAATTACCCTTCCTAAAATCTCAGCTACTACCAAAATGGTTGTCAAACAAACATTGGGAAAAGGATGGTACGTGGAAAAAGGGTTAAGAAGGTGCCTTCAAGGAATCAAGAAACCTTTAAAAACCCTAGCAACCAAAGAAAGTTTGGTCTCGGATACAAAGCCAAAGATACTGACAGGAAAAGAAATACAGAGGAAAGAAGGAAAAAGAGAATGGCTCGTCTACAGAAACAAGAAGAAGAATTTGAGAAGATGATAATTCCCCACCTATATGAAACATTTCGTTCAGGAGGGTACAATCTCTCGGATCTCATGAATAACACAAAAGGGGGTTCTACAAAGGCTATGGGAAAACCAATAGAGTGTGGCTTGGGCTATTCAGATGATCCAAATGAAGAATCGAAAACAATGGAAGGACCTTTGGCTATTAAAAAGTAATATGAAATAAAAGTTTTCCTTTTCATTTGTACTTGTCCCATCAGATTTCAAATAAAATAACAAGCAATGCATTTTCATTCGTTTGCCCGTTATCTTTTCTCATTTTCATTCTTTTTCTTTTTATTCTTCTCTTTCTTTCTTGCACACCCAATTATGTCCATCCCAATCTTTCAGGTGCTCAAATAATGAATGTGAAGATAATCTTAGCAATCATCTAGTGCCTAATTTTGAGAATCAAATTCTTATGGATAGGATCAATAATGAGACTAACTCAGATGATTGTGCATTACCCCTAGAATTGTTAAAATTAACCCACTATGGCAAAAAGGCTATTGAACCCCACCAGGAGGCTACAGAAGTGATTAACTTAGGGAGTGCCAAAGGTGTAAAAGAAGTGAAAATAAGTACCTCAATGTCACCCATTGAGAAATAAAGATTGGTGAAGCTGCTTGGGGAATTCAATGACATTTTTGCATGGTCCTACCAAGATATGCCAAGACTAAGCACAAATATTATGGAATATCGTTTGCCCTAAAAAGAAGGACGCAAGCCAGTATGGCAGAAACCAAGCCCTAAAGATAATTTCCACTACCTCACATTGATACGCTAGTGGACAATACAGCTAATCACCAAATGTTTTCTTTCATGGATGGATTCTTTGGTTACAATCAAATTAAAATGGCTCCGACGATTGGAAAAAACCACCTTCATCACAGCTTGGGGAACATTTTGCTATAAAGTAATGCCCTTCGGATTAAAGAATGCCAATGCCACTTACCAAAGAGCAATGGTAACATTGTTCCATGACATGATGCACAAGGAAATAAAAGTGTATGTGGATGATATGATTACAAAGTCTCGCGAGGGGAAGATCATGTTACTAATCTCAGGAACTTGTTTGAAAGGTTGCAGAAGTTCCAACTCAAGTTGAATCCGGCTAAGTGCACTTTTGGCTCAGGTCAGAAATTTGTTGGGATTTATAGTCAGTGAAAAGGGGAAAGAAGTTGACCCAGACAAAGTTAGTGCAATTCAAAATATGTCCCCACCGTGCACTCAAAAATAAGATGGTTTTTGGAAAGATTAAATTATATTTCCTGATTTATTTCCCAACTAACGCATAAATATGACCCTATTTTTAAGCTTTTGCGCAAGAAAAATCCTAGCAATTGGGATGAAGAATGCCAAGCAGCTTTTGAAAATATAAAGAGATACCTGTAAAATCCCTGTTTTAGTACCCCCGGTTGCCAAGAAACCGCTCATATTATATTTAATAATACACGAAAATTCCTTGGGGGCGTGTTAGGGTAACTTAATGATACAGGAAAAAGGGAACGTGCCATTTATTTGAGTTCGTTCTTTAGTTGGCCTCCCTTTGTTTAGTTTTTATTTTTCGTTTTTATTATTTTCATTATTAGTATTATTTATTTATAATTTATTTAGTTTAATATAAAAATATAAAAAAGAAAGAAAAAACCAAAATCAAACAAAAAAAATAAAACAAAAAATATAAAAAAACAAAAAAAATTGAGTTTCTGTTTTAACTTAGAGGTTTTAGAAACGGTTTCATCATAAACATCCACCTGCAAAAAAATATATATAAAAAATTAGTAAATCCAAATTAACAGAAATTAAAACGAAATTAAAATGACATGCAAATTGTAAACAAAGTATTAATGCAATGCTAGAGGAATCTAGGTAATCATAGCCTATCACTGCCCAGATGGTTTCACTGTCATTGCCCAAAGCTATAGACCCTATGCAACTGTCTTTGCCACTTGCACTGGCAGTGGCATCCAAGAAGCAACCAAGGCAAGTTGTATAAACTCGACCTCAACAATAATTCAGGGACAACAAAAAGAGAAAGAAAAAGAGAGATCAGAAAACACAAAACATCAAGTAAAAAAAAAACCACAAAACATCAACCACAATACAGAGTTTACAAGATACATACACATATATTAAAAAAAAAGAAAAATTTTACAACTAGAACAGTGTTCGGAAATCGAACTATCTCACACTAGATCTGTGAAGATTTAGGAAGAATTAGGTGACAAGGAGGTCAGATCCGAGCTTAGGAGGTGTGCCCTTTTTTCGAAAATCAAATCAGAGTGCAGCGGAGCACGGTGGCCGGCGGAGCTAGGATCAGAGAAAAGAGAATTTTTTTTTGTGAAGCAGATGAACTAAAATAATAAAAAAAATATTTTTCTTATAGACAAAGAGACGGGATCCGCGTGTCCACCCGAGTCCGACTTAGGTACACGCGCACCCGCCCCTTTTAAGAAAGACCTGCGCGTTAACCTGAGTCTAAGCGGGAGATCCGCTTTTCATTTTCTTTTCATTTTTTATTTATTTTATTTCAATTATTCTATTCTATTTTTTTATTACATTTTGGTGGTTATTTTATTTTATTTATTTTAGTTTTACTTTATTTATTTCTTTGTCAATTTTGTTGTTTAATCACTTATTATTATCTTCTTCGAACTATTATTATTGCATCTGATTTGGTATATACGACATACACAATTTCCTATCACTATAAAATGTGGGATGAAGTTGCATTTGTTAAAACATCATCTAAAATATGCATATGCATAACATGTTCTTTATCCTAAATGATGGATAAATAATACAACTAGTAAAGAAATGGATTATAAGTTCTGCCCTGAATGGTAGACGGATTAATAAATTAAAGTACATTTATAATGTCTTATTTATCCTAAAAGGTGGATAAATAAGTAAGTTGATTAATTATAATTTTTACCCAAATTAGAAAATTAAAAAAAGATTAATATACCAATGCGGATTTTTATCCTAAACGGATGATAAATTAATTTAATCTGGAAATAAAGCATCTTTAATATTTTGTCAAATTAAACAATCAAACTATCAAACATTTTTTCGATAAAATTCTTACGACTCACAGATTTTCTAGAAAGGTGGACAATTAAAATTTTATTTTGTCTAAAATTAAAATTAATTAAAGCATTATTTCAAAATAAATATTTTTTTCAGAGTTTGTCCAAAATGGTGGGCAATTAAAATCTTATTTTGTTCAAAATAATGGACAATAAAATTTCATAAATTGAATAAGTAAGTCTATAAATATTTTAAAACTCATTGTCCTAAATGGTGGACATGTAAAATTTAATTTGTCTAAAATTAATCATAAATTAAAGTATTTAATGTATTAATTTGAAAATTAAAATTAATGATATTTGAAGAGATTGTTCAAAACGGTGAGCAATTAAAATTTTATTTTGTCTAAAGTAATGGATAATAAAAATTTGTAAGTTAAGTAAATAAGTTTATGAATAATTAAAGTTTTTTCAAATAGTAATTAAAGTTTTTTAAAAAAAAATAGAAAACTAAAATTATTAAATATTTTAAGACATTGTCCAAAAAGGTGGATGATAAATGTGAAGACGTAAATTTTCTAAATAAATATTAAATATCCAGAAAGTTTAATTTGGATAAATTGAAATCCAAACTAAATAAGAGATGAAAATGGAGAAATTAATTTGGATATTAGGAAATCCAAAAATTTAAAGAAATAAAAAGGTATATATTTATATAATTATAAAATTATATTATATAAATATATTTTAAATGTTAAAGAAATAAAAATGTGAATAAAAATATAATTATATAAATAATTATATAATATATTTTTACACGTTTTTAAATAAGTATATAATATGAAATATATATACTATTTAGATCAAAGTGTATATATATACATATATTTTAAGATAAAGTATGCATATATGTATATATATTAAAATTTAATAGTATATGATATATATATATAAATCTAATTATATATATTAAAATAAAAAATAAAAAAATAATAGAAATGGGAATCGGGAGAACCTGATTCCCACTTCTTCTCTTCTGTTTTGTTAAACAGAAGAGAAGCAACACAGGGGCGGCCGACCACCGTTGGCCAACCGACCAAAGGAAGAAGCAGAGAAGCGAAGCCACAGGCGACTCAGGAAGAGGCGACCAGCGATCGACGACGAGAAAAAGAAAACAGAAGCGAGGAACGACGGAAACCCGATAAGAAAAAGGAAAAAGGGAGATTGGCGTGCCGGCCGATCCAGGCACCGCCACCGCCACCAACGCCACTGGTGAGGACCAACGAAGGAGAAGGAGACCACTGGCGGTGAAGGAAACGTCGAAGGAAGGAAAAAATAGAGGAAAATGGAGCCAAAACCCACGTCGACAGATCCGCACCGTCATCGGTGATATGGCGAAACCAAGGCCAGATTCGACGTCCCTACAACCGTGGTAGCTGTGGGAGGTCCGAACCAGCCAGCAGAAGCTGAATCGGCTGCCGCCAACCCGACCCGACCCGGTTCAGAAAAGAAAAGAAAAAGAAAGAAAGGAAAAAGAAGAAAAGAAAAGAAAAAGAGAAAGAAGGAGAAAGAAAAAGAAAAGAAAAAGAAGAAAAGAAAAGAAAAAGAAAAAGGAAAAGGAAAAGGAAGAAAAAGAAGAAGAAGAAGAAATGGGTAAGGAAAATTAAAAGATTTCGCTACATTTCTATGAAATTTATTTGAAATTGTTGGATTATTTTCTAAATGAAAATGTGTGTCAATTATTGAAATTGTAGCAAAAGGAAATGAGACGAAAGGTGGAGTTCGGCAAGGCTCGAAAATCGAAAAGTGCACTAAGCTTTGGCGAATAGGTAAGATACTTTCATAAAGCATTAGTAGTATTATATTGTATGAGGGATTATGATTTTATATAATGCATTGATGGTGTTAGCTTTAAATTGACATATATATTTTGAAATGACAAAAACTTAAGTAAGCTTTAATGTTTTAATTCATATTGTAAATTTGCCTTATCACACATGATTTTCTCAATACATTTCAAGTGTTCATATCAAACATTAAGACCATGATTTAATGATGCATACTCTTATTGGTCTTAACACTTTATAAATGTTTTGAATATTTTAGAAAATCACTTGATGAATGTTTAGACCATGTTTTTATCTGAGAAACTCAAGAAAAACTCCTTTAAAGCTTATAAATGTTTTGGGTTGAATTAGGATCAAAGGTCATATCATATCTAACCCAAAAATGCAGGAAAAATGCCCTCTGGAAGAAAAAGATGATCCCCACTGTAGCAGGATCGATCTTTTTGGCAGAAAGTCTTCCCAAGGTCCCTGAAGCCCAGAATCAAGATTCTGGACAAAAGGGATCGATCCCCTATGGAAAGGGATCGATCCCTTTGCACGAAAATAGCCTATAATGGCTAGTTTTTGTGAGATAACGGTAATATCCGAGATTTGGCTCCACCCAACGGCTAGAATACATCTAAGGGACTATAAATAGAGGCTGAGAAGCTAAA